>OX465178.1:27366764-27372103 GCA_949987655.1 Polymixis flavicincta | reverse complement strand
AATAATTGACGAAACGCGAAAAAATTTTTCTTTTCGCCTATAGACAGAAAATTCATTCAATTTTTGTACTAGAAACACATTTTTATTTTTAAATCAAAATTCTTCCATTAAAGTCCGTTTAAATTAGTTTCAATAGATACTTACTTGCCTTACCTTCATTCCGGTGCGCGTTGCGCGAGTCCGAGTCTTGTGGGGTAGACAGTAGTCCTGGTTTTGGTTAAATTTTCGGTAAAAATTCACGTTTTTCATTGGAAAATCAAAATTTTTGTTCAGCATAATTTTCAGTGACACCGTAGTTGGCTAGCTCGCGCGGAGACGCGTCTTTCGACACCTCGCCCGTCCGTCTAGCGTATATAGCCACTTAGATACCAAAAAATTTTCTTTGTTCTATACAATTCGTAGCCATCAAATTCTACCTAAGCAAACCAAGTTTGCATAGGAACGATATAACTTTGCTTCCCGGTGAGGTAATTTGACGCTGTTTTCAGCTACTATATTCATAATTGGGCTACCTGAGACCATCCCAGCAAAAATAATTGACGAAACGCGAAAAAATTTTTCTTTTCGCCTATAGACAGAAAATTCATTCAATTTTTGTACTAGAAACACATTTTTATTTTTAAATCAAAATTCTTCCATTAAAGTCCGTTTAAATTAGTTTCAATAGATACTTACTTGCCTTACCTTCATTCCGGTGCGCGTTGCGCGAGTCCGAGTCTTGTGGGGTAGACAGTAGTCCTGGTTTTGGTTAAATTTTCGGTAAAAATTCACGTTTTTCATTGGAAAATCAAAATTTTTGTTCAGCATAATTTTCAGTGACACCGTAGTTGGCTAGCTCGCGCGGAGACGCGTCTTTCGACACCTCGCCCGTCCGTCTAGCGTATATAGCCACTTAGATACCAAAAAATTTTCTTTGTTCTATACAATTCGTAGCCATCAAATTCTACCTAAGCAAACCAAGTTTGCATAGGAACGATATAACTTTGCTTCCCGGTGAGGTAATTTGACGCTGTTTTCAGCTACTATATTCATAATTGGGCTACCTGAGACCATCCCAGCAAAAATAATTGACGAAACGCGAAAAAATTTTGCCCGCCCACCCACCCTGTGTCTACTAGCTGGGTGGACGAACCTGATTTTGAGGAAATTTTTATTGTTTGGTTGTAATCGTTTTTATAGGCCATAGTCTTAGGAGTGAAATTTTAGTTCCGGCCAGGTGGATGATTCTGGTTTTTGCCAAAGTCTTGACATTTTTTATTTTATTTAAGTCTTTTGATTAGTTATAATTTTATGAATTTTATGACCTGACGGTCGCTCGACCGTAGGACTACTTGTTCTACTTTATTTTGTAGTTTAAGTTGTTGTGTTTCCCCCCTTTACAGGGACACAGAAGTTAGCCAGTGTCCTCCGACGGTGGTTATATGAATCTGACCTTCACCAAGGCCACCGCTATGTTTCGCACGCCAGCCAAGGAAACCACGAGCTCGCTGGTCTCCGGGAGCTCGCCGCGATCTGCACAGAAAGCTGGGACCTCGCAGCCGAACGTAAGACGCAGCATTGGGGAATGGGAGGCCGGGAAAACAGAGCCCAAGGCAAAGTCCCCGGCCAACCCGAAACCTGGTGCAACTCCGCCGGCACAAAAAATCCCTTGCTCTCTGGGGACGCGGCGAGCCTCCGCGGACGCCGTGGGACCTAAAAATAAGCCCGAGTTGAGGTACCCAAACCTGACAGCGGAGGCGAGAGCTTGCCTTAGTAGAGCAAAGCTGCACCTGGGCAACTCTCGAAACCTAAAGACCGAGATTAAGACAGAGGTTTTGGGGGCCATCACTCGGCTCTACGAAATCGTGAAGGAGTCGGAGAAGTCAAGACCCTCCGACACCACTGCTTCCATTTCGACTGTAGACCAGATCAGCCTGCCCTCTCCAAACGAGGAGATAGGTGACAATAAGGATCTCATTAAACAGCTAGAGGCAAATAGCGCTCTGTTGAAAGAAAACCTAAGCAAGATGGAGTCGCTGCGAGATGCCTTGGCGACAAGGGACCATGTTGAGGAGAGGACATACGCGACTACTACTGCTGCGCACAACACCCAGACCGGGGCTCAGGCCCTGGGGCGGGCAACGCTGCACTCCGTTGTCGTCTCCTCAACAAAGGAAACAGAAACAGGAGAAGAGGTTCTGGAGAGGGTGAGGAAGGCAGTCGATGCGAAGGAGGGCTGGGTGAGGGTGGAGAGGGTTAGGAAAGCAAAGGATAGGAAGATTATAATGGGATGTCATTCAAAGGAAGAGAGGACAAAAGTAAGGGAGAGGATTGAAGCAGCTGGGCAGGGCCTCGTCGTCGAGGAAGTGACGAACCGGGACCCGCTTCTGATTTTGAGGGACGTTCTGCTTGTTCATAGTGACGAAGAAGTTATGAGGGCCCTCAGAAATCAGAATCGGGAACTCTTCCATGGCCTAGAAGAAGAGGACCAAAGGACGGTCATGAAATTCCGAAGGAAGACGCGCAACCCCCACCTGAACCACATTGTGCTCAGTGTGTCTCCATTAATCTGGAGGAGGGCCATCGAAGTTGGCAAACTAAGAATCGACCTCCAGATTGTGCGCGTCGAAGACCAGACGCCACTGGTGCAGTGTACCCGCTGCTTGGGCTACGGACACAGCAAGCGGTTCTGTAAGCAGCCAGCCGATTTGTGCAGCCACTGTGGTGGCCTGCACTTTAGGGTCGACTGCCCGGACAGGCAAATGGGCGAAGCAGCGGTGTGCGTAAACTGCACCAAGGAAAAATTGGGAAACACTGAGCACAATGCATTCAGTACTGAATGCCCTGTAAGGCGAAAGTGGGATTCCCTCGCTCGAGCCTCAATAGCGTACTGCTAAGGTGGTCCCCGATACCCACCAGTACAAAATAGCCCAGGCCAACCTGCAACGGAGTCAGCTGGCCACAAACGAGATGTTGCTGGAGGCTGAAAAGCGTAAACTTGCCGTAGCGCTGCTTCAGGAGCCTTATGTGGGTGGGGTGAGAAGGATGAAGGGCTACCGGGGCGTAAGGGTTTTCCAGAGCTCTGAGGGAGGAGAAGGGACTGTAAAGGCAGCAGTAGCTGTCTTTGACCAAAGCTTGGACATAATACAGTACCCGCAACTCACCACAAATAACATCGTTGTGGTGGGAGTCCGAACCAGAGCCTGGACGATCACGCTGGTGTCCTTCTACTTCGAGCCCGATAAACCCATAGAGCTATACTTGGAGCAGCTAAAACGAGTGGAGCAAGTGGTGGGCTCCAGCAGGTTGGTTATTGGAGGAGACGCAAACGCGAAAAGTACTTGGTGGGGTAGCGGCAATGAGGACTCGAGGGGGGAGCATTTGTGTGGAGCACTAGAAGAAATGGGTCTGCAGATACTTAACACGGGTGACATCCCAACCTTTGACACCATTAGGGGAGGTATTAGGTACAGCAGCCACGTGGATGTAACGGCCTGTTCGGCGGACATGCTGGACCTGGTGGACGGCTGGCGGGTCGTAGAAGGACTCACGGGCTCCGACCATAACGGCATTTTTTTTGGCATTAATCTTACGAAATCAAAAGGATTAAATATCGAGCGAACCACCAGAAAATACAACACGAAGAAGGCAAATTGGAGACGGTTTCATGAGAAACTGTCTCAAATTATGCTGGAAAATAACTTAACAGTTACGGAGCTCACAAACATAAAGACCATAGACCAATTAGAACACACGATCAACACATACACACAAGCCGTAACTGACACATGTACACACACTCTACAAACAAAAAAGAAACACGAAACATTTACCTTGCCGTGGTGGTCCGAGGAGCTCGCGGGGATGAAGACGCTGGTCGCCACCAAAAAACGTAGAGTCCGGAACGCAGCACCGGTCCGGAGAGAGATGGTGGTCAGGCTGTACCTAGAAGAAAAAGAAAGGTATGAGGAGGCTGTAAGGAGAGCAACCGAGGAGAGCTGGAGACAGTTTTGCGGAAAGCAGGACAGGGAGGGTGTCTGGGAAGGGATATACAGAGTAATGGGAAGGGTCGCGAAAAGAGAGGAGGATCTACCGCTGTGGTCGGGAGGTGAGGTGCTGGATGCGAAGGGTTCGGTGAGGCTGTTGGCCGACACATTCTACCCTGAGGACCGCGAGGAAGACGACACTTTGGACCACGGCCAAACCCGGCTACTAGCAGAAAGGGTAAACGAGTGGAGCCATGATGAGCAACATGACCCACCGTTTACCCAGAGTGAGCTCGATAGGTCCATTGGGTCGTTCAACCCCAGAAAGGCCCCAGGAGCTGACGGCCTCACTGCCGACATCTGTTCTGAGGCAGTTTCTTGCAACCGTGAATTCTTCCTGTCGCTGCTAAATAAGTGCCTGGCATACCAATACTTCCCAAAATCTTGGAAGGAAGCAACAGTGGTTGTGCTTAGGAAGCCAGGCAAAGACTCGTACACCGTCCCGAAATCCTACAGGCCGATTGGGCTTTTGCCTGTATTAGGGAAGGTGTACGAGAAGATGCTGATTGCTCGTCTCAAGTTTTACCTGCTCCCAGGAATTAGTACTCGCCAATACGGCTTTATGCCCCAAAAGAGCACCGAAGACTCCCTCTATACTCTCGTGCATTACATCCGCACAAAGCTGGCACAGAAAAAGATCATAACGCTTGTGTCACTGGATATAGAGGGAGCATTCGATAGTGCGTGGTGGCCTGCAATAAGAGTACGGTTGGCTGAGGAAAAGTGTCCTGTAAACTTGAGACGAGTAGTCGACAGCTACCTCAGCGACAGGGAGGTTAGCGTAAGATACGCGGGAGAAGTTAGCAGGAAGTCAACGAGCAAAGGGTGCGTCCAGGGTTCCATAGGTGGTCCTATCCTTTGGAATCTGCTGCTGGACCCACTATTGAAGCAGCTCGAGGATAGAGGCCACTACTGCCAGGCGTTCGCCGACGACGTCGTTATGGTGTTCGTCGGCGAATCGGCAATGGAAATCGAGGGACAGGCCGGTGCCGCTCTCGAACATGTTCGAGCGTGGGGTGTCAGTAATAAGCTGAAATTCGCGCCGCACAAAACCTGTGCGATGGTGCTAACGCGGAGGTTGAAGTACGACACACCACGCTTGACCATGGGAGGGATCGACATCGGTATGTCCCAAGATATAAAAATCCTGGGCGTTACCATAGATAGTAAACTAACCTTCAATAAACACATCACTATCGCCTGTAAAAAGGCGATAGGCATTTATAAACAGCTGGCCAGAGCTGCTCGGGTGAGCTGGGGTTTAAGCCCGGAGGTTATCCGTGTCATTTACGCCGCAGCGGTTGAGCCGACGCT
>OX465178.1:27009264-27361764 GCA_949987655.1 Polymixis flavicincta | reverse complement strand
AACCTAACCTAACCTAACCTAACCTAACCTAACCTAACCTAACCTAACCTAACCTAACCTAACCTAACCTAACCTAACCTAACCTAACCTAACCTAACCTAACCTAACCTAACCTAACCTAACCTAACCTAACCTAACCTAACCTAACCTAACCTAACCTAACCTAACCTAACCTAACCTAACCTAACCTAACCTAACCTAACCTAACCTAACCTAACCTAACCTAACCTAACCTAACCTAACCTAACCTAACCTAACCTAACCTAACCTAACCTAACCTAACCTAACCTAACCTAACCTAACCTAACCTAACCTAACCTAACCTAACCTAACCTAACCTAACCTAACCTAACCTAACCTAACCTAACCTAACCTAACCTAACCTAACCTAACCTAACCTAACCTAACCTAACCTAACCTAACCTAACCTAACCTAACCTAACCTAACCTAACCTAACCTAACCTAACCCGTCATAACTTTGCTTCCTGGTGACGCATTTTGATGCTGTTTTCAGCTGAGTAATTCATATTTAGGCCACCCGAGACCGTCCGAGTGGAAATTTTGACGAAAACGCGAAGAAATTTTCTTTTCGCCATACAGACGTGGAAAATTCATACAATTTTGTACTAGATACACACATTTTTATTTTTATCTCAAAATTCTTCCATAAAAACCTGTTTAAATTAGATTCAATAGATACTTACCTGCCTTACCTGCATTCCGGTGCGCGTTACGCGAGTCCGAGACGTAAGGGGTAGACAGTGTTCCTGGTTTTGTTCAAATTATCGGTGGAATTTCACGTTTTTCATCGGAAAATCAAAATTTTTGTTCAGCATAAGTTTCAGTGACACCGTAGCTAGCTGGCCCGCGCGGAGACGCATCTTTTGACACCTCGCCCGCGCGCCTAGCGTATATAGCCACTTTAAAACATAGAATTTTCGTTTGTTCTGCGTGAACTTTAGGTATAAAAGTTTACCTAAGCGAATCAAGTTTGCTTGGGATCGTCATAACTTTGCTTCCTGGTGACGCATTTTGATGCTGTTTTCAGCTGAGTAATTCATATTTAGGCCACCCGAGACCGTCCGAGTGGAAATTTTGACGAAAACGCGAAGAAATTTTCTTTTCGCCATACAGACGTGGAAAATTCATACAATTTTGTACTAGATACACACATTTTTATTTTTATCTCAAAATTCTTCCATAAAAACCTGTTTAAATTAGATTCAATAGATACTTACCTGCCTTACCTGCATTCCGGTGCGCGTTACGCGAGTCCGAGACGTAAGGGGTAGACAGTGTTCCTGGTTTTGTTCAAATTATCGGTGGAATTTCACGTTTTTCATCGGAAAATCAAAATTTTTGTTCAGCATAAGTTTCAGTGACACCGTAGCTAGCTGGCCCGCGCGGAGACGCATCTTTTGACACCTCGCCCGCGCGCCTAGCGTATATAGCCACTTTAAAACATAGAATTTTCGTTTGTTCTGCGTGAACTTTAGGTATAAAAGTTTACCTAAGCGAATCAAGTTTGCTTGGGATCGTCATAACTTTGCTTCCTGGTGACGCATTTCGACGCTGTTTTCAGCTGAGTAATTCATATTTAGGCCACCCGAGACCGTCCGAGTGGAAATTGTGACGAAAACGCGAAAAAATTTTCTTTTCGCCTATAGACTTGGAAAATTCTCAAATTTTTTATGCTGGTTACATAGTTTAATTTTTATTTCAAAATTCTTACATTAAAACACGTTCAAATTAGTTTCAATAGATACTTACCTGCCTTACCTGCATTCCGGTGCGCGTTACGCGAGTCCGAGACGTAAGGGGTAGACAGCATTCCTGGTTTTGTTCAAATTTTTGGTGAAAATTCACGTTTTTCATTGGAAAATCAAAATTTTTGTTCAGCATAATTTTCTGTGACACCGTAGTTGGCTAGCTCGCGCGGAGACGCGTCTTTCGATACCTCGCTCGTGCGCCTAGCGTATATAGCCACCTTAATACATAGAATTTCGATTTGTTCTATGTAATTTGTACGTATCAAAGTTTACCTAACCGAACCAAGTTTGCATAGGATCGTCATAACTTTGCTTCCAGGTGACGCATTTCGACGCTGTTTTCAGCTGAGTAATTCATATTTAGGCCACCCGAGACCGTCCGAGTGGAAATTGTGACGAAAACGCGAAAAAATTTTCTTTTCGCCTATAGACTTGGAAAATTCTCAAATTTTTTATGCTGGTTACATAGTTTAATTTTTATTTCAAAATTCTTACATTAAAACACGTTCAAATTAGTTTCAATAGATACTTACCTGCCTTACCTGCATTCCGGTGCGCGTTACGCGAGTCCGAGACGTAAGGGGTAGACAGCATTCCTGGTTTTGTTCAAATTTTTGGTGAAAATTCACGTTTTTCATTGGAAAATCAAAATTTTTGTTCAGCATAATTTTCTGTGACACCGTAGTTGGCTAGCTCGCGCGGAGACGCGTCTTTCGATACCTCGCTCGTGCGCCTAGCGTATATAGCCACCTTAATACATAGAATTTCGATTTGTTCTATGTAATTTGTACGTATCAAAGTTTACCTAACCGAACCAAGTTTGCATAGGATCGTCATAACTTTGCTTCCAGGTGACGCATTTCGACGCTGTTTTCAGCTGAGTAATTCATATTTAGGCCACCCGAGACCGTCCGAGTGGAAATTGTGACGAAAACGCGAAAAAATTTTCTTTTCGCCTATAGACTTGGAAAATTCTCAAATTTTTTATGCTGGTTACATAGTTTAATTTTTATTTCAAAATTCTTACATTAAAACACGTTCAAATTAGTTTCAATAGATACTTACCTGCCTTACCTGCATTCCGGTGCGCGTTACGCGAGTCCGAGACGTAAGGGGTAGACAGCATTCCTGGTTTTGTTCAAATTTTTGGTGAAAATTCACGTTTTTCATTGGAAAATCAAAATTTTTGTTCAGCATAATTTTCTGTGACACCGTAGTTGGCTAGCTCGCGCGGAGACGCGTCTTTCGATACCTCGCTCGTGCGCCTAGCGTATATAGCCACCTTAATACATAGAATTTCGATTTGTTCTATGTAATTTGTACGTATCAAAGTTTACCTAACCGAACCAAGTTTGCATAGGATCGTCATAACTTTGCTTCCAGGTGACGCATTTCGACGCTGTTTTCAGCTGAGTAATTCATATTTAGGCCACCCGAGACCGTCCGAGTGGAAATTGTGACGAAAACGCGAAAAAATTTTCTTTTCGCCTATAGACTTGGAAAATTCTCAAATTTTTTATGCTGGTTACATAGTTTAATTTTTATTTCAAAATTCTTACATTAAAACACGTTCAAATTAGTTTCAATAGATACTTACCTGCCTTACCTGCATTCCGGTGCGCGTTACGCGAGTCCGAGACGTAAGGGGTAGACAGCATTCCTGGTTTTGTTCAAATTTTTGGTGAAAATTCACGTTTTTCATTGGAAAATCAAAATTTTTGTTCAGCATAATTTTCTGTGACACCGTAGTTGGCTAGCTCGCGCGGAGACGCGTCTTTCGATACCTCGCTCGTGCGCCTAGCGTATATAGCCACCTTAATACATAGAATTTCGATTTGTTCTATGTAATTTGTACGTATCAAAGTTTACCTAACCGAACCAAGTTTGCATAGGATCGTCATAACTTTGCTTCCAGGTGACGCATTTCGACGCTGTTTTCAGCTGAGTAATTCATATTTAGGCCACCCGAGACCGTCCGAGTGGAAATTGTGACGAAAACGCGAAAAAATTTTCTTTTCGCCTATAGACTTGGAAAATTCTCAAATTTTTTATGCTGGTTACATAGTTTAATTTTTATTTCAAAATTCTTACATTAAAACACGTTCAAATTAGTTTCAATAGATACTTACCTGCCTTACCTGCATTCCGGTGCGCGTTACGCGAGTCCGAGACGTAAGGGGTAGACAGCATTCCTGGTTTTGTTCAAATTTTTGGTGAAAATTCACGTTTTTCATTGGAAAATCAAAATTTTTGTTCAGCATAATTTTCTGTGACACCGTAGTTGGCTAGCTCGCGCGGAGACGCGTCTTTCGATACCTCGCTCGTGCGCCTAGCGTATATAGCCACCTTAATACATAGAATTTCGATTTGTTCTATGTAATTTGTACGTATCAAAGTTTACCTAACCGAACCAAGTTTGCATAGGATCGTCATAACTTTGCTTCCAGGTGACGCATTTCGACGCTGTTTTCAGCTGAGTAATTCATATTTAGGCCACCCGAGACCGTCCGAGTGGAAATTGTGACGAAAACGCGAAAAAATTTTCTTTTCGCCTATAGACTTGGAAAATTCTCAAATTTTTTATGCTGGTTACATAGTTTAATTTTTATTTCAAAATTCTTACATTAAAACACGTTCAAATTAGTTTCAATAGATACTTACCTGCCTTACCTGCATTCCGGTGCGCGTTACGCGAGTCCGAGACGTAAGGGGTAGACAGCATTCCTGGTTTTGTTCAAATTTTTGGTGAAAATTCACGTTTTTCATTGGAAAATCAAAATTTTTGTTCAGCATAATTTTCTGTGACACCGTAGTTGGCTAGCTCGCGCGGAGACGCGTCTTTCGATACCTCGCTCGTGCGCCTAGCGTATATAGCCACCTTAATACATAGAATTTCGATTTGTTCTATGTAATTTGTACGTATCAAAGTTTACCTAACCGAACCAAGTTTGCATAGGATCGTCATAACTTTGCTTCCAGGTGACGCATTTCGACGCTGTTTTCAGCTGAGTAATTCATATTTAGGCCACCCGAGACCGTCCGAGTGGAAATTGTGACGAAAACGCGAAAAAATTTTCTTTTCGCCTATAGACTTGGAAAATTCTCAAATTTTTTATGCTGGTTACATAGTTTAATTTTTATTTCAAAATTCTTACATTAAAACACGTTCAAATTAGTTTCAATAGATACTTACCTGCCTTACCTGCATTCCGGTGCGCGTTACGCGAGTCCGAGACGTAAGGGGTAGACAGCATTCCTGGTTTTGTTCAAATTTTTGGTGAAAATTCACGTTTTTCATTGGAAAATCAAAATTTTTGTTCAGCATAATTTTCTGTGACACCGTAGTTGGCTAGCTCGCGCGGAGACGCGTCTTTCGATACCTCGCTCGTGCGCCTAGCGTATATAGCCACCTTAATACATAGAATTTCGATTTGTTCTATGTAATTTGTACGTATCAAAGTTTACCTAACCGAACCAAGTTTGCATAGGATCGTCATAACTTTGCTTCCAGGTGACGCATTTCGACGCTGTTTTCAGCTGAGTAATTCATATTTAGGCCACCCGAGACCGTCCGAGTGGAAATTGTGACGAAAACGCGAAAAAATTTTCTTTTCGCCTATAGACTTGGAAAATTCTCAAATTTTTTATGCTGGTTACATAGTTTAATTTTTATTTCAAAATTCTTACATTAAAACACGTTCAAATTAGTTTCAATAGATACTTACCTGCCTTACCTGCATTCCGGTGCGCGTTACGCGAGTCCGAGACGTAAGGGGTAGACAGCATTCCTGGTTTTGTTCAAATTTTTGGTGAAAATTCACGTTTTTCATTGGAAAATCAAAATTTTTGTTCAGCATAATTTTCTGTGACACCGTAGTTGGCTAGCTCGCGCGGAGACGCGTCTTTCGATACCTCGCTCGTGCGCCTAGCGTATATAGCCACCTTAATACATAGAATTTCGATTTGTTCTATGTAATTTGTACGTATCAAAGTTTACCTAACCGAACCAAGTTTGCATAGGATCGTCATAACTTTGCTTCCAGGTGACGCATTTCGACGCTGTTTTCAGCTGAGTAATTCATATTTAGGCCACCCGAGACCGTCCGAGTGGAAATTGTGACGAAAACGCGAAAAAATTTTCTTTTCGCCTATAGACTTGGAAAATTCTCAAATTTTTTATGCTGGTTACATAGTTTAATTTTTATTTCAAAATTCTTACATTAAAACACGTTCAAATTAGTTTCAATAGATACTTACCTGCCTTACCTGCATTCCGGTGCGCGTTACGCGAGTCCGAGACGTAAGGGGTAGACAGCATTCCTGGTTTTGTTCAAATTTTTGGTGAAAATTCACGTTTTTCATTGGAAAATCAAAATTTTTGTTCAGCATAATTTTCTGTGACACCGTAGTTGGCTAGCTCGCGCGGAGACGCGTCTTTCGATACCTCGCTCGTGCGCCTAGCGTATATAGCCACCTTAATACATAGAATTTCGATTTGTTCTATGTAATTTGTACGTATCAAAGTTTACCTAACCGAACCAAGTTTGCATAGGATCGTCATAACTTTGCTTCCAGGTGACGCATTTCGACGCTGTTTTCAGCTGAGTAATTCATATTTAGGCCACCCGAGACCGTCCGAGTGGAAATTGTGACGAAAACGCGAAAAAATTTTCTTTTCGCCTATAGACTTGGAAAATTCTCAAATTTTTTATGCTGGTTACATAGTTTAATTTTTATTTCAAAATTCTTACATTAAAACACGTTCAAATTAGTTTCAATAGATACTTACCTGCCTTACCTGCATTCCGGTGCGCGTTACGCGAGTCCGAGACGTAAGGGGTAGACAGCATTCCTGGTTTTGTTCAAATTTTTGGTGAAAATTCACGTTTTTCATTGGAAAATCAAAATTTTTGTTCAGCATAATTTTCTGTGACACCGTAGTTGGCTAGCTCGCGCGGAGACGCGTCTTTCGATACCTCGCTCGTGCGCCTAGCGTATATAGCCACCTTAATACATAGAATTTCGATTTGTTCTATGTAATTTGTACGTATCAAAGTTTACCTAACCGAACCAAGTTTGCATAGGATCGTCATAACTTTGCTTCCAGGTGACGCATTTCGACGCTGTTTTCAGCTGAGTAATTCATATTTAGGCCACCCGAGACCGTCCGAGTGGAAATTGTGACGAAAACGCGAAAAAATTTTCTTTTCGCCTATAGACTTGGAAAATTCTCAAATTTTTTATGCTGGTTACATAGTTTAATTTTTATTTCAAAATTCTTACATTAAAACACGTTCAAATTAGTTTCAATAGATACTTACCTGCCTTACCTGCATTCCGGTGCGCGTTACGCGAGTCCGAGACGTAAGGGGTAGACAGCATTCCTGGTTTTGTTCAAATTTTTGGTGAAAATTCACGTTTTTCATTGGAAAATCAAAATTTTTGTTCAGCATAATTTTCTGTGACACCGTAGTTGGCTAGCTCGCGCGGAGACGCGTCTTTCGATACCTCGCTCGTGCGCCTAGCGTATATAGCCACCTTAATACATAGAATTTCGATTTGTTCTATGTAATTTGTACACTGAGAAAAACGGGCTACTTAAAATTGGCAAATTTGTAATGTACTGGCAGCCAGATACGTATAATGTGCTTTTGACATGAAAATTATAAGAGCCATACTTATAATGAAACGACACCATGTTAAGTAAGTATGCGGCATAATGCTCTGTAAAGACAATGTAAACAAGTTACTTGTAATGAGGCCGCATCCTTAATACGTAAGCCGCATCATGAAATTACTGTGCCCGCATTATTAACGTTTACGTATGCGGTTTAATGATGCCGCATATGTATTAACAGAGCAGCATACGTAATTTACTTAACCCGCAACAGGAAAAATGTATGCGCTATACGAACGAAGATATACAGCCGCATTATTTCAGTATCTAGGCTCTTTACAACAGTAACTGGTTGCCAAATCATTGTACTGACTCCGACTCATTAAGTAATGGTCCCGGTTACGTACATAATGTACGAGCAGGGTCGGGGATATGCCGATACATTTTACGCACACTAGATAATTAATAATGTCTCCGCCTACATAATCATTTACGTATCCTGGCTCATTTTACGAACTCCGTTTACTTACTGACTGTGTTCGGTGCATAGAATCTTTATGACGTCCGCCGCATCATGACATTACTGTGGCGCACTCTTATCATTTACGTATGCGGTTTAATGATTCCGCACAGAGCAGCATACGTAATTTACTTAACCCGTAACATAAAATATGTATGCGCTATACGTACGACGTTATACAGCCGCCTGATTTCAGTATCCAGGCTCTTTAAAACAGTAACTGGTTGCCAAATCATTGTACTGAATCCGTCTCATTAAGTAATGGTCCCGGTTACGTACATAATGTACGAGCAGGGTAGGGGATATGCCGATACATTTTACGCACACTGGATAATTAATAATGTCTCCGCCTACATCATCAGTTATTACGTATCCTGGCTCATTTTACGAACTCCGTTTACTTACTGACTGTGTTCGGTGCATAGAATCTTTATGACGTCAGCCGCATCATGAAATTACTGCAGCGCACTCTTAAAATTTACGTATGCGGTTTATTGATTCCGCACAGAGCAGCATACGTAATTTACTTAACCCGTAACATAAAATATGTATGCGCTATACGTAAGTACGACGTTATACAGCCGCCTTATTTCAGTATCCAGGCTCTTTATAACAGTAACTGGTTGCCAAATCATTGTACTGAATCCGTCTCATTAAGTAATGGTCCCGGTTACGTACATAATGTACGAGCAGGGTAGGGGATATGCCGATACATTTTACGCACACTGGATAATTAATAATGTCTCCGCCTACATCATCAGTTATTACGTATCCTGGCTCATTTTACGAACTCCGTTATTTGCTGACTGTGTTCGGTACATAGAATCTTTATGACGTCAGTCGCATCATGAAATTACTGTGGCCCAAAAACAAAAAAGTTGGCCGCCACATTGGATTTTTTAATATTTTCAACACTGCGTTATTTCCTTGTCAAAATAGTACCAAAACCGAGTTTCATTGAAATCGGCCCACAAACAAAAAAGTTGGCCGCCATATTGGATTTTTTAATATTTTCAACATTGCGTTATTACCTTGTCAAAATAGTATCAAAAACCGAGTTTCATCGAAATCGACCAAAAAACAAAAAAGTTGGCCGCCATATTGGATTTTTCAATATTTTCAACATTGCGTTATTTCCTTGTCAAAATAGTAGTATAATTTGTATGGTAGTTTGATTTGGTATGTAGTTTTGTAAGTTATTCCAGAATACCTGCTGTAATACATAATTATTGTATGTCTACTCGGCAGGACATAGTGGAACTTAATTAAATTAAGCTCCACTATGTCCTGCCGAGATGATCAAACAATAAATTTTATTGTTTGATCATCTGTATAACCTATGCCCACAATAAAAAGATTTGATTTGATTTGAAGGATAATAGTATTTTTTCAAACAGTGGGAAAAATATAGTATTTTAGGGAAGTTCATGAAAATTAAAAGTAAACAAACATGTTAGGTTGCCATGCTGACGTGTCATGAATGAGTTTTGTTGCAAAATTACATAATTTCCGTTGCGGGTGCATTCCAGTCACAGTTTAATACAAAGAAGTGCGAAAATTTAACTAACAACAGTAATGTGATAGTAGTAAATAAAATACATCATAGCGAAGGAATTAAAAACAAAAAAAAAAAAAAAACATGTAATCATCAAAGTTTTAATCAAATTAAATGTTAAAAGTCTCAAAGATACATTTATTTTCTACGTCAAGTAACATTAGTATTATCTAAAAACTAGTATTGTTAAGCTAATACAGCACTTCAGAAAAAGTGACTAGTGATTTTTGAGGAAGCTTGCCCTGAAAATAACTCATGACAATAAAGGTACCATATAACTCGATAGTCAAAGCATTCACGGGGATTCCCGAGTACCTAAGTAAAAAAGCAAACAATGGAATGTCGGTAAAACAGACATCGACCGAACGATCTACTCACTATGTCCACCATTAACGCCATCTAATAAATCGATTGACAATTAATTCCAGTCCGATAATAGTAGGTTTTACTGAAGCTAACTTAGTGTACGGACTACGTAGCAAAGAAGAATGCTTATTTTTGACCTGACTATGTATAGAAATGAAATAAATCTTAAAATATAGCTTATTGAATTGTATATTGATTACGCTTATCACAATGATAAAAGAAACGCAGGAAAAAAAGATTTTTTAACATTAATTTAAGCTAATTCTACGTCATGACATATCGTATTGACATATTTTGAACGCATCCAATCATTCTTTTTTTTTAAACGTTCCATTTTAAACATTGCTGGTTGACCATATTTAACTTCGTTTCGTAGTTTAATACTTATTTTACGTTTAATTTGATCAGTAACTATTTCTTTATTAGTCATGGGATAAATTAAATTATATAAAAATAACACAATAATTGAATTAAATTAATCATTCAGTGTTTCATTGAGTGTGCGCAAGTGAAATGGATTTTTTGACATTTAACAGTTCTGTGATTTGCATCGGCGGTCGGCGCCAGTGTTGCCATATATACGGATTTGTCCATATTTTGTACGGATTTTGGAAGTCCAGTACGGATGAATCATGCTTACGGACTTTTATACGGATTTACGTACAGATGGACTCAACCTCAGCCAGATGCTGTACAGAGCATATTCCGAAGTTTTTTTCGTAGTATTCATTATAAATCACATTTTAGTCCTCTGTCGCAACTATTATTTTCATTTCATGGAAATATAACATAATAGAGCCGTAACACAAACATGAGATGTGGGGAATACCGTGCCATAGGTCGCGTTCGAAACCGTGTATCAAAGACAAAACCTTTAGAGCTATTGTCTTTGATTGAAAAGGACATTAAGTGTAGTTTGAAAACAATGGCTGGAAATGCAAAAAATCTGGCATAATTTAGCGCTTCAACTTAGATTGGTTGGCTGAATCTACTTTCAAGGTTTTGCTGAAACGTAGCAAGAAGGATTTTGCACGTTTGCATTATGTAAAAAGAAATTGAGTGACTTATCTATTGGACGCGGAGGTAAGACGAATATTTTTAAGTATGTACATGAACACGACTAAACATTGAAATTCAGTACCTATAACGTCCTAAAGATCTGTTACAGGTTTTTTTGCCAAAAAACAATGAAAAATGGTGAGATTTTACTGGTAATACGGATTTTTAAAATGAAAATATAGATTTCACGCCTCCTCCATATGGCAACACTGGTCGGCGCAGTCTTAGCATTGTTGACTTAGGGGCAGTTAGTTTCAAGGAATTAACAAAGTAAAAAGGATGTTTTATACCATAGTTAGGTAAATACTCCTATTTTAGACAAAACATCGAGCGTACCTAATTAATTAGTTCATGCACGTTTGTTTCATTATTTTTGGTACCTAACGCCAAATCCTAACCTAAAAAGAAACATTAATATTTTTTGGACTTCGTGGCGTTTAAATCGCCAAAATGACTATAAGACATTATTTTATAAACTTATATGAAGTATTTCTACTATATCATATAACTATACATATACTTTCATTATCAGGTTTTTAAATGTATGGAAGGTGGGCATTGTTCTTTTTTACTGAAGCTGACTTAGTATACGGACTACGTAGCAAACAAAACAGAGACACCATCATCTTAAATAAAAAACTTTAGATTTCGAGGCCTAAACTAAAAACTGAGAGAATTTACAAAAAACTGTAGATCTACAGTTAAAACTGTAGGGTTGGCTACACTGACCGCACGTTAGAATAAACGCACCGCGCTCCCCCGCAAGGCACTGCGCAGAGGCTCTAAAACAGGGAATCAGCCAAAAATTGGACATTATAGAATCGAACACTAGAATTTACCAGAAAGTGAAGAACTATTATAAAAAAAAAGACTTTGCATTTTGCCTTTGATTACAAAATGTGTTAATCAATAACATAAGATCAGGCTGCATGGGCTAGATTCCTTTGCCTTCCCGCAAGGGTAAAGAAAAAAAAAATAAAGAAACATCGCGAAGGTCACGAAACGCTACCAAATAAGGTAATGTGTTGCATCAGCCCGTGACGCCCCGCCCCCGGCGGCGCCAGAGGCGGGGGCGCCTCGCGGCAACGGCGCGGCAGTCAGCAGTCGCCTGAGAAAAACAGACCGAACAACACGAAGTCTGGCTGAATTATGATTAGTGATTTTGTGCTAAAACGCGTCGTAACGTAGCCATCATGGAATTTATGGAAGAGATATTAAACGCCGGTTTATCTGAAATAATACCATTCCTTCAAGGTAAGCCAGTTTCTCGGTTTTATTTAGTCAAGATTTTTTGTTTTATTTAGATTATAAATTTTCTTAGATCTGTCGCACTTTGAAATAGTATGTTGCGTCATAACATAACCCCTCGTTTTCACTCATTGAGTTATTTTCACTCTCATCTTTGGTGGCATGTTTGAACTTGTCTGATAGCCTTTTACATATAATACTACTTACAAACAAGTTTAAAACCTTATTATTGCTTGTTGGATAAAGTTGTAAACTTTACTAATCGGTAACGGACAGCATTTTTTAACCGACGAAAAAAAAAGGAGGAGGTTCTCAATTCGACACGTATATTTTTTTTATGTATGACCACTCATAACTTTTTATTGAGTGGTCCGATTTCAAAAATTCTTTTTTTATTGGAAAGAGTATATCTAAAAATCGGTCCCATTTAAATATGAAAAATTATATCTGCCCCTAAGGGTAGAAAAAAAGGAATTTATTGATAATTTTCCTACTGAATTTTCAATTGTGAACCGATTCTGTTGAAATTAACCAAACATTTATGATGTGTGATGACACCACAACATAACACGGATCTGATGATGGCGTCTCCATTATTAGATCAACTCCAGATCCCTGTTATGTTGTAGTGAAGTCAGTTCCAAGAGGTCCTCAACAGTGTACAGGTGGCGCCATACAAACTTTGGCGCCGACTCGAAATTAATGTGGAGCTTAGCTGGACTAAAACGTTAATTTTTTTATTTTTTCCTTTTTTTATTTTTTCGTCGGTTCAATTTTTTGTTAAAAAGATTATTATTTTTTGTTGAAAACCAAGAGACCGCCCAAAAACCTGACTCTCCGACTGAACATGTAGGCAATTATAAGTAGGTAGGTACTTACCTACATAACAAGTTTTGTACATGTTTGTATTTGTATTTTTCAGACAATCTTATAACATCACTTGAAACTGCCATTCTGTTAAACGATGAAGATTTGAAAGAAATGATTCCAAAGATTGGCCCCAGAATAAAATTTAAAAATTGGCTACTACAACATCAAAAAGCGACCAGTGTCAATGTACGTACCTACTTGTTTATTGTACATCTTGTATTTAGCTAATAAAAATGTTTTCGATTTTTTCTCTTGGACCGATGCCGTATACTTTTAAATTATTTTTCTAGAACCTTGAAATTAGGAATGCTGGGCTAAACGACTCAACTCAAAACGCTGTACGGGACACTGATGTCAGTGATAATGCAAAAATCTCTACAGATTGTACTGCTGCAGCTAATAACACTGTGAGTTACTTATAATAATAAAATTACTCAGTTTGATAACAAAACGTATTTCGTCGGCCTAATTCGTTAACCTGCTAAGTCCATTTTTGTATAGTTTACAGTGATTGTAATACAATACTGACAGGCTGCCCCACCCTTTTTTGGTGCTCACTTAAATTTTTATTTTGTAGCTTAATTTGGTAGGTACTTTATGTTTGTGTTATGGACCAAAAGCATTGTTTACATAAGGCCATCGCTGGCTGCCAGTCTCACTGGCTTGAAAAATAGACGGGCACTTTATTCTCGCCAGCGTTGCTGGCTTGGCTTGCGATGGCCTCGTGTAAACCTTGCTTAAGATAAAATTGAAAATGCCCATCATTAAGATAGGACCGGGTACCTATTTAAGTTTGTAATAATTCTTAGATTACGTTTTGTTTTGTTTCAGGTATTGAAACTATTAAATGTAATGTTATTTTCTTTAGTAGATTGTATGAGTATTTAGAAGGCACTAGTCAAAGTTAGTGTGCTAGTAGAATATTCATAGTTTAGGTATATTGTTTAACCAGCAAAAATGTAAGTACATCCGTATGTATAGTATTTATTTGGTACATTATTAAAACCCGTATTATTACAACTCGTATAGTTATGCAGGCCATACACCATCAATTCGATTGTACAATTGGCATGACACTGCCGATTGGATCCAATCGAATTGACCGTATGTGGCCGTGGATCGGCAGGCAGGACAGATCGAATTGGCGGAACAATCAAAATTCAATTATTTTGGCTGGATCATGCCGATTGGACCGTGTATGGCAGTGGGCGATCGATCGTATGATTTTTCTTAACCGACTTCAAAAAACAAGGAGGTTCTTAATTAGATTGTATATATTTGTTTTATCATTGTTTGCGCATATCTTCGATATTTATAGACCGATTTTTATGTTTTTTTTCTTTTTCTTTATTTGTCCGATTGGACAGTTAGAATTGATCGTGTGTGGTGTAGGTATATGGACGAACTGCAGATTGGATCCAATCAGCAGTATCATGCCAATTGAACGATCGAATTGGACGTGTATGGTCTGCATTACTAAGTAGTATATACCTATTTAGTATTCAATAGTATTTATCATTAGCTAGCTTAACTTGGTAACTGCGCGGCATTTAACCGACTTTAAAAAGGAGGACGTTCTCAATTCGTCGGAATCAGTTGGAGTGTTGCCTTTGGGGCCTATGGGAAAAAAGACTCAGAATCTTTTTAATTTTTTTTTTTTGAAAAAAAAATCGTTTACCGATGACTTTTTTTTGCTTTTTTTTTATTTAGGGCACATATAGTAACATGTTTAAACTTATAATTTTTTTTTCGTTAAATGCATATTTACTGAGAACTTATATCGATTTTCGATCATTGTCCCCATCAATTTATGTCATGGGCATGATGTGTCCCCGACTCACAGTTATTTAATTATTATCACGAGATATTTAATTATTAAAAAAAAGTAAAAAAATCTTCAAAGTTAAATTACTCGAAAAATATGCATTTTACGAAAAAGTGTATAAAGCCTAAATTGTTTCTATGGGTATCCTCAATTAAATAAGAGCAAAAAAAGGAGGGACAATCGGTCACCGAAAAAAATTTTTTTACAATTCTACTTTTTTTTTTTTGGTTTTATTTACTACTCATAGAGCTCCGAAGGCTGTTCTCCAACTGGACCATTTACTCATTAATTTATCAATTTGTTCAACAACTTTAAAAAGTTGGTATCAATAGTGTTTGTGTTTTACATACAGGAAAGTTTAGACGGCAGAGCAATACTCAAAGAGGGAAAAGGAGGCTTACTGACGGAGGGTTCCCGAAGGAAATTGAGCCAGCTGCTAATACACCACATACTAGAAAACAATTGTGCGAAGAAAATTTCCAGTGAAGAATTTTATAAACTAGCTACCGAAATTGTGGAAATATTTCACAAGGAACGCGTTGTAGTGTATTATTCTGCATATTTTTCAGCTACAAATAAATTAGCTAAAAAAAATGCTAGCGGAAAGCTCTACGAGAGCTATATAGCTCGAAGGAGAAAGTTGCGAGAAAGTGGACAGTTGCCGGGAACTAGCCGTTCATCCTCGAAGTCGTCCAGATCATCGCTCAGATCCACGCCAACTATCACAGATGATGACATTTATAGCCTGGAATCTCTGGAAAGTGGTAAGCAAATAATCGCTAGTCACCTTTTTCGTGATTTAAATGTACTACGGGCGACTGTACTATGATGCCCTTCCTCTTGTTGACTCATCCCACCATACACATATAAATTACAGGTATTGTCTATGAAGAAACATTACTATGGCTGAAAAACAATGTCGATCCATGGAAATCTGTTGAAGAAAAGTGGGCAGAAACTGCAGATTACCGCCTAAATCGCATCCAATGTGGAAAAGGTGATATAGCAGATTACTTCAAGGATTTCCCAGCCTTAAAACAATCACAAGGCTATACCTTGGTAAGCATAAACCGCAGCCGCTTATTTTTTACATAATCCTTGTGGTTTTTCTATAAATAACCACAAGGATTATGTAAAAAAAAAACTTGTAGAATACTTGTCAAAACTGTCTCAAACATTATTTCGTTCAACTGTGTAGCCAGCAAGTATTTTTACAAGTATAAAACACATTTGCGTTTACAATGAAGTCTGTGACATGTATTAACTCGTCTGTGGCCCTAGTGTGAGTTTCTTTTAACTATCTCGACTTTACGCATCGATCGCGTTTTGCTCTCTGATTGGCCCTTCACCAAACGAGTGCCAATCGGAGAAAAGCGGTCGATGCGTAAAGTCGAGATGGTTAAAAGAAACTCACACTAGGCCCTCTGATACATTGACAGCGTTCTCACCTACAAAATACAAACGTGGTTTAGACAATTAATGTTTATTTTATTGCAATTTCTGTATATGAGATCATAAACATGTAGGCGACTAGAAGTTTTCAACTAACAAGTTTCATACAAGTTTTGTATACTTACAACAAGTTTTATACAATCATGTAATATAGTTTCATAACAAGTTTTGAACAACATATTTAATACATGCGAAAAACTAAAACATTGCATTCAATTTGTAAAATACATGTATTATACTTTGGTGAAAACGAGGGGTTATAAGACAAGTGTCTGAATTTCGATTGCCATGTAAAATTCGTAATGTTAGTTCCCGTATCTGCCACGGTTCTTCTCTTTTCGCACAGACTCTAGTCACTTGCAACACTCGCGCGCTGCCGACATTGCAGAACGAGATATTGTGCAGGCACTAAAAGAGACAAGCTATTCTAGTTCTCGCTCAACAACCCAATAACCTATGTGGTAGCCATCCGGACCTTTCTCACCAGTGGAAATAACGTGGCGCACATTTATTGTATTCTTTTTTTCAGTTAATGAACGATTTCAGTCGTCTGTATCCGGGAAAGGAAAACAAATTATTTTCCTCTATCTCCCTCAAAAATGAAGAAATTATAAAATATGCTTCATTAAAATTACGAAAAATTAGAGACCAAGATACGAGAACAAAAATAGCAAATATAATTGCACTGATTGACGGTAAGAAGTTTTGCTCAAATATTAGTTCTTATTATTAATCTTTAACTATGACGTGGAGTCTCAGAGGCCCCGCCCATTCTAGAAATCGCACAGATTTGTGACTTCCCCCTCCCCTCAGCACCGAGCCGCTCAGTTAGTGTATTGAAAAAATGACGTCCATAGTGTTTTTTTTTTTAATTTTAGTAAAATTAAGTCTTAAAAATTAACCGAAACTTTTTTTTTTTCTTTGAATACAGAAGATGAACCAGAGACATCTAGCAATGTTGCTTTGATGTTGCTGGCTTATGTCATCAACATTTCACCTGCACGGAAAATAAAAGGAAAGCCAGCGTGGAAGCCATCCAGAGCAGAAGTATGCGACGGCTATATATCGCAAGCTGCTTCTGAAGCCGACGTTACCAACAAGATCATTCAAAAAAAGGAGAACCTGCAGAGGCTAGGCCGCACAGTTCAACCCTACGTTATTTTTGTTGGCCTTACCGTTACTGAGGTAAAAGTAGCATATGTGGTAATAAATGACACATTGTATAGTTTCAACAAATTAGTAACAGCAGTAGACTGTGCATTTAAAATATTTCAATCGATAGGAGCTTGTTACCCGGAGGAAGCTGGAGACATATGGCTTTTTATTCAATTGGGTTTCTACGATATTAAAACTAAATTTGACAGGCCCACACAGGCTGTGAATAGTCTTTTAACTGATCTAGAGTTAATACTTTAAAAATGTTTACCTGTTACTATTGCAAAAAAGCCAGTGTGTCTCCGAATTTACTTATAACTCATGTGCGAACTTTCTGTAAATTAACGGTAGAATTTTCCGGATTTCGGTGTGGTGAACAAGGGTGTTATCGTCATTATATTTCCTCTGCATCTTTCAAAAAGCACTTAGTTAGAGAGCACCAGTCATCATTGTCAGTCTTGCCTCATCCAAATAGTAACAAACCGATTGATACAGAAGCCAATATCTCAAATTTACCTTCAGCGTCAAGCAAAGAAACTTACGAAACGGCAAATACGATGGAATCTCTACCAACTCAAAGAGACGAAAACTCTCTTGGTCACCATGCTGCAAGTCTCGTTTCCACTCTATATGCTAACCCAATAATACCGCGTAAAGCCGTACAAGTTCTTGTAGAAAATCTTCAATTATTTCATTCTAAATCACAATGCATTATAGAGCGACAGTTTAATGATATGGTACCACCAGACCAAGATAATGTTCATGTTAAAAATGCTTTAAAAAAAATATTTAGCGCGTTCAGCGATGCGTTTGAGAATTTAGATTCGGAACACAAACGTTTAAAATATTTTAATGAAATAGGAACTTATTCTGAGCCCCTTGAAGTGGTTGTAGGTCAACGTAATGAGTCTAAAAAAACAGCGGCTGGTTTGTTATTAGTACAAGTAAATTGTACAATGCAGGTGATTCCGTTAAAAGAAAATTTAAAACTAATTTTTTCATCAAAAAATTTCATTAAGGATACTCTTGAATATTTGGACACAGTACAAAATGACTCTTTCGGTATTGAGAATATTGTTCAGGGTTCAGTATGGAAAAAAATGACAGAAAATTCTGTAGAGCATGATGCAATGATTTTACCATTAATAATCTACTTTGACGATTTTGAAATAGGCAATCCCTTAGGAAGCTACGCTGGGATTCATAAACTTGGAGCTATTTATGCCTCAGTACCATGTCTTCCACCTCACTACGTGTCGCTTTTGCAAAATATTTTATTATTGGCTCTTTTTCACTCATCAGACAGAACAAGCTTTGGAAACAACATAATTTTTCAAAAAGTTTTTGATGTTCTTAATGATTTAAGGAACAATGGTATTCATGTTGAAACTGATGTGTATACTGGCAAAATTAAGTTTTATGTTGCAGCTGTGACGGGAGATAATTTAGGATTGAATGCTATGTTAGGTTTTGTTGAAAGTTTTTCTGCAAATCGGCCATGTAGAATTTGTACTGCTAATAAAGAACAAATCAAAACACTGCTTTATGAAGATGACACGTTGTTGAGAAACAATGTCAATTATGAAAATGATTTACATTTAAATGACATTCATATGACTGGTCTTAAAGAAAAATGCTCGTGGCTTGCTTTAGATGGGTTTGACTTATTTCAAAACGTCGCCGTAGATGTTTTACATGACTATCTCGAGGGTGCTTGTCGATATGTGATGCCATTTGTGATACAGAATCTAGTGTGTACTCAGATGCTAATTTCTTTTGACAATTTAAAATCAAGAATACGGTATTTTAATTATGGACCTGATTCTACATCGACACCGTGCGATTCTGTAGCAAAAGAAGGCTCAACATTAAAGTTAAAATGTTCGGCTTCTGAAATGCTTACCCTTGTTCGATATTTTGGGCTGATTGTCGGATATAATGTCCCAGATGAAAACGAAGTTTGGTTCTTATACATCAAATTAAGACAATTGTTGGATAAACTTTTGAGTCATAGAATCCATGAAAATACTATTGATCAAGTAAAATTTTCAGTAGCTGAATTAAACGAGCTCTATCGAAAATTTGCTGAAACAGACTTAAAGCCAAAGTTTCATTTTCTTACACATTATCCAGAAATGTTAAAAAAATTTGGCCCACTTACCCAAATCTGGACGATGAGGTTTGAAGCCAAGCATCGTATATCTAAATTTGTGGCCAGAGCATCACACAACAGAGTAAATGTTTGTAAAACAATAGCTATTAAACATCAATTAATTTTAAACGATACTTTTCTTAAAAATGAAACTGTAAAGACGATCTCTTATGGCAAAAAGGCAAATATGACAGAAGCGCAAATTGAAAATGTAAGACAAAACTTTCATTCTCGAGGTATAATCGAAAATAATTGTTGGTACTCATTATCATGGGTGAAACTGTATGGTGTCCGATTTGAGCTGTCGTCAATTGTCATTCTAGATATTTCAGAATCTTCAGGCTTACCAAAGTTTGGTGAAATAAAAAATATTTATTTACTTGACAATGATGAAGTTACATTTGAGTGTGTTTCATTAGAGTGTATAGATTTTAATCAGCATTACTATGCGTATCAAGTGATGAGAACCAACGATTACCTATTACATAATTATAATACCCTTGTTTCGCCTGTACCGGCTACAATTACTATAATGTCAGATTTAAAACTTTATGTCACTGTTCGATGGACTTTAGAATAACAACGACCATTACACATCACATACGACGTACGTACCCTTGGGGTAGGACTTCCCATCATATTAGCACCAACCTTCTTCGTTTATTTTTCTCTCATCACACACTTACATGCATATGTAGTCAAACTCCGAAGTCCCGGCGCTCCTAGGTTTGCCTAGTCAAACCTCAGGTTTGACAAGAAGCCTTAGTCAAAGTCCAAAACTAAAGCGTGTTTTGGCCTTTGACAAAAGAATTTATGGTCAAACCTTGGAGAGACCAATTTGGGTAGTCAAACGCCGAAACTCAGTACGATCAAATCGGGGTTTGACTAGTCAGACTTAAATTAGGGACAGAATGGGTTATATAACCTAAATATGTATGAAAAACTTCATTCATTTCCGATGTTAGATTCAAAACTGCCTTACTCCTGTAGGTCACGTGGTCCTGCAGGTTAGAAATTTCGCAGCGGAGTAATTGCGATTTGATCAAATTGCGTTTCGGCGTTTGACTTTCCAAGTTAGTCTCTCCTAGGTTTGGCCATAAATGCGTTAGCCAAAGGTCGAAACACGCTATTAGTTTTGGACTTTGACTAAGCCTTCTTGTCAAACCTGAGGTTTGACTAGGCAAACCTTGGAGCGCCGGGACTTCGGGGTTTGACTATAACACATACAACACGTGCAAAAATTCAGAAACACACCCACCTGTGCGGATCTGTTGCCCGCAGGTGATACAGTTTACACATTTTACGTACCCATACCTTACATTATATACCGTTTTGCAAAAGCGTGAATACGGGCCCACCACCAATTTGTTTCTTTAACTTAACTTCAGGTTAAACATCAGCTGAGTTTCATTTGTTGTTTGTATTCTTTCATCGTATTGTCATTTATGCTTTTAAAATCAGTCAAATTTCGTAAAAGTAGAAAATATCGAAACTCGGTACTGATGTTTAACCTTCACCTAGGCCATGGGGTAGGGGTGCACCGCCCCTACTGCCAAAAGGTGGCTCTCGGATCGCTACCAAAACTGGGCGATCCCCACATTTTGTATTTTTTTTTTTGTAGAATACCGGTTATATCAGTTTAAAGTCGGGCCTTGCGACATAGGTTCCGCAACTAGTTAGGTTTATGCGTATGTATTAGCGTTCGTATGCGAACGAGCTTTAAGTTAAGTTTACCGTAGGCCTAGATGCATTGGTTTCCAGCGACGACCACGCGGACTCCATTGATGCCAAGGTACCCTTAGAGCCAGTCCACACGGCGCGTTGCGGCGACGCAACGCAAAATGTAAAATGACGCAACGGCAGCGCTGCGTCGACGCAACGGAGACGCAACGCGCCGTGTGGACTGGCTCGTACTAGTGATTCTTTGGTCGGGAATCCTAGGTTGCTCTTACTTACCCGCTTCCGGCTCGTGCTACAAATACCGGAGATCTGAGACATTGTTCATGTTGATAATGGACTGTCTGTTGTTATACCTAATTAAGTATTTATAATTGCCCTAAAACATTCAGACGAAATCTATATAAGATAGGATATCTACTGACGCCCTTATATTTTAATAAATATCTAATCGCCAATCCTCTCGTCCTTTCCGTATTACGTTTTGTAAAGGCCTACTCAAACCTGACCGATATCCCGACCGGTATTTTGTATGGCATTACCGGCAGCAGTTGCGGAACACCTTTGAACAGCGCGTTACCGCATACCCATCGGGATATCGTTATCGCCACCGGTACGGGATACCGGTCAGATTTGAGTAGGCCTTAAATCTTGCAATGGTGGACGCCTGTCAACAACCGACAGACGGTGAAATTCCTCGTTCATAGTTGACTACCATGTAATTCTAGAATAGTATGATTAATTAAGCTTGTGGTTTTTTTGTATGTCTCAATTTTACGATTGAAAATAAATAATATGAATCTTTTATGTCTATTTCCTTTTAAGCATGTAAAGTTATAAAACTTGTACAGGGTTTGAGAACAGAACTTCTTCAGAATTTCTTCTGTTAATAACCTTGTAAAAGTTTAAAAAAATAAAAAATGATGTATCATTGCTGTGTAGGTAGTACCTACACTAAATGTATATGTATCGTGAAGTATTATTTTATCTAAATTACCAATTAGTGTATGCTTTTCACTTACAGGTCCGATTTGGTGCTATATCGGTGTAGCTGTTAAGTTTGCTACAAAATTATTTTGCATAATAATAATAATAGCCGCACTAATATCGTACAAATTCAACAACAGTAGGTAAAGCCTGACCAGAGTTTTAAAAAAACCCTGCAATGAGGACGCGACCTTTTGTGATATATTTATACGTAACTATTGCCAGTAAAAGAAATTAAATCTGAAAAATACCGCACGCGGGTTTTAAAACATCTGGTCAGCTTTATAATGATACATCATTCTTTACCGTACCCGCACCATTATTTATAAGTAGATATCTATGTGACCAGTGCAGGTTGTACTACTTATACTACAAAGCATAATGTGTATAAAACTTATTAACTGTTATAGTAGAGGTATGAACGGGAAGTCGAAGCGTAGGCAGACCGCCATTCCTAAGATGGCAGGGCCGACCTCGACCAGATACGCCGCATCGAGGATGACATAGAAAAACCATGGGAGAAGCATAAATGTCCAGCAGTGGACGAATATATATGCTGAGAAGAAAAATAAAAGGTATGATTACTAGTGCGGGACAATATGGCACCATACCATTCACCATACCCGTCCATCTACACGCCCGAGTACCTACATGCGATACTGCTACGGGTATAAGGCATGGTGAACTATTGCACTACGTGTTACGTATTGCACATCATGCCTTACGATACTTGTACCTGTATTTTCCTTATGCTGGCATGGTTACAGTCAACGTCATTAATATATAAATATATACAGCCATCGAGTCAAAATATGTAAACACCAACCTTATTGTCAGTGACATAGAGGCGTGTAGATATTTTTGAGCTCTTGTTAACGTATATATTTTTATGACGCTGGCCGTACATACAAAGGTGTTCAGATATTATTATATATTAACCAATCAAAGTCAATGAAATTTTGTACACACGATCGAGAAACTAATATCTAGCTAGGTCTGTGGTTTATTACATTTTCGTAAAAATGTATAGTTTAAATATTGCAGGGGGTTTTCATATTTTCATTCAAAACTCCCTGCAATATTTAAACTATACATTTTTACGAAAATGTAATAAACCACAGACCTAGATATTAGTTTCTCGATCATGTCTACAAAATTTCATTGATTTGAGTGTTTAATATTCAAAATAAGTATCTGAACACCTTTGTATGTACCATGCGCCAGCATAAGGAAAATACAGGTGCGAGTATCGTAAGGCATGGTGTGCCATACGTAACACAGTATAGTGCACCATGCCTTACTATACCCGCAGCAGTATCGTACGTACGCTAGCGTGGTACATAAGTATGGTTCACCGTGCTTTACTGGTCCCGCACCAGTATCGTACGTCCACTGCCGTGGTACATACGCACGGTTCATCATGCCTTACTGTACCGGCAACGGTACCTTACCTCTACTACGACAGTTAATACGTCTGACACATCATGCTTTACTGTGCCTGCCACAGTATCCTACGTATGCTGCCACGCTGCACACGTATGGCGCACTATGATTCACCGTGTCCGCCATAGTATCGTAAGTATGCCGCCATGGTGTACACGTATGGCGCACCATGATTCACCGTGTCCGCCATGGTATCGTAAGTATGCCGCCATGGTGTACACGTATGGCGCACCATGATTCACCGTGTCCGCTATAGTATCGTAAGTATGCCGCCGTGGTGTACACGTATGTCTCACCATGATTTACTGCATCCGCCACAGTATCGTACGTATGCCGCCGTGGTACACACGTATGGCTCACCGTGCTTTACTGTGTCCGCCACAGTATCGTACGTATGCCGCCGTGGTACACACGTACGGCTCACCGTGCTTTACTGTGTCCGCCACAGTATCGTACGTATGCCGCCGTGGTACACACGTACGGCTCACCGTGATTTACTGTGTCCGCCACAGTATCGTACGTATGCCGCCGTGGTACACACGTACGGCTCACCGTTCTTTACTGTGTCCGCCACAGTATCGTACGTATGCCGCCGTGGTACACACGTACGGCTCACCGTGCTTTACTGCGTCCGCCACAGTATCGTACGTATGCCGCCGTGGTACACACGTACGGCTCACCGTGCTTTACTGTGTCCGCCACAGTATCGTACGTATGCCGCCGTGGTACACACGTACGGCTCACCGTGCTTTACTGTGTCCGCCACAGTATCGTACGTATGCCGCCGTGGTACACACGTACGGCTCACCGTGCTTTACTGTGTCCGCCACAGTATCGTACGTATGCCGCCATGGTACACACGTACGGCTCACCGTGCTTTACTGTGTCCGCCACAGTATCGTTCGTATGCCGCCGTGGTACACACGTACGGCTCACCGTGCTTTACCGTGTCTGCCACAGTATCGTACGTATGCCGCCGTGGTACACACGTACGGCTCACCGTGCTTTACTGTGTCTGCCACAGTATCGTACGTATGCCGCCGTGGTACACACGTATGGCTCACCGTGCTTTACTGTGTCCGCCACAGTATCGTACGTATGCCGCCGTGGTACACACGTATGGCTCACCGTGCTTTACTGTGTCCGTCACAGTATCGTACGTATGCCGCCGTGGTACACACGTACGGCTCAACGTGCTTTACTGTGTCCGTCACAGTATCGTACGTATGCCGCCGTGGTACACACGTACAGCTCACCGTGCTTTACTGTGTCCGCCACAGTATCGTACGTATGCCGTCGCGGTGCACAGATATGGCTCATCATTATTTAACGTGCCCGCTACAGTATCGTCCGTAAGCCGCCATGGTACACACGTAAGGTTCACCGTGTTCTACTGTGCTCGCAACAATAGTATACGGGTGTTGCAATCGTAGTTTCAGGAGTATTCAGTGCGACTTGCGCACTACGTATTACGTAGCCGGATGTCGGGCTACGTACGTACGTACAAAAATCGACCACGAGTAAATTACGTAACCCGCTCCATGATGAGCGTCAGTATGCCGACTACGTATGACTGGCTACTTACGCGTAATGGAGCGGGTTACACACGTCATTGTGGTCGATTTTTGTCCTTATTTTACGTAGTGCGGCAGAGGAAATTTTTCTCAGTGTACGTATCAAAGTTTACCTAACCGAACCAAGTTTGCATAGGATCGTCATAACTTTGCTTCCAGGTGACGCATTTCGACGCTGTTTTCAGCTGAGTAATTCATATTTAGGCCACCCGAGACCGTCCGAGTGGAAATTGTGACGAAAACGCGAAAAAATTTTCTTTTCGCCTATAGACTTGGAAAATTCTCAAATTTTTTATGCTGGTTACATAGTTTAATTTTTATTTCAAAATTCTTACATTAAAACACGTTCAAATTAGTTTCAATAGATACTTACCTGCCTTACCTGCATTCCGGTGCGCGTTACGCGAGTCCGAGACGTAAGGGGTAGACAGCATTCCTGGTTTTGTTCAAATTTTTGGTGAAAATTCACGTTTTTCATTGGAAAATCAAAATTTTTGTTCAGCATAATTTTCTGTGACACCGTAGTTGGCTAGCTCGCGCGGAGACGCGTCTTTCGATACCTCGCTCGTGCGCCTAGCGTATATAGCCACCTTAATACATAGAATTTCGATTTGTTCTATGTAATTTGTACGTATCAAAGTTTACCTAACCGAACCAAGTTTGCATAGGATCGTCATAACTTTGCTTCCAGGTGACGCATTTCGACGCTGTTTTCAGCTGAGTAATTCATATTTAGGCCACCCGAGACCGTCCGAGTGGAAATTGTGACGAAAACGCGAAAAAATTTTCTTTTCGCCTATAGACTTGGAAAATTCTCAAATTTTTTATGCTGGTTACATAGTTTAATTTTTATTTCAAAATTCTTACATTAAAACACGTTCAAATTAGTTTCAATAGATACTTACCTGCCTTACCTGCATTCCGGTGCGCGTTACGCGAGTCCGAGACGTAAGGGGTAGACAGCATTCCTGGTTTTGTTCAAATTTTTGGTGAAAATTCACGTTTTTCATTGGAAAATCAAAATTTTTGTTCAGCATAATTTTCTGTGACACCGTAGTTGGCTAGCTCGCGCGGAGACGCGTCTTTCGATACCTCGCTCGTGCGCCTAGCGTATATAGCCACCTTAATACATAGAATTTCGATTTGTTCTATGTAATTTGTACGTATCAAAGTTTACCTAACCGAACCAAGTTTGCATAGGATCGTCATAACTTTGCTTCCAGGTGACGCATTTCGACGCTGTTTTCAGCTGAGTAATTCATATTTAGGCCACCCGAGACCGTCCGAGTGGAAATTGTGACGAAAACGCGAAAAAATTTTCTTTTCGCCTATAGACTTGGAAAATTCTCAAATTTTTTATGCTGGTTACATAGTTTAATTTTTATTTCAAAATTCTTACATTAAAACACGTTCAAATTAGTTTCAATAGATACTTACCTGCCTTACCTGCATTCCGGTGCGCGTTACGCGAGTCCGAGACGTAAGGGGTAGACAGCATTCCTGGTTTTGTTCAAATTTTTGGTGAAAATTCACGTTTTTCATTGGAAAATCAAAATTTTTGTTCAGCATAATTTTCTGTGACACCGTAGTTGGCTAGCTCGCGCGGAGACGCGTCTTTCGATACCTCGCTCGTGCGCCTAGCGTATATAGCCACCTTAATACATAGAATTTCGATTTGTTCTATGTAATTTGTACGTATCAAAGTTTACCTAACCGAACCAAGTTTGCATAGGATCGTCATAACTTTGCTTCCAGGTGACGCATTTCGACGCTGTTTTCAGCTGAGTAATTCATATTTAGGCCACCCGAGACCGTCCGAGTGGAAATTGTGACGAAAACGCGAAAAAATTTTCTTTTCGCCTATAGACTTGGAAAATTCTCAAATTTTTTATGCTGGTTACATAGTTTAATTTTTATTTCAAAATTCTTACATTAAAACACGTTCAAATTAGTTTCAATAGATACTTACCTGCCTTACCTGCATTCCGGTGCGCGTTACGCGAGTCCGAGACGTAAGGGGTAGACAGCATTCCTGGTTTTGTTCAAATTTTTGGTGAAAATTCACGTTTTTCATTGGAAAATCAAAATTTTTGTTCAGCATAATTTTCTGTGACACCGTAGTTGGCTAGCTCGCGCGGAGACGCGTCTTTCGATACCTCGCTCGTGCGCCTAGCGTATATAGCCACCTTAATACATAGAATTTCGATTTGTTCTATGTAATTTGTACGTATCAAAGTTTACCTAACCGAACCAAGTTTGCATAGGATCGTCATAACTTTGCTTCCAGGTGACGCATTTCGACGCTGTTTTCAGCTGAGTAATTCATATTTAGGCCACCCGAGACCGTCCGAGTGGAAATTGTGACGAAAACGCGAAAAAATTTTCTTTTCGCCTATAGACTTGGAAAATTCTCAAATTTTTTATGCTGGTTACATAGTTTAATTTTTATTTCAAAATTCTTACATTAAAACACGTTCAAATTAGTTTCAATAGATACTTACCTGCCTTACCTGCATTCCGGTGCGCGTTACGCGAGTCCGAGACGTAAGGGGTAGACAGCATTCCTGGTTTTGTTCAAATTTTTGGTGAAAATTCACGTTTTTCATTGGAAAATCAAAATTTTTGTTCAGCATAATTTTCTGTGACACCGTAGTTGGCTAGCTCGCGCGGAGACGCGTCTTTCGATACCTCGCTCGTGCGCCTAGCGTATATAGCCACCTTAATACATAGAATTTCGATTTGTTCTATGTAATTTGTACGTATCAAAGTTTACCTAACCGAACCAAGTTTGCATAGGATCGTCATAACTTTGCTTCCAGGTGACGCATTTCGACGCTGTTTTCAGCTGAGTAATTCATATTTAGGCCACCCGAGACCGTCCGAGTGGAAATTGTGACGAAAACGCGAAAAAATTTTCTTTTCGCCTATAGACTTGGAAAATTCTCAAATTTTTTATGCTGGTTACATAGTTTAATTTTTATTTCAAAATTCTTACATTAAAACACGTTCAAATTAGTTTCAATAGATACTTACCTGCCTTACCTGCATTCCGGTGCGCGTTACGCGAGTCCGAGACGTAAGGGGTAGACAGCATTCCTGGTTTTGTTCAAATTTTTGGTGAAAATTCACGTTTTTCATTGGAAAATCAAAATTTTTGTTCAGCATAATTTTCTGTGACACCGTAGTTGGCTAGCTCGCGCGGAGACGCGTCTTTCGATACCTCGCTCGTGCGCCTAGCGTATATAGCCACCTTAATACATAGAATTTCGATTTGTTCTATGTAATTTGTACGTATCAAAGTTTACCTAACCGAACCAAGTTTGCATAGGATCGTCATAACTTTGCTTCCAGGTGACGCATTTCGACGCTGTTTTCAGCTGAGTAATTCATATTTAGGCCACCCGAGACCGTCCGAGTGGAAATTGTGACGAAAACGCGAAAAAATTTTCTTTTCGCCTATAGACTTGGAAAATTCTCAAATTTTTTATGCTGGTTACATAGTTTAATTTTTATTTCAAAATTCTTACATTAAAACACGTTCAAATTAGTTTCAATAGATACTTACCTGCCTTACCTGCATTCCGGTGCGCGTTACGCGAGTCCGAGACGTAAGGGGTAGACAGCATTCCTGGTTTTGTTCAAATTTTTGGTGAAAATTCACGTTTTTCATTGGAAAATCAAAATTTTTGTTCAGCATAATTTTCTGTGACACCGTAGTTGGCTAGCTCGCGCGGAGACGCGTCTTTCGATACCTCGCTCGTGCGCCTAGCGTATATAGCCACCTTAATACATAGAATTTCGATTTGTTCTATGTAATTTGTACGTATCAAAGTTTACCTAACCGAACCAAGTTTGCATAGGATCGTCATAACTTTGCTTCCAGGTGACGCATTTCGACGCTGTTTTCAGCTGAGTAATTCATATTTAGGCCACCCGAGACCGTCCGAGTGGAAATTGTGACGAAAACGCGAAAAAATTTTCTTTTCGCCTATAGACTTGGAAAATTCTCAAATTTTTTATGCTGGTTACATAGTTTAATTTTTATTTCAAAATTCTTACATTAAAACACGTTCAAATTAGTTTCAATAGATACTTACCTGCCTTACCTGCATTCCGGTGCGCGTTACGCGAGTCCGAGACGTAAGGGGTAGACAGCATTCCTGGTTTTGTTCAAATTTTTGGTGAAAATTCACGTTTTTCATTGGAAAATCAAAATTTTTGTTCAGCATAATTTTCTGTGACACCGTAGTTGGCTAGCTCGCGCGGAGACGCGTCTTTCGATACCTCGCTCGTGCGCCTAGCGTATATAGCCACCTTAATACATAGAATTTCGATTTGTTCTATGTAATTTGTACGTATCAAAGTTTACCTAACCGAACCAAGTTTGCATAGGATCGTCATAACTTTGCTTCCAGGTGACGCATTTCGACGCTGTTTTCAGCTGAGTAATTCATATTTAGGCCACCCGAGACCGTCCGAGTGGAAATTGTGACGAAAACGCGAAAAAATTTTCTTTTCGCCTATAGACTTGGAAAATTCTCAAATTTTTTATGCTGGTTACATAGTTTAATTTTTATTTCAAAATTCTTACATTAAAACACGTTCAAATTAGTTTCAATAGATACTTACCTGCCTTACCTGCATTCCGGTGCGCGTTACGCGAGTCCGAGACGTAAGGGGTAGACAGCATTCCTGGTTTTGTTCAAATTTTTGGTGAAAATTCACGTTTTTCATTGGAAAATCAAAATTTTTGTTCAGCATAATTTTCTGTGACACCGTAGTTGGCTAGCTCGCGCGGAGACGCGTCTTTCGATACCTCGCTCGTGCGCCTAGCGTATATAGCCACCTTAATACATAGAATTTCGATTTGTTCTATGTAATTTGTACGTATCAAAGTTTACCTAACCGAACCAAGTTTGCATAGGATCGTCATAACTTTGCTTCCAGGTGACGCATTTCGACGCTGTTTTCAGCTGAGTAATTCATATTTAGGCCACCCGAGACCGTCCGAGTGGAAATTGTGACGAAAACGCGAAAAAATTTTCTTTTCGCCTATAGACTTGGAAAATTCTCAAATTTTTTATGCTGGTTACATAGTTTAATTTTTATTTCAAAATTCTTACATTAAAACACGTTCAAATTAGTTTCAATAGATACTTACCTGCCTTACCTGCATTCCGGTGCGCGTTACGCGAGTCCGAGACGTAAGGGGTAGACAGCATTCCTGGTTTTGTTCAAATTTTTGGTGAAAATTCACGTTTTTCATTGGAAAATCAAAATTTTTGTTCAGCATAATTTTCTGTGACACCGTAGTTGGCTAGCTCGCGCGGAGACGCGTCTTTCGATACCTCGCTCGTGCGCCTAGCGTATATAGCCACCTTAATACATAGAATTTCGATTTGTTCTATGTAATTTGTACGTATCAAAGTTTACCTAACCGAACCAAGTTTGCATAGGATCGTCATAACTTTGCTTCCAGGTGACGCATTTCGACGCTGTTTTCAGCTGAGTAATTCATATTTAGGCCACCCGAGACCGTCCGAGTGGAAATTGTGACGAAAACGCGAAAAAATTTTCTTTTCGCCTATAGACTTGGAAAATTCTCAAATTTTTTATGCTGGTTACATAGTTTAATTTTTATTTCAAAATTCTTACATTAAAACACGTTCAAATTAGTTTCAATAGATACTTACCTGCCTTACCTGCATTCCGGTGCGCGTTACGCGAGTCCGAGACGTAAGGGGTAGACAGCATTCCTGGTTTTGTTCAAATTTTTGGTGAAAATTCACGTTTTTCATTGGAAAATCAAAATTTTTGTTCAGCATAATTTTCTGTGACACCGTAGTTGGCTAGCTCGCGCGGAGACGCGTCTTTCGATACCTCGCTCGTGCGCCTAGCGTATATAGCCACCTTAATACATAGAATTTCGATTTGTTCTATGTAATTTGTACGTATCAAAGTTTACCTAACCGAACCAAGTTTGCATAGGATCGTCATAACTTTGCTTCCAGGTGACGCATTTCGACGCTGTTTTCAGCTGAGTAATTCATATTTAGGCCACCCGAGACCGTCCGAGTGGAAATTGTGACGAAAACGCGAAAAAATTTTCTTTTCGCCTATAGACTTGGAAAATTCTCAAATTTTTTATGCTGGTTACATAGTTTAATTTTTATTTCAAAATTCTTACATTAAAACACGTTCAAATTAGTTTCAATAGATACTTACCTGCCTTACCTGCATTCCGGTGCGCGTTACGCGAGTCCGAGACGTAAGGGGTAGACAGCATTCCTGGTTTTGTTCAAATTTTTGGTGAAAATTCACGTTTTTCATTGGAAAATCAAAATTTTTGTTCAGCATAATTTTCTGTGACACCGTAGTTGGCTAGCTCGCGCGGAGACGCGTCTTTCGATACCTCGCTCGTGCGCCTAGCGTATATAGCCACCTTAATACATAGAATTTCGATTTGTTCTATGTAATTTGTACGTATCAAAGTTTACCTAACCGAACCAAGTTTGCATAGGATCGTCATAACTTTGCTTCCAGGTGACGCATTTCGACGCTGTTTTCAGCTGAGTAATTCATATTTAGGCCACCCGAGACCGTCCGAGTGGAAATTGTGACGAAAACGCGAAAAAATTTTCTTTTCGCCTATAGACTTGGAAAATTCTCAAATTTTTTATGCTGGTTACATAGTTTAATTTTTATTTCAAAATTCTTACATTAAAACACGTTCAAATTAGTTTCAATAGATACTTACCTGCCTTACCTGCATTCCGGTGCGCGTTACGCGAGTCCGAGACGTAAGGGGTAGACAGCATTCCTGGTTTTGTTCAAATTTTTGGTGAAAATTCACGTTTTTCATTGGAAAATCAAAATTTTTGTTCAGCATAATTTTCTGTGACACCGTAGTTGGCTAGCTCGCGCGGAGACGCGTCTTTCGATACCTCGCTCGTGCGCCTAGCGTATATAGCCACCTTAATACATAGAATTTCGATTTGTTCTATGTAATTTGTACGTATCAAAGTTTACCTAACCGAACCAAGTTTGCATAGGATCGTCATAACTTTGCTTCCAGGTGACGCATTTCGACGCTGTTTTCAGCTGAGTAATTCATATTTAGGCCACCCGAGACCGTCCGAGTGGAAATTGTGACGAAAACGCGAAAAAATTTTCTTTTCGCCTATAGACTTGGAAAATTCTCAAATTTTTTATGCTGGTTACATAGTTTAATTTTTATTTCAAAATTCTTACATTAAAACACGTTCAAATTAGTTTCAATAGATACTTACCTGCCTTACCTGCATTCCGGTGCGCGTTACGCGAGTCCGAGACGTAAGGGGTAGACAGCATTCCTGGTTTTGTTCAAATTTTTGGTGAAAATTCACGTTTTTCATTGGAAAATCAAAATTTTTGTTCAGCATAATTTTCTGTGACACCGTAGTTGGCTAGCTCGCGCGGAGACGCGTCTTTCGATACCTCGCTCGTGCGCCTAGCGTATATAGCCACCTTAATACATAGAATTTCGATTTGTTCTATGTAATTTGTACGTATCAAAGTTTACCTAACCGAACCAAGTTTGCATAGGATCGTCATAACTTTGCTTCCAGGTGACGCATTTCGACGCTGTTTTCAGCTGAGTAATTCATATTTAGGCCACCCGAGACCGTCCGAGTGGAAATTGTGACGAAAACGCGAAAAAATTTTCTTTTCGCCTATAGACTTGGAAAATTCTCAAATTTTTTATGCTGGTTACATAGTTTAATTTTTATTTCAAAATTCTTACATTAAAACACGTTCAAATTAGTTTCAATAGATACTTACCTGCCTTACCTGCATTCCGGTGCGCGTTACGCGAGTCCGAGACGTAAGGGGTAGACAGCATTCCTGGTTTTGTTCAAATTTTTGGTGAAAATTCACGTTTTTCATTGGAAAATCAAAATTTTTGTTCAGCATAATTTTCTGTGACACCGTAGTTGGCTAGCTCGCGCGGAGACGCGTCTTTCGATACCTCGCTCGTGCGCCTAGCGTATATAGCCACCTTAATACATAGAATTTCGATTTGTTCTATGTAATTTGTACGTATCAAAGTTTACCTAACCGAACCAAGTTTGCATAGGATCGTCATAACTTTGCTTCCAGGTGACGCATTTCGACGCTGTTTTCAGCTGAGTAATTCATATTTAGGCCACCCGAGACCGTCCGAGTGGAAATTGTGACGAAAACGCGAAAAAATTTTCTTTTCGCCTATAGACTTGGAAAATTCTCAAATTTTTTATGCTGGTTACATAGTTTAATTTTTATTTCAAAATTCTTACATTAAAACACGTTCAAATTAGTTTCAATAGATACTTACCTGCCTTACCTGCATTCCGGTGCGCGTTACGCGAGTCCGAGACGTAAGGGGTAGACAGCATTCCTGGTTTTGTTCAAATTTTTGGTGAAAATTCACGTTTTTCATTGGAAAATCAAAATTTTTGTTCAGCATAATTTTCTGTGACACCGTAGTTGGCTAGCTCGCGCGGAGACGCGTCTTTCGATACCTCGCTCGTGCGCCTAGCGTATATAGCCACCTTAATACATAGAATTTCGATTTGTTCTATGTAATTTGTACGTATCAAAGTTTACCTAACCGAACCAAGTTTGCATAGGATCGTCATAACTTTGCTTCCAGGTGACGCATTTCGACGCTGTTTTCAGCTGAGTAATTCATATTTAGGCCACCCGAGACCGTCCGAGTGGAAATTGTGACGAAAACGCGAAAAAATTTTCTTTTCGCCTATAGACTTGGAAAATTCTCAAATTTTTTATGCTGGTTACATAGTTTAATTTTTATTTCAAAATTCTTACATTAAAACACGTTCAAATTAGTTTCAATAGATACTTACCTGCCTTACCTGCATTCCGGTGCGCGTTACGCGAGTCCGAGACGTAAGGGGTAGACAGCATTCCTGGTTTTGTTCAAATTTTTGGTGAAAATTCACGTTTTTCATTGGAAAATCAAAATTTTTGTTCAGCATAATTTTCTGTGACACCGTAGTTGGCTAGCTCGCGCGGAGACGCGTCTTTCGATACCTCGCTCGTGCGCCTAGCGTATATAGCCACCTTAATACATAGAATTTCGATTTGTTCTATGTAATTTGTACGTATCAAAGTTTACCTAACCGAACCAAGTTTGCATAGGATCGTCATAACTTTGCTTCCAGGTGACGCATTTCGACGCTGTTTTCAGCTGAGTAATTCATATTTAGGCCACCCGAGACCGTCCGAGTGGAAATTGTGACGAAAACGCGAAAAAATTTTCTTTTCGCCTATAGACTTGGAAAATTCTCAAATTTTTTATGCTGGTTACATAGTTTAATTTTTATTTCAAAATTCTTACATTAAAACACGTTCAAATTAGTTTCAATAGATACTTACCTGCCTTACCTGCATTCCGGTGCGCGTTACGCGAGTCCGAGACGTAAGGGGTAGACAGCATTCCTGGTTTTGTTCAAATTTTTGGTGAAAATTCACGTTTTTCATTGGAAAATCAAAATTTTTGTTCAGCATAATTTTCTGTGACACCGTAGTTGGCTAGCTCGCGCGGAGACGCGTCTTTCGATACCTCGCTCGTGCGCCTAGCGTATATAGCCACCTTAATACATAGAATTTCGATTTGTTCTATGTAATTTGTACGTATCAAAGTTTACCTAACCGAACCAAGTTTGCATAGGATCGTCATAACTTTGCTTCCAGGTGACGCATTTCGACGCTGTTTTCAGCTGAGTAATTCATATTTAGGCCACCCGAGACCGTCCGAGTGGAAATTGTGACGAAAACGCGAAAAAATTTTCTTTTCGCCTATAGACTTGGAAAATTCTCAAATTTTTTATGCTGGTTACATAGTTTAATTTTTATTTCAAAATTCTTACATTAAAACACGTTCAAATTAGTTTCAATAGATACTTACCTGCCTTACCTGCATTCCGGTGCGCGTTACGCGAGTCCGAGACGTAAGGGGTAGACAGCATTCCTGGTTTTGTTCAAATTTTTGGTGAAAATTCACGTTTTTCATTGGAAAATCAAAATTTTTGTTCAGCATAATTTTCTGTGACACCGTAGTTGGCTAGCTCGCGCGGAGACGCGTCTTTCGATACCTCGCTCGTGCGCCTAGCGTATATAGCCACCTTAATACATAGAATTTCGATTTGTTCTATGTAATTTGTACGTATCAAAGTTTACCTAACCGAACCAAGTTTGCATAGGATCGTCATAACTTTGCTTCCAGGTGACGCATTTCGACGCTGTTTTCAGCTGAGTAATTCATATTTAGGCCACCCGAGACCGTCCGAGTGGAAATTGTGACGAAAACGCGAAAAAATTTTCTTTTCGCCTATAGACTTGGAAAATTCTCAAATTTTTTATGCTGGTTACATAGTTTAATTTTTATTTCAAAATTCTTACATTAAAACACGTTCAAATTAGTTTCAATAGATACTTACCTGCCTTACCTGCATTCCGGTGCGCGTTACGCGAGTCCGAGACGTAAGGGGTAGACAGCATTCCTGGTTTTGTTCAAATTTTTGGTGAAAATTCACGTTTTTCATTGGAAAATCAAAATTTTTGTTCAGCATAATTTTCTGTGACACCGTAGTTGGCTAGCTCGCGCGGAGACGCGTCTTTCGATACCTCGCTCGTGCGCCTAGCGTATATAGCCACCTTAATACATAGAATTTCGATTTGTTCTATGTAATTTGTACGTATCAAAGTTTACCTAACCGAACCAAGTTTGCATAGGATCGTCATAACTTTGCTTCCAGGTGACGCATTTCGACGCTGTTTTCAGCTGAGTAATTCATATTTAGGCCACCCGAGACCGTCCGAGTGGAAATTGTGACGAAAACGCGAAAAAATTTTCTTTTCGCCTATAGACTTGGAAAATTCTCAAATTTTTTATGCTGGTTACATAGTTTAATTTTTATTTCAAAATTCTTACATTAAAACACGTTCAAATTAGTTTCAATAGATACTTACCTGCCTTACCTGCATTCCGGTGCGCGTTACGCGAGTCCGAGACGTAAGGGGTAGACAGCATTCCTGGTTTTGTTCAAATTTTTGGTGAAAATTCACGTTTTTCATTGGAAAATCAAAATTTTTGTTCAGCATAATTTTCTGTGACACCGTAGTTGGCTAGCTCGCGCGGAGACGCGTCTTTCGATACCTCGCTCGTGCGCCTAGCGTATATAGCCACCTTAATACATAGAATTTCGATTTGTTCTATGTAATTTGTACGTATCAAAGTTTACCTAACCGAACCAAGTTTGCATAGGATCGTCATAACTTTGCTTCCAGGTGACGCATTTCGACGCTGTTTTCAGCTGAGTAATTCATATTTAGGCCACCCGAGACCGTCCGAGTGGAAATTGTGACGAAAACGCGAAAAAATTTTGCCCGCCCACCCACCCTGTGTCTACTAGCCAGGTGGACGAATCTGGTTTTAGCAAAGTGTTAACATATATTATTTATTTAAGACTTGTGATTTTATCAAATCTGTAAGAGTTTATTGACTTGACGGTCGCTCGAACGTCGGACGACCTATATTTTTATACTTTATTTAGTATAATCTTACATTACTTCTGTGCTAATCCCCCATTTACAGGGACACAGAAGTAAGCATCAGTGTCTTCTGACAAGCCCTCTATGAACCTGACCTTCACCTTGACCAACAAAATGTACCGCACACCAGCCAAGAACACCACGAGCTCGCTTGGCTCCAGAGCCTCGCCATCGACAAAGGTCTCGTCAGAGAGTACGGATGCGGAGACACAACGACTGGCACTGGCTGGTCCCTCGGTGAGGCGTAGTATCGGGGAGTGGGAGGCTGACCGATCATCTGGAAAGCCTCTTAAAACACCGACGCCTCCGAAGAAGGCCATACTGTCTTCTCCTCCAAAAATAAAGACAAAGGCAACGCTCGCCCATCAGAGTCAGTTGGATGGACCTAGGCAGCCGGAGAGGATTATCGAGGGCTCACCACGGGAAACACAACCAGTGAAGTACCTGAACCGGACCTCGGAGGCAAAAGCGTGTCTCCAAAAGGCCAAGCTGCAACTTTTGAGCTCCAGAAATCTCAAAAAAGAAATAAAGGACGAGATTACAAAAGCGGTAGAGCGACTTTACCAATTGGTAAAAGAGTCAGAGGGAGAAAAAAGCAGGGGAGCTGAAGTGGGAGGAAAAGCGGAAACCGAAACGGAGCCTAGACCTACCATGGAGCAGCCGACACAGCTGATGAAGAGCCTTGTGGAAGGCCTCCAGCGGCACAAAGAGGTGTTGCTGGAATGCCAACAACACACACAGTCTCTGTCGGAGCAACTCCAGCTGGCCCCTCGCTTTGTCGCAGGCCAAGGCCCGACTTTTGCAGAAGTCACCTCCAGTCCGAAGCAACACTTCCAGGAGGCTCTTCACTCGGTTGTCGTATCATCGTTGAATGATCAGGACACCAGTGAAGAGGTTATTGAGAAGCTAAGGACGGCGGTCGATGCCCGCAATGAGGGCACGAGGGTTGAAAGGCTGCGCAAAGCGAGGGATCAGAAGGTCGTGGTTGGTTTCAGGACCAAGGAAGAACTGACCAAGGTTACGGAGCGGATCCGGAAAGCTGGGAATCTGGTGGCGGAGGAGGTTAGAAACAAAGACCCACTTATCATCATCAAGGATGTCCTCTCCTGCCACTCAGACGTGGAAGTGACGGAAGCCTTGCAGCGGCAGAATACCCACCTGATCGGGGACATTCCTGTGGGGGATGTAAGGTTGGGGGTGAAGTACCGTCGTAAGACGAGGAACCCCCACATGTGCCACGTCATCCTGCAGGTGTCCCCGACCGTGTGGCAGCGACTGACGACGGCGGGTCGCGTGCACATCGACCTGCAGCGGGTGCGAGTGCAGGACCAGTCACCACTGGTGCAGTGCACTCGCTGCCTTTGCTTCGGCCACGGCAGGAAGTTGTGCACGATACCCGCCGATCTATGCGTCCACTGCGGTGACCCCCACCTGCGTGTCGACTGTCCGTCGCGGCTGGCAGAGGAGGCTCCAAAGTGCCACAATTGCGTGTCAGCCAAGCTGGATCGCACGGATCACAACGCCTTCGACAGCGTGTGCCCCATTCGCGTCAAATGGGATGCTTTAGCACGACTGTCGGTGGCATACTGCTAAGGTGCAGCCAGCTTGTCACTGCGATAAGAACCACAGCGGTAATGATTATAAAATTAACATCCAGAAACCCAAAGCGACAAACATTAGAGCATTAATATTGTATTACCCATGTGAAGCAAATTGGAGGCAACTTCATAAGAAATTGGCCCAATTAATAGCTTACTCCAAATTAAATACACTAACATTTGAAATAAATAATAACAAAATTGAAAAAGTAATTCAAAGCAGTATAAAAAATTTCTTAAATACAGATAATATCGGAACAGTATTAATTATTAATGAAAAACTTACCTTACCGTTGTGGTCCCACGAGCCCCTTGATGCGAAGAGGGTCAAAATCATAAGAAGCCGCATCCAATGTGTAGCAACAGATCGGAGTGCGCAGGACACCATGCAGCACCTGAAACAAAAAGAAAAATATTCTAAAGAAGCATTTGCAGCACAGTTCAAAACCTGGAAGTACCTAAGCCAAAAGCTGGTCAAAGTTAAAAATAATAAAATATTTTTAAAATCCGCTGTGAGTCTGTCAGGTTTGATAAAACGTGCATACTGGAAAAAGGATACAAAATTATTAGAAATAAACAATAAGATTAGAATTAAGCCTAGATTATAAAAATTATGTCTATATGATATATTGTGTATATATTAGGATAGCCATAGCATAAATATAGTTGATAAAGCAATAGGTATAATTTTATTGGAATAAGTATGAGTAGAATATTATGGTAAAAACAGAAAAATACAAAAATAAATCAAATAGACACCTAAGTTATTAGCTATAGCCATGTAAGATGTTAGTTATTTTTTAAACAACAAATACAAAAAATTAAAACCTACAATTAATTTATACAAGACAAAGTGAAGCATTTGTTTCCAGGAACCTTCCTAAATCGGATTCCGTATAGGACTAAAAACCAACAAAATATCAGAGAACGATAATGAATCCAAAAAACTGACTAACAAGGGCTCTGATCATGTCAGAGGGACACTGAGCAAGGGCAGGAGTGGGTTTTAGCCGGTAAGAGTCCGGCACTACCCAGACTACGTCACTAGTGAGGTAGTCTGGGTGTCCATGAGGATTTCCCACTCCTGCCAAAACAAAAAAAAAAAAAAAAAAAAAAAAAAAAAAAAAACCTAACCTAACCTAACCTAACCTTTTTTTTTTTTTTTTTTTTTTTGATGACGGGGGGAAATCCTCATGGATGTCCTCCGCCCCGGGGAGGGCGGAGGGGTCTGTCAGACTCTTACTGACTAAAACCACCCCGGTGTTCCGTCTCTCACGTACACCGGGGATCACGGGAACTATTGAGTCTTCCGCGATCCCCGACTAGTGCCGGCCCGCCTATGCGGGCCACCTCGCGATAGGGGGGAGTGAGGTGTTAAACTCCCCCCCACATCAAAGAGAGGCGCGCGTGGAACACTACGCGCCGCCATCTCGGGTCCTAAGAAGTAGGGGGCGACGGATTCCCCAGTCCGTCGCCCCTGGACCCATTTAGGGGGGCTGGAAGAGGGCGTTGTCCGCCCTCCGCCGACGCCCGGTGCGTCTGCTGCGGATCGGGTTAGCTGAAGCAATCTCCCGCTCCCTCTCCGCAGCCTCCTTCTGCGAAATGACTGTTTCGCAGAAGGACACCACCGCGTCCCAGGACTCCTCGCTGTCGACCATCGAGTCGACAACGGCCGGCAGCGACAGATCACTGCCTACTCCTGAGATGAGGGCACGGCGTGGCTCCGTCCAAGCGGCACACTCTGCCAGCGTGTGCCACGCCGTGTCCTCCCGACAGTCGACGCAGTGGTGACACCGAGCGTCCGGCTCCCTGTTTATGCGACACAGGTACTTCCCGAAGCAACCATGCCCCGAGAGCACCTGTGTCACCCGAAACGACAGGGAGCCGTGCCTCCTCCCGAGCCAGCGCTCGAGTACTGGCCGGATCGCCCCGATGGTGGCGGAGCCGGCGGTAGGGCGTGAAAGCCTGTCCCGCCATTCCGCCACCAGGGCTGCGCGAAGCTGTGACCGACGCAACTCCAAATGTCGCGGCGTCAGCCACTCGCCCCGCGCCCTCGAGTCCTCGCGCCACCGATGCAGCGACGCGAGTACCTTCGCCTCGAGGTCCCACGGTGGGGATCCGGCCAGTACGCAAGCCGCCTCGTAGGAGATCGTGCGATACCCCCTGATGACTCTGACGGCCATAGCTCGCTGCGGTTTCCGCAAGACAGCGATGCTGCCGGCCGTCAGGTCAGCCGCCCAGATCGGGGCCCCATACAGGGCCATCGACCGCACGATCCCCACGTAGAGCCGCCTACAGGCGGCGCTCGGGCCCCCCAGATTGGGAAGCAGCGTTGACAGCGCCCCAGCCGCGCCCAACAACTTGGGCGCCAGCCGCTGGAAGTGGGGTCCGAAATCCCACCGGCTGTCGAGCACCAATCCCAGATACTTCATGGAACCTAACCTAACCTAACCTAACCTTTTTTTTTTTTTTTTTTTTGATGACGGGGGGAAATCCTCATGGATGTCCTCCGCCCCGGGGAGGGCGGAGGGGTCTGTCAGACTCTTACTGACTAAAACCACCCCGGTGTTCCGTCTCTCACTTACGCCAGGGATCACGGGAACTAGTAAGTCTTCCGCGATCCCCGGCTAGTGCCGGCCCGCCTACGCGGGCCACCTCGCGGTAGGGGGGGAGTGAGGTGTTAAACTCCCCCCTACATCAATGAGAGGCGCGCGTGGAACACTACGCGCCGCCATCTCGGGTCCTAAGAAATAGGGGGCGACGGATTCCCCAGTCCGTCGCCCCTGGACCCATTTAGGGGGGCTGGAAGAGGGCGTTGTCCGCCCTCCGCCGACGCCCGGTGCGTCTGCTGCGGATCGGGTTAGCTGAAGCAATCTCCCGCTCCCTCTCCGCAGCCTCCTTCTGCGAGATGACTGTTTCGCAGAAGGACACCACCGCGTCCCAGGACTCCTCGCTGTCGACCATCGAGTCGACAACGGCCGGCAGCGACAGGTCGCTGCCTACTCCTGAGATGAGGGCACGGCGTGGCTCCGTCCAAGCGGCACACTCTGCCAGCGTGTGCCACGCCGTGTCCTCCCGACAGTCGACGCAGTGGTGACACCGAGCGTCCGGCTCCCTGTTTATGCGACACAGGTACTTCCCGAAGCAACCATGCCCCGAGAGCACCTGTGTCACCCGAAACGACAGGGAGCCGTGCCTCCTCCCGAGCCAGCGCTCGAGTACTGGCCGGATCGCCCCGATGGTGGCGGAGCCGGCGGTAGGGCGTGAAAGCCTGTCCCGCCATTCCGCCACCAGGGCTGCGCGAAGCTGTGACCGACGCAACTCCAAATGTCGCGGCGTCAGCCACTCGCCCCGCGCCCTCGAGTCCTCGCGCCACCGATGCAGCGACGCGAGTACCTTCGCCTCGAGGTCCCACGGTGGGGATCCGGCCAGTACGCAAGCCGCCTCGTAGGAGATCGTGCGATACCCCCTGATGACTCTGACGGCCATAGCTCGCTGCGGTTTCCGCAAGACAGCGATGCTGCCGGCTGTCAGGTCAGCCGCCCATATCGGTGCCCCATACAGGGCCATCGATCGCACGATCCCCACGTAGAGCCGCCTACAGGCGGCGCTCGGGCCCCCCAGATTGGGAAGCAGCGTTGACAGCGCCCCAGCCGCGCCCAGCAACTTGGGCGCCAGCCGCTGGAAGTGGGGTCCGAAATCCCACCGGCTGTCGAGCACCAATCCCAGATACTTCATGGTGGACTCGACAGCTATTCGGGACCCCCCGACAACGATGTGTGATCCCGGTGGCGGCGCCCGCCGGGGGCCATGAAAGACCATGGCCTCCGACTTGTTGAGGGCCACATCCAGGCCAAGGCGCCGTATGCGGGTCACCACCTGTGACACCGCAGCCGTCGCCAGCAACGCTGCCTCCCTGTACGAGCTCCCCCGGGCCGTGACCAACGTGTCATCTGCATAACACGTCAGGTCCACGCCCGGCTGGAGCTCGCCCCTCAGCACCCAGTCGTACCCGATGTTCCACAGGAGCGGTCCCACGACCGAACCCTGTGGAACACCGCACGACATGCGGCGCTGGTTTCCGCCATCACGTCCCATGTAGGTGACGCACCTATCCGCCAGATAGGCCCCAACGATGCGGCGGAGGTACGGAGGCACCCGATGGTACCGCAGTGCCTCCCGGATGCAGCTCCAGGGCAGGGTGTTGAAGGCGTTGGAAATGTCCAAGGACACCGCCAACATCACCCCGCCCCGGGACACAGCTTCCTCCGCCAGGACTCTCACCCGCGATATCGCGTGGATGGTGGAGCGCCCGTGCCGAAAGCCGAACTGGCTCTCGGCTAGGTCAGGCCCCTCCCTGCTTAAGTGGCCGACGAGGCGGGCGGCGATAATCCGCTCAAACATCTTACCCACCTCGTCGAGCAGCACTATGGGCCTGTACGCGGACGGCGAGTCCGCGGGGCGCCCCACCTTCTTGAGCAGGACCAGACGACCACATTTCCACAAAGTGGGAAACTGGCCCTGCTCAAGGCACGCGGTGTAGAGTCCTCTCAGTTGGGGCTCTAGCTCCTTCAGAGCGAGGGCTAGCACTATGCCGTGAATACCATCGGGCCCCGGAGCCACGTTCTTGGCCCGGAGCCGCATCACGGCCGCCCTCATCTCTGGTTGTGTCACCTCTGGGACGTTGATGGCGACCTCTTCGGTAGGCTCTGCGGCTGTGGGCAAAGCCATCGGCGGCGGAGTGTGCTCCGCTCTAGCCGGGAAGAGCGCTGCGACCACATCTTCCAGCAGCTCGGGTTGGAGACTCTCCGTGAGTGGAGGCGCCGCGGCTCGAAGTTTCCCTCGAACCGCACGATACGGGCGCCCCCACGGATCTCCGTCGAGAGTCTCCAACATCTCCTCCCTGGCTCGCGTCCTCGCTTCGCCGATGGCCAGCCACAGAGCCTCCTTAGCCGCGCGGTACACCTCATACAGCGCGGCTTCTTCGTCAGGGACCCGACGACGTCGCCTCCGGTATCGGGTGTACTGGCGTCTGACCGCCACGCACTCTACACGTAGTCGAGCGATCTCGGCAGACCACCAGTACACCTGGCGCCTTCCCGATTGCGTGTGGACGCGGGGCATGGACGCGTCGCTGATTTGCGTCATCGCCCCGCGAAACCACAGCGCCTCCTCTTCGACGTCGACGGGTCCAACCGTTGCCGACTCCCGGATCCAGGCCTGGACAATAGCGGCCTCCTCGAGAACTTCCCTGTCGATGCGCTTACGCGCCCAGCGCGGGCCGTCCGTTCGCGGGGCCGATGGACTGCGGCCGCCTGCGGTCTGGGCGGAGACGTCGAAGCGGATATATCTGTGATCCGACAACGTCTCCACCTCCACCGCGACACGCCAGTCGCGGACACGGCTCGCAACAGCAGGGCTAGCGAACGATACGTCCACGATCGAACCGCCCCGCTGCCGCACGCACGTGTATACCGAGCCCCGGTTTAGGACGACCAGGCCAGTTGTGACCACCCACTCCTCCAGCGCCTCACCCCTAGCATCGGTCACCGGGGATCCCCACGCCGAAGACTTGGCGTTGAGATCCCCTAGTAACAGCACGGGGCGAGGGTGGAGTCGGCCTACGACGGCCCCCAACTCGACAAGGAAGTTCTCGAAGTCGGCGAGGCTCTTGTTGGGCGAGAAATACGCCCCAACAATGCCAATGCCGTCCGCGAGGGCGGCCACCCAACCGCGACCTCGGGACGGGTTGACGAGAGCCCCGCCAATGATGGCCACCAAGCCGTCTACGTCTCCCACCCAGTTATCCCTGGGGGGGACAAAATACGGCTCGGCGACCACAGCCACGTCAATCGACCACTCTGCCATGCTCTGGATCAATAGATCCTGAGCTCTGGCAGCGTGGTTGATGTTGCCCTGGAGGAAATGGTAAGGCGCCATTAAGCGCAGTCCATTTCCGCACCATCACTGGGCCGGGAGTCGGCCGTAGGGCACCCAGGCTGAGGGGGGGGTAAAGAGCCCCCGGCAGCCTTGGTGCCTCTCCTTCTCTTCTTCTTTGTGGTGGGTGCGCCACAAGCTCTTCCACCCGCCCTGTGCCCAGCGGGCCTCCCTGCAGCTGTACAGAGGCTGCAGTTTGGTGCCGCTGTGCACTGGGCGGATTTATGGCCGGGTAGACCGCAGCGAAAACATTGCTCGCTGCGGTCTATAGCAGCGGTGCACCTCGCCCGGACATGCCCAATGTCCAGGCACCGATAGCACCGCAGCGCCCTGGGTTGCAGCAGTTTGACCCTTGCTGCAACCCACCCGACCAAGAGTCGTCCACCATCAGCGACTTTATTGCCCGCTGCCACCGGGCACCGCACCCAAACGACCCCGAGCCCGGAAGCGTCGGTGCGAATCTCGCCCACCCGCACATCATCAGGCGGACAACCTCCGGTTCTGGCAATGGCCGCCACAACCTCAGCCGGGGTGGTCGAGTCGTCCAGGCCGTCGACGCGCAGCTCAGCAGTCTTCATAGGCCTGGACACTCGAACGTCCTCGGGGTTGAGCACCTCCCTCAGCTTGGCGGCCAGGATGTCCGCCTTCTCGCCGCTCGAGGCACCCGGCACCTCCAGCAGCCGCGCCCCCGTCATCGCCGGCCTACATCTTAGGCCGGACGATATGCCAAGTTCGGGGAGCGTGACTTTGGCTTTAGCCTCCATTAGGACCGCCTTATACGAGACGCCCCTTTCGACGGCTCCGGGCTGCAGTGTTATAACTACAGCCGCGGAGCGTGGGGCTCTTGGCCTAGGCGGCCTCTGGCTCTTCTGCGCGGCCGGTGCAGGTGCCTTAGCGGGTGCAGGTGGAGCTGCCTTCTTCCTCTTCTTTCGGCCCCCTTTGACAACCGTTGTCCAAGCCTCCGTAGGCGGCCCGGAAGCGTTCGCCGGGGGAGCGGCCGTCTGGGAAGTGGGCACAGGCATGGACGCGGGGGGAGCAGCCTTCTGGGAAGTGGGCGCAGACTTGGCCTTGGTCTTCTTGGGCTTGCTGGCTCCCTTCCCGGACCCGCTTGGCTCAGCAGCCACAGTCGTCGGCCCCGATTTGGCGGGTTCAGCCGACTTCCGCGCATCGGCAGCAAGCGGTGGCCGTAGAATTTCGGCCGGGAGGAGCCTCCCCTCTATGGCCTCCATCCGAGCCCCCACCATCTGTCCGCACTGCATCATGCAGATGCGAGCGATCTTTTCGATCTCCGCATCCGCAAGTGCAGGGACCGATGATGGGGCCGTGGATGGAGCCGGCGGCGGGACCAGCGATTGAGTGGCCGCGGGAACTGCCCTCTGGGCGGCAAACTGCCGCTTGAGGTCCTCCAGCTCGGCTTGGAGACGGCGGTTCTCTGCCCACAGCTTCGCCGTCTCCTCCGTGCTCGACCGACTTTGGAGGACCTCGACGGCCTCTTTGATGCCGTCAGCCGCCTCCTTCAGCGCGCGCGTGAACGTGCCCTTCAAGTTGCCGGATTTAGTGGCAACCTGAAGGACAACGCTCACGCCATCCAAAACTTGGCGGCTGAGCGCCACCGCCGATGGGCATCCCCCGGCAGCCATCCGGGCTGAGCGCCGCTCCCGCAGCTGACGGGCCAACTCTTCTACCTCGTCAGCTGCTCTGGCCTTTCGCTGCGCCCGCTTAGCCGCATTGGCCTCCGCCTTATTTGAGGGCAGCATCAAGCCCTCACCGGCGTCTGAGAATGCGGGCCCGGAGTCACTGCCCACACTCTCAACGCTCGCCGCATGCTCCAACGGAGCCGGCGTGTCGGGTCGCGATATCGCCCCGGAAGCACCGCACTCCGACAAACGATTCGAAGGTCCGCTAGCAATTGCGCGACCTCGCCCTCTTCCGCCCGTTGCCACCTTAGCGGCCGGCATTTCCACGCTATGGGAGCGTGGCGAGCGCTTTCTTCTTCCTTTGGGGGAAGACATCCCCTCCATAGCCCGCGAGCGCTGCGAACTAACGCTCGCCACGCTCGCCATCTTCTCGGATGCAGTGTCAGGATCTGACATTGCACCCACACTCAACCGCTCGACCAAAACGATCGGCGACTTCTCAACTGTTGTTTTCAAAAAATTGGTATCCATATGATTCCCACGAGTGTGGGGGATATAAAAAGTCCACCTAGGGTTACCCCCTGTCCCTAGGTAAGTGTACATTTGTAACCCAACCAGGGGGTCCACCAATCCCTGGCTGGGGGTGCGCTTGAGACTGATGCGCCACCTGCAACTGAGAAGCTGCAGATGACACTACTCCTCAGCCATTCATACCCTCGCCGCACACCAAAACTTGGTATTAGAGGAATTTTTTATAGAGGTTATCTTCCTCGCGATCCGGGCGATTAAGCCAAGATCCTCGTCCCGCTCCGAGTCATAAAACATGACCATGATCTCGTTACGGATTACGATTTCGACGGTTGCAGTCGGGAGAATCAGATCCCCCGCTGCTAGCCCGTTGGCAGGGTAAGTGCACAACGAGCGCCGCCCATGTTTCTCCTCCTTGGAGAAAAGTCCTACGCCCACTCAACCCATCCTCTGTAAGCAGAAGAGGGAGTGAGCGACCGTAGGGCGGTCTAAACGACCGACCCAGGAGCATAAGCTCCCCCCCCACGCAGAAATTCGCCACAGCAAATACCCTCTCCGACGTGGAAAGACTATTGGCCGTGCCCAGGATGCACCGGCCGTCCGACTGCCCTTTCCCCCGAACGTATTCGAAAGGAACGAGCAGCCGTCAGGCACACGAGGAGGTTTTCTGCCTGCACCCCAACCTAACCTAACCTAACCTAACCTAACCTAACCTAACCTAACCTAACCTAACCTAACCTAACCTAACCTAACCTAACCTAACCTTTTTTTTTTTTTGATTACGGGGGGAAATCCTCATGGATGTCCTCCGCCCCGGGGAGGGCGGAGGGGTCTGTCAGACTCTTACTGACTAAAACCACCCCGGTGTTCCGTCTCTCACTTACGCCGGGGATCACGGGAACTAGTAAGTCTTCCGCGATCCCCGACTAGTGCCGGCCCGCCTATGCGGGCCACCTCGCGATAGGGGGGGAGTGAGGTGTTAAACTCCCCCCCACATCAAAGAGAGGCGCGCGTGGAACACTACGCGCCGCCATCTCGGGTCCTAAGAAGTAGGGGGTGACGGATTCCCCAGTCCGTCGCCCCTGGACCCATTTAGGGGGGCTGGAAGAGGGCGTTGTCCGCCCTCCGCCGACGCCCGGTGCGTCTGCTGCGGATCGGGTTAGCAGAAGCGATCTCCCGCTCCCTCTCCGCAGCCTCCTTCTGCGAGATGACTGTTTCGCAGAAGGACACCACCGCGTCCCAGGACTCCTCGCTGTCGACCATCGAGTCGACAACGGCCGGCAGCGACAGGTCACTGCCTACTCCTGAGATGAGGGCACGGCGTGGCTCCGTCCAAGCGGCACACTCTGCCAGCGTGTGCCACGCCGTGTCCTCCCGACAGTCGACGCAGTGGTGACACCGAGCGTCCGGCTCCCTGTTTATGCGACACAGGTACTTCCCGAAGCAACCATGCCCCGAGAGCACCTGTGTCACCCGAAACGACAGGGAGCCGTGCCTCCTCCCGAGCCAGCGCTCGAGTACTGGCCGGATCGCCCCGATGGTGGCGGAGCCGGCGGTAGGGCGTGAAAGCCTGTCCCGCCATTCCACCACCAGGGCTGCGCGAAGCTGTGACCGACGCAACTCCAAATGTCGCGGCGTCAGCCACTCGCCCCGCGCCCTCGAGTCCTCGCGCCACCGATGCAGCGACGCGAGTACCTTCGCCTCGAGGTCCCACGGTGGGGATCCGGCCAGTACGCAAGCCGCCTCGTAGGAGATCGTGCGATATCCCCTTATGACTCTGACGGCCATAGCTCGCTGCGGTTTCCGCAAGACAGCGATGCTGCCGGCCGTCAGGTCAGCCGCCCAGATCGGGGCCCCATACAGGGCCATCGATCGCACGATCCCCACGTAGAGCCGCCTACAGGCGGCGCTCGGGCCCCCCAGATTGGGAAGCAGCGTTGACAGCGCCCCAGCCGCGCCCAACAACTTGGGCGCCAGCCGCTGGAAGTGGGGTCCGAAATCCCACCGGCTGTCGAGCACCAATCCCAGATACTTCATGGTGGACTCGACAGCAATTCGGGACCCCCCGACCACGATGTGTGATCCCGGTGGCGGCGCCCGCCGGGGGCCATGAAAGACCATGGCCTCCGACTTGTTGAGGGCCACATCCAGGCCAAGGCGCCGTATGCGGGTCACCACCTGTGACACCGCAGCCGTCGCCAGCAACGCTGCCTCCCTGTACGAGCTCCCCCGGGCCGTGACCAGCGTGTCATCTGCATAACACGTCAGGTCCACGCCCGGCTGGAGCTCGCCCCTCAGCACCCAGTCGTACCCGATGTTCCACAGGAGCGGTCCCACGACCGAACCCTGTGGAACACCGCACGACATGCGGCGCTGGTTTCCGCCATCACGTCCCATGTAGGTGACACACCTATCCGCCAGATAGGCCCCAACGATGCGGCGGAGGTACGGAGGCACCCGATGGTACTGCAGTGCCTCCCGGATGCAGCTCCAGGGCAGGGTGTTGAAGGCGTTGGAAATGTCCAAGGACACCGCCAACATCACCCCACCCCGGGACACAGCTTCCTCCGCCAGGACTCTCACCCGCGATATCGCGTGGATGGTGGAGCGCCCGTGCCGAAAGCCAAACTGGCTCTCGGCTAGGTCAGGCCCCTCTCTGCTTAAGTGGCCGACGAGGCGGGCGGCGATAATCCGCTCAAACATCTTACCCACCTCGTCGAGCAGCACTATGGGCCTGTACGCGGACGGCGAGTCCGCGGGGCGCCCCACCTTCTTGAGCAAGACCAGACGACCAGCTTTCCACAAAGTGGGAAACTGGCCCTGCTCAAGGCACGCGGTGTAGAGTCCTCTCAGTTGGGGCTCTAGCTCCTTCAGAGCGAGGGCTAGCACGATGCCGTGAATACCATCGGGCCCCGGAGCCACGTTCTTGGCCCGGAGCCGCATCACGGCCGCCCTCATCTCTGGCTGTGTCACCTCTGGGACGTTGATGGCGACCTCTTCGGTAGGCTCTGCGGCTGTGGGCAAAGCCATCGGCGGCGGAGTGTGCTCCGCTCTAGCCGGGAAGAGCGCTGCGACCACATCTTCCAGCAGCTCGGGTTGAAGACTCTCCGTGAGTGGAGGCGCCGCGGCTCGAAGTTTCCCTCGAACCGCACGATACGGGCGCCCCCACGGATCTCCGTCGAGAGTCTCCAACATCTCCTCCCTGGCTCGCGTCCTCGCTTCGCCGATGGCCAACCACAGAGCCTCCTTAGCCGCGCGGTACACCTCATACAGCGCGGCTTCTTCGTCAGGGACCCGACGACGTCGCCTCCGGTATCGGGTGTACTGGCGTCTGACCGCCACGCACTCGACACGTAATCGCGCGATCTCGGCAGACCACCAGTACACCTGGCGCCTTCCCGATTGCGTGTGGACGCGGGGCATGGACGCGTCGCTGATTTGCGTCATCGCCCCGCGAAACCACAGCGCCTCCTCTTCGACGTCGACGGGTCCAACCGTCGCCGACTCCCGGATCCAGGCCTGGACAATAGCGGCCTCCTCGAGAACTTCCCTGTCGATGCGCTTACGCGCCCAGCGCGGGCCGTCCGTTCGCGGGGCCGATGGACTGCGGCCGCCTGCGGTCTGGGCGGAGACGTCGAAGCGGATATATCTGTGATCCGACAACGTCTCCACCTCCACCGCGACACGCCAGTCGCGGACACGGCTCGCGACAGCAGGGCTAGCGAACGATACGTCCACGATCGAACCGCCCCGCTGCCGCACGCACGTGTACACCGAGCCCCGGTTTAGGACGACCAGGCCAGTCGTGACCACCCACTCCTCCAGCGCCTCACCCCTAGCATCGGTCACCGGGGATCCCCACGCCGAAGACTTGGCGTTGAGATCCCCTAGTAACAGCACGGGGCGAGGGTGGAGTTGGCCTACGACGGCCCCCAACTCGACAAGGAAGTTCTCGAAGTCGGCGAGGCTCTTGTTGGGCGAGAAATACGCCCCAACAATGCCAATGCCGTCCGCGAGGGCGGCCACCCAACCGCGACCTCGGGACGGGTTGACGAGAGCCCCGCCGATGATGGCCACCGAGCCGTCTAGGTCTCCCACCCAGTTATCCCTGGGGGGAACGAAATACGGCTCGGCGACCACAGCCACGTCGATCGACCACTCTGCCATGCTCTGGATCAATAGATCCTGAGCTCTGGCAGCGTGGTTGATGTTGCCCTGGAGGAAATGGTAAGGCGCCATTATGCGCAGTCCATTCCCTCCGTCGCACCATCACTGGGCCGGGAGTCGGCCGTAGGGCACCCAGGCTGAGGGGGGGGTAAAGAGCCCCCGGCAGCCTTGGTGCCTCTCCTCTTCTTCTTCTGTGTGGTGGGTGCGCCACAGGCTCTTCCACCCGCCCTGTGCCCAGCGGGCCTCCCTGCAGCTGTACAGAGGCTGCAGTTTGGCGCCGCTGTGCACTGGGCGGACTTATGGCCAGTCTTACCGCAGCGAAAGCATTGCTCGCTGCGGTCTATTTCGGCGGTGCACCCTGCCCGGACATGCCCAATGTCCAGGCAGCGGTAGCACCGTAGCGCTCTGGGTTGCAGCAGCTTGACTCTCGCTGCAACCCAGCCCACCAACAGGCGCCCACCGTCGGCGACTTTGTTTGCCGACGACACTGGGCACCGCACCCAGATGGCTCCGAGACCGGAAGCGCCGGTTCGGATGTCGCCCGTGCGCACGTCCTCAGGCGGACATCCTCCGGCTTTGGCGATGGCTGCCACAACCTCAGCCGGAGTCGTCGAGTCGTCCAGGCCGTCGACTCGCAGCTCGGCGGTCTTCATTGGCCTGGACACTCGAACGTCCTCGGGGTTGAGGACCTCCCTCAATTTGGCGGCCAGGATGTCCGCCTTTTCTCCGCTAGAAGCACCCGGCACCTCTAGCAGCCGAGCACCCGTCATCGCCGTCCTAAACCCGACGCCCGACGTTATGCCAAGGTCGGGGAAAGCGACTTTGGCTTTGGCCTCCGTCAGGACCGACTTGTACGAGACGCCCCTTTCGGCGGCTCCGGGCTGCAGTGTAATAACCACAGCCGCGGAGCGTGGGGCTCTCGGCCTAGGCGGCCTCTGGGTCCTCTTCGAAGAAGCCGGTGGCGGTGCCACAGTGACTTGAGGCGGCGCTGCCTTCTTCTTTTTCTTGCGTCCCCGCTTGACGACCGTTGTCCAGGCCTCCGTAGAAGGCCCAGAAGCGGTCGCCGGGGGACCGGCCGTCTGAGAGGTGGGCCCAGGCTTGGGCGCCTTGACCTTCTTTGGCTTGCTGGCACCCTTCCCGGACCCGCTTGGTTCAGCAGCCACGGCCGTCGAACCCGATTTGGCGGACTCAGCCGCCTTCCGGGTATCTGCGGCAAGCGGTGGCCGCAGAGTTTCGGCCGGCAGCAACCTCGCCTCGATAGCCTCGAGCCGAGCCCCGACCATTTGCCCGCACTGCATCATGCAGATGCGAGCGATCTTCTCGACCTCCGCATCCGCAAGTGCAGCGGCCGATACTGAGGTCGACGATGAAGGCGACGGCGGGACCGCTGATCCGGTGGCCGTGGGAGCTGCCCTCTGAGCGGCAAACTGACGCTTGAGGTCCTCCAACTCGGCTTGGAGACGGCGGTTCTCGTCCCACAGCTTCGCCGTCTCCTCCGTAGTCGAACGACTCTGGAGGACCTCGACGGCCTCTTTTATACCGTCGGCCGCCTCCTTAAGAGCACGCGTGAACGTGCCCTTCAAGTTGCCGGATTTAGTGGCAACCTGAAGGACAACGCCCACGCCGTCCAAAACTTGGCGACTGAGCGCCACCGCCGATGGGCTCCCCCCGGCAGCCATCCGGGCAGAGCGCCGCTCCCGCAACTGACGGGCCAGCTCTTCGACCTCGTCAGCCGCTCTGGCCTTTCGCTGCGCCCGCTTAGCCGCATTGGCCTCCGCCTTGTTTGAGGGCAGCAGCAAGCCCTCGCCGACGTCTGAGAACGCGGGCTCGGAGTCGCTGCCCACGCTCTCAACGCTTACCGCATTCTGCAACGGAGCCGGCGTACTTGGTCGGGATTTCGACCCAGACCGCCCACCGCACTCCGACAAACGAGCAGATGCTCGGCTTGCCACTGCTCGACCTCGCCCACTTCCGCCCGTTGCCACCTTAGCGGCCGGCATTTCCACGCTATGGGAGCGTGGCGAGCGCTTCCTCCTTCCTTTGGGGGAAGACATCCCCTCCGTAGCTCTTGAGCGCTGCGAACTAACGCTCGCCACGCTCGCCATCTTCTCGGTTGCAGTGTCGGACTCCGACACAGCACCCCCACTTATCCGCTCGACCAAAACGATCGGCGTCTTCTCAAAGGTTGTTTTTAAAAAATTGGTATCCATATGATTCCCACGAGTGTGGGGGATATAAAAAGTCCACCTAGGGTTACCCCCTGTCCCTAGGTAAGTGTACATTTGTAACCCAACCAGGGGGTCCACCAATCCCTGGCTGGGGGTGCGCTTGAGACTGATGCGCCAGCTGCAACTAAGAAGCTGCAGATGACACTACTCCTCAGCCATTCATACCCTCGCCGCACACCAAAACTTGGTATTAGAGGAATTTTTTATAGAGGTTATCTTCCTCGCGATCCGGGCGATTAAGCCAAGATCCTCGTCCCGCTCCGAGTCATAAAACATGACCATGATCTCGTTACGGATTACGATTTCGACGGTTGCAGTCGGGAGAATCAGATCCCCCGCTGCTAGCCCGTTGGCAGGGTAAGTGCACAACGAGCGCCGCCCATGTTTCTCCACCTTGGAGAAACGTCCTACGCCCACTCAACCCATCCTCTGTAAGCAGAAGAGGGAGTGAGCGACCGTAGGGCGGTCTAAACGACCGACCCAGGAGCATAAGCTCCCCCCCACGCAGAAATTCGCCACAGACAATACCCTCTCCGACGTGGAAAGACTATTGGCCGTGCCCAGGATGCACCGGCCGTCCGACTGCCCTTTCCCCCGAACGTATTCGAAAGGAACGAGCAGCCGTCAGGCACACGAGGAGGTTTTCTGCCCGCACCCCAACCTAACCTTTTTTTTTTTTTTTTGATTACGGGGGGAAATCCTCATGGATGTCCTCCGCCCCGGGGAGGGCGGAGGGGTCTGTCAGACTCTTACTGACTAAAACCACCCCGGTGTTCCGTCTCTCACTTACGCCGGGGATCACGGGAACTAGTAAGTCTTCCGCGATCCCCGACTAGTGCCGGCCCGCCTATGCGGGCCACCTCGCGATAGGGGGGGAGTGAGGTGTTAAACTCCCCCCCACATCAAAGAGAGGCGCGCGTGGAACACTACGCGCCGCCATCTCGGGTCCTAAGAAGTAGGGGGTGACGGATTCCCCAGTCCGTCGCCCCTGGACCCATTTAGGGGGGCTGGAAGAGGGCGTTGTCCGCCCTCCGCCGACGCCCGGTGCGTCTGCTGCGGATCGGGTTAGCAGAAGCGATCTCCCGCTCCCTCTCCGCAGCCTCCTTCTGCGAGATGACTGTTTCGCAGAAGGACACCACCGCGTCCCAGGACTCCTCGCTGTCGACCATCGAGTCGACAACGGCCGGCAGCGACAGGTCACTGCCTACTCCTGAGATGAGGGCACGGCGTGGCTCCGTCCAAGCGGCACACTCTGCCAGCGTGTGCCACGCCGTGTCCTCCCGACAGTCGACGCAGTGGTGACACCGAGCGTCCGGCTCCCTGTTTATGCGACACAGGTACTTCCCGAAGCAACCATGCCCCGAGAGCACCTGTGTCACCCGAAACGACAGGGAGCCGTGCCTCCTCCCGAGCCAGCGCTCGAGTACTGGCCGGATCGCCCCGATGGTGGCGGAGCCGGCGGTAGGGCGTGAAAGCCTGTCCCGCCATTCCACCACCAGGGCTGCGCGAAGCTGTGACCGACGCAACTCCAAATGTCGCGGCGTCAGCCACTCGCCCCGCGCCCTCGAGTCCTCGCGCCACCGATGCAGCGACGCGAGTACCTTCGCCTCGAGGTCCCACGGTGGGGATCCGGCCAGTACGCAAGCCGCCTCGTAGGAGATCGTGCGATATCCCCTTATGACTCTGACGGCCATAGCTCGCTGCGGTTTCCGCAAGACAGCGATGCTGCCGGCCGTCAGGTCAGCCGCCCAGATCGGGGCCCCATACAGGGCCATCGATCGCACGATCCCCACGTAGAGCCGCCTACAGGCGGCGCTCGGGCCCCCCAGATTGGGAAGCAGCGTTGACAGCGCCCCAGCCGCGCCCAACAACTTGGGCGCCAGCCGCTGGAAGTGGGGTCCGAAATCCCACCGGCTGTCGAGCACCAATCCCAGATACTTCATGGTGGACTCGACAGCAATTCGGGACCCCCCGACCACGATGTGTGATCCCGGTGGCGGCGCCCGCCGGGGGCCATGAAAGACCATGGCCTCCGACTTGTTGAGGGCCACATCCAGGCCAAGGCGCCGTATGCGGGTCACCACCTGTGACACCGCAGCCGTCGCCAGCAACGCTGCCTCCCTGTACGAGCTCCCCCGGGCCGTGACCAGCGTGTCATCTGCATAACACGTCAGGTCCACGCCCGGCTGGAGCTCGCCCCTCAGCACCCAGTCGTACCCGATGTTCCACAGGAGCGGTCCCACGACCGAACCCTGTGGAACACCGCACGACATGCGGCGCTGGTTTCCGCCATCACGTCCCATGTAGGTGACACACCTATCCGCCAGATAGGCCCCAACGATGCGGCGGAGGTACGGAGGCACCCGATGGCACTGCAGTGCCTCCCGGATGCAGCTCCAGGGCAGGGTGTTGAAGGCGTTGGAAATGTCCAAGGACACCGCCAACATCACCCCACCCCGGGACACAGCTTCCTCCGCCAGGACTCTCACCCGCGATATCGCGTGGATGGTGGAGCGCCCGTGCCGAAAGCCAAACTGGCTCTCGGCTAGGTCAGGCCCCTCTCTGCTTAAGTGGCCGACGAGGCGGGCGGCGATAATCCGCTCAAACATCTTACCCACCTCGTCGAGCAGCACTATGGGCCTGTACGCGGACGGCGAGTCCGCGGGGCGCCCCACCTTCTTGAGCAAGACCAGACGACCAGCTTTCCACAAAGTGGGAAACTGGCCCTGCTCAAGGCACGCGGTGTAGAGTCCTCTCAGTTGGGGCTCTAGCTCCTTCAGAGCGAGGGCTAGCACGATGCCGTGAATACCATCGGGCCCCGGAGCCACGTTCTTGGCCCGGAGCCGCATCACGGCCGCCCTCATCTCTGGCTGTGTCACCTCTGGGACGTTGATGGCGACCTCTTCGGTAGGCTCTGCGGCTGTGGGCAAAGCCATCGGCGGCGGAGTGTGCTCCGCTCTAGCCGGGAAGAGCGCTGCGACCACATCTTCCAGCAGCTCGGGTTGAAGACTCTCCGTGAGTGGAGGCGCCGCGGCTCGAAGTTTCCCTCGAACCGCACGATACGGGCGCCCCCACGGATCTCCGTCGAGAGTCTCCAACATCTCCTCCCTGGCTCGCGTCCTCGCTTCGCCGATGGCCAACCACAGAGCCTCCTTAGCCGCGCGGTACACCTCATACAGCGCGGCTTCTTCGTCAGGGACCCGACGACGTCGCCTCCGGTATCGGGTGTACTGGCGTCTGACCGCCACGCACTCGACACGTAATCGCGCGATCTCGGCAGACCACCAGTACACCTGGCGCCTTCCCGATTGCGTGTGGACGCGGGGCATGGACGCGTCGCTGATTTGCGTCATCGCCCCGCGAAACCACAGCGCCTCCTCTTCGACGTCGACGGGTCCAACCGTCGCCGACTCCCGGATCCAGGCCTGGACAATAGCGGCCTCCTCGAGAACTTCCCTGTCGATGCGCTTACGCGCCCAGCGCGGGCCGTCCGTTCGCGGGGCCGATGGACTGCGGCCGCCTGCGGTCTGGGCGGAGACGTCGAAGCGGATATATCTGTGATCCGACAACGTCTCCACCTCCACCGCGACACGCCAGTCGCGGACACGGCTCGCGACAGCAGGGCTAGCGAACGATACGTCCACGATCGAACCGCCCCGCTGCCGCACGCACGTGTACACCGAGCCCCGGTTTAGGACGACCAGGCCAGTCGTGACCACCCACTCCTCCAGCGCCTCACCCCTAGCATCGGTCACCGGGGATCCCCACGCCGAAGACTTGGCGTTGAGATCCCCTAGTAACAGCACGGGGCGAGGGTGGAGTTGGCCTACGACGGCCCCCAACTCGACAAGGAAGTTCTCGAAGTCGGCGAGGCTCTTGTTGGGCGAGAAATACGCCCCAACAATGCCAATGCCGTCCGCGAGGGCGGCCACCCAACCGCGACCTCGGGACGGGTTGACGAGAGCCCCGCCGATGATGGCCACCGAGCCGTCTAGGTCTCCCACCCAGTTATCCCTGGGGGGAACGAAATACGGCTCGGCGACCACAGCCACGTCGATCGACCACTCTGCCATGCTCTGGATCAATAGATCCTGAGCTCTGGCAGCGTGGTTGATGTTGCCCTGGAGGAAATGGTAAGGCGCCATTATGCGCAGTCCATTCCCTCCGTCGCACCATCACTGGGCCGGGAGTCGGCCGTAGGGCACCCAGGCTGAGGGGGGGGTAAAGAGCCCCCGGCAGCCTTGGTGCCTCTCCTCTTCTTCTTCTGTGTGGTGGGTGCGCCACAGGCTCTTCCACCCGCCCTGTGCCCAGCGGGCCTCCCTGCAGCTGTACAGAGGCTGCAGTTTGGCGCCGCTGTGCACTGGGCGGACTTATGGCCAGTCTTACCGCAGCGAAAGCATTGCTCGCTGCGGTCTATTTCGGCGGTGCACCCTGCCCGGACATGCCCAATGTCCAGGCAGCGGTAGCACCGTAGCGCTCTGGGTTGCAGCAGCTTGACTCTCGCTGCAACCCAGCCCACCAACAGGCGCCCACCGTCGGCGACTTTGTTTGCCGACGACACTGGGCACCGCACCCAGATGGCTCCGAGACCGGAAGCGCCGGTTCGGATGTCGCCCGTGCGCACGTCCTCAGGCGGACATCCTCCGGCTTTGGCGATGGCTGCCACAACCTCAGCCGGAGTCGTCGAGTCGTCCAGGCCGTCGACTCGCAGCTCGGCGGTCTTCATTGGCCTGGACACTCGAACGTCCTCGGGGTTGAGGACCTCCCTCAATTTGGCGGCCAGGATGTCCGCCTTTTCTCCGCTAGAAGCACCCGGCACCTCTAGCAGCCGAGCACCCGTCATCGCCGTCCTAAACCCGACGCCCGACGTTATGCCAAGGTCGGGGAAAGCGACTTTGGCTTTGGCCTCCGTCAGGACCGACTTGTACGAGACGCCCCTTTCGGCGGCTCCGGGCTGCAGTGTAATAACCACAGCCGCGGAGCGTGGGGCTCTCGGCCTAGGCGGCCTCTGGGTCCTCTTCGAAGAAGCCGGTGGCGGTGCCACAGTGACTTGAGGCGGCGCTGCCTTCTTCTTTTTCTTGCGTCCCCGCTTGACGACCGTTGTCCAGGCCTCCGTAGAAGGCCCAGAAGCGGTCGCCGGGGGACCGGCCGTCTGAGAGGTGGGCCCAGGCTTGGGCGCCTTGACCTTCTTTGGCTTGCTGGCACCCTTCCCGGACCCGCTTGGTTCAGCAGCCACGGTCGTCGAACCCGATTTGGCGGACTCAGCCGCCTTCCGGGTATCTGCGGCAAGCGGTGGCCGCAGAGTTTCGGCCGGCAGCAACCTCGCCTCGATAGCCTCGAGCCGAGCCCCGACCATTTGCCCGCACTGCATCATGCAGATGCGAGCGATCTTCTCGACCTCCGCATCCGCAAGTGCAGCGGCCGATACTGAGGTCGACGATGAAGGCGACGGCGGGACCGCTGATCCGGTGGCCGTGGGAGCTGCCCTCTGAGCGGCAAACTGACGCTTGAGGTCCTCCAACTCGGCTTGGAGACGGCGGTTCTCGTCCCACAGCTTCGCCGTCTCCTCCGTAGTCGAACGACTCTGGAGGACCTCGACGGCCTCTTTTATACCGTCGGCCGCCTCCTTAAGAGCACGCGTGAACGTGCCCTTCAAGTTGCCGGATTTAGTGGCAACCTGAAGGACAACGCCCACGCCGTCCAAAACTTGGCGACTGAGCGCCACCGCCGATGGGCTCCCCCCGGCAGCCATCCGGGCAGAGCGCCGCTCCCGCAACTGACGGGCCAGCTCTTCGACCTCGTCAGCCGCTCTGGCCTTTCGCTGCGCCCGCTTAGCCGCATTGGCCTCCGCCTTGTTTGAGGGCAGCAGCAAGCCCTCGCCGACGTCTGAGAACGCGGGCTCGGAGTCGCTGCCCACGCTCTCAACGCTTACCGCATTCTGCAACGGAGCCGGCGTACTTGGTCGGGATTTCGACCCAGACCGCCCACCGCACTCCGACAAACGAGCAGATGCTCGGCTTGCCACTGCTCGACCTCGCCCACTTCCGCCCGTTGCCACCTTAGCGGCCGGCATTTCCACGCTATGGGAGCGTGGCGAGCGCTTCCTCCTTCCTTTGGGGGAAGACATCCCCTCCGTAGCTCTTGAGCGCTGCGAACTAACGCTCGCCACGCTCGCCATCTTCTCGGTTGCAGTGTCGGACTCCGACACAGCACCCCCACTTATCCGCTCGACCAAAACGATCGGCGTCTTCTCAAAGGTTGTTTTTAAAAAATTGGTATCCATATGATTCCCACGAGTGTGGGGGATATAAAAAGTCCACCTAGGGTTACCCCCTGTCCCTAGGTAAGTGTACATTTGTAACCCAACCAGGGGGTCCACCAATCCCTGGCTGGGGGTGCGCTTGAGACTGATGCGCCAGCTGCAACTAAGAAGCTGCAGATGACACTACTCCTCAGCCATTCATACCCTCGCCGCACACCAAAACTTGGTATTAGAGGAATTTTTTATAGAGGTTATCTTCCTCGCGATCCGGGCGATTAAGCCAAGATCCTCGTCCCGCTCCGAGTCATAAAACATGACCATGATCTCGTTACGGATTACGATTTCGACGGTTGCAGTCGGGAGAATCAGATCCCCCGCTGCTAGCCCGTTGGCAGGGTAAGTGCACAACGAGCGCCGCCCATGTTTCTCCACCTTGGAGAAACGTCCTACGCCCACTCAACCCATCCTCTGTAAGCAGAAGAGGGAGTGAGCGACCGTAGGGCGGTCTAAACGACCGACCCAGGAGCATAAGCTCCCCCCCACGCAGAAATTCGCCACAGACAATACCCTCTCCGACGTGGAAAGACTATTGGCCGTGCCCAGGATGCACCGGCCGTCCGACTGCCCTTTCCCCCGAACGTATTCGAAAGGAACGAGCAGCCGTCAGGCACACGAGGAGGTTTTCTGCCCGCACCCCACCCCAACCTAACCTAACCTAACCTAACCTAACCTAACCTAACCTTTTTTTTTTTTTTTTTTTTTTTTTTTTTTGATTACGGGGGGAAATCCTCATGGATGTCCTCCACCCCGGGGAGGGCGGAGGGGTCTGTCAGACTCTTACTGACTAAAACCACCCCGGTGTTCCGTCTCTCACGTACACCGGGGATCACGGGAACCTAACCTAACCTTTTTTTTTTTTTTTTTTTTTTTTTTTTTTTTTTTTTTTTTTCCTGAGAAAATGCTTTATGCATGCCCGCTCGTGGGGGTGAGACGGGGTATGTGGGACTCCTGTCAGAGTGACAGTCTACCCACTAAAAACTCAGTATTCCCGCATCGCCGTGATGGGAGGGTCATGGGAAATTGGCTCAGCCTTGGCTACCATTTCCCTCCCGGCGCATGCCCGCCTAGCTGGCGGGCCCCGCATGCCCCCCTATCTGGGGGGCACGGGAATGGCCGGGAACCTAGCCATTCCCGTCCGACACTGGCGGAGGCCTGTGCAATACAGGCACGGTTGCCCCCACGTCCGTTGCCTGCTGGCCTCCACCTGGGAGGAGTCGAAGATGACTGTCATACTGACGTCTTCGTCGATCCCTCCTCCGCCTTCGGAGCGCCACCGCGTGAGGATCGTCCTCCCGCGTGCGCTCCGGCGCTTCCTTCTGGTACATGACGTATTGTTGTGATGCGGCGGAGGTACGGAGGCACCCGATGGTACCGCAGTGCCTCCCGGATGCAGCTCCAGGGCAGGGTGTTGAAGGCGTTGGAAATGTCCAAGGACACCGCCAACATCACCCCGCCCCGGGACACAGCTTCCTCCGCCAGGACTCTCACCCGCGATATCGCGTGGATGGTGGAGCGCCCGTGCCGAAAGCCGAACTGGCTCTCGGCGAGGTCAGGCCCCTCCCTGCTTAAGTGGCCGACGAGGCGGGCGGCGATAATCCGCTCAAACATCTTACCCACCTCGTCGAGCAGCACTATGGGCCTGTACGCGGACGGCGAGTCCGCGGGGCGCCCCACCTTCTTGAGCAGGACCAGACGACCAGATTTCCACAAAGTGGGAAACTGGCCCTGCTCAAGGCACGCGGTGTAGAGTCCTCTCAGTTGGGGCTCTAGCTCCTTCAGAGCGAGGGCTAGCACGATGCCGTGAATACCATCGGGCCCCGGAGCCACGTTCTTGGCCCGGAGCCTGGACAATAGCGGCCTCCTCGAGAACTTCCCTGTCGATGCGCTTACGCGCCCAGCGCGGGCCGTCCGTTCGCGGGGCCGATGGACTGCGGCCGCCTGCGGTCTGGGCGGAGACGTCGAAGCGGATATATCTGTGATCCGACAACGTCTCCACCTCCACCGCGACACGCCAGTCGCGGACACGGCTCGCGACAGCAGGGCTAGCGAACGATACGTCCACGATCGAACCGCCCCGCTGCCGCACGCACGTGTATACCGAGCCCCGGTTTAGGACGACCAGGCCAGTTGTGACCACCCACTCCTCCAGCGCCTCACCCCTAGCATCGGTCACCGGGGATCCCCACGCCGAAGACTTGGCGTTGAGATCCCCTAGTAACAGCACGGGGCGAGGGTGGAGTCGGCCTACGACGGCCCCCAACTCGACAAGGAAGTTCTCGAAGTCGGCGAGGCTCTTGTTGGGCGAGAAATACGCCCCAACAATGCCAATGCCGTCCGCGAGGGCGGCCACCCAACCGCGACCTCGGGACGGGTTGACGAGAGCCCCGCCAATGATGGCCACCAAGCCGTCTAGGTCTCCCACCCAGTTATCCCTGGGGGGGACGAAATACGGCTCGGCGACCACAGCCACGTCGATCGACCACTCTGCCATGCTCTGGATCAATAGATCCTGAGCTCTGGCAGCGTGGTTGATGTTGCCCTGGAGGAAATGGTAAGGCGCCATTATGCGCAGTCCATTTCCGCACCATCACTGGGCCGGGAGTCGGCCGTAGGGCACCCAGGCTGAGGGGGGGGTAAAGAGCCCCCGGCAGCCTTGGTGCCTCTCCTTCTCTTCTTCTTTGTGGTGGGTGCGCCACAAGCTCTTCCACCCGCCCTGTGCCCAGCGGGCCTCCCTGCAGCTGTACAGAGGCTGCAGTTTGGTGCCGCTGTGCACTGGGCGGATTTATGGCCGGGTAGACCGCAGCGAAAACATTGCTCGCTGCGGTCTTTAGCAGCGGTGCACCTCGCCCGGACATGCCCAATGTCCAGGCACCGATAGCACCGCAGCGCCCTGGGCTGCAGCAGTTTGACCCTTGCTGCAACCCACCCGACCAAGAGTCGTCCACCATCAGCAACTTTATTGCCCGCCGCCACTGGGCACCGCACCCAAACGACCCCGAGCCCGGAAGCGTCAGTGCGAATCTCGCCCACCCGCACATCATCAGGCGGACATCCTCCGGTTCTGGCAATGGCCGCCACAATCTCAGCCGGGGTGGTCGAGTCATCCAGGCCGTCGACTCGCAGCTCAGCGGTCTTTATCGGCCAGGACCTCCCTCAGCTTGGCGGCCAGAATGTCCGCCTTCTCGCCGCTCGAAGCACCCGGCACCTCCAGCAGCCGCGCTCCCGTAATCGCCGGCCTACATCTTAGGCCGGACGATATGCCAAGTTCGGGGAGCGCGACTTTGGCTTTGGCCTCTAATAGGACCGCCTTATACGAGACGCTCCTTTCGACGGCTCCGTGGACGGCCCGGGAGCGGTCGCCGGGGGACCGGCCGTCTGGGCAATGGGCGCAGGCTTGGCCTTGGCCTTCTTAGGCTTGCTGGCACCCTTCCCGGACCCGCTTGATTCAGCAGCCACGGCCGTCGAACCCGATTTGGCGGATTCAGCCGCCTTCCGGGTATCTGCGGCAAGCGGTGGCCGCAGAGTTTCGGCCGGCAGTAACCTCGCCTCGATAGCCTCGAGCCGAGCCCCGACCATTTGCCCGCACTGCATCATGCAGATGCGAGCGATCTTCTCGACCTCCGCATCCGCAAGTGCAGCGGCCGATACTGAGGTCGACGATGAAGGCGACGGCGGGACCGGTGATCCGGTGGCCGTGGGAGCTGCCCTCTGAGCGGCAAACTGACGCTTGAGGTCATCCAACTCGGCTTGGAGACGGCGGTTCTCGTCCCACAGCTTCGCCGTCTCCTCCGTAGTCGAACGACTCTGGAGGACCTCGACGGCCTCTTTTATACCGTCGGCCGCCTCCTTAAGAGCGCGCGTGAACGTGCCCTTCAAGTTGCCGGATTTAGTGGCAACCTGAAGGACAACGCCCACGCCGTCCAAAACTTGGCGACTGAGCGCCACCGCCGATGGGCTCCCCCCGGCAGCCATCCGGGCAGAGCGCCGCTCCCGCAACTGACGGGCCAGCTCTTCGACCTCGTCAGCCGCTCTGGCCTTTCGCTGCGCCCGCTTAGCCGCATTGGCCTCCGCCTTGTTTGAGGGCAGCAGCAAGCCCTCGCCGACGTCTGAGAACGCGGGCTCGGAGTCGCTGCCCACGCTCTCAACGCTTTCCGCATTCTGCAACAGAGCCGGCGTACTTGGTCGGGATTTCGACCCAGACCGCCCACCGCACTCCGACAAACGAGCAGATGCTCGGCTTGCCACTGCTCGACCTCGCCCTCTTCCGCCCGTTGCCACCTTAGCGGCTGGCATTTCCACGCTATGGGAGCGTGGCGAGCGCTTTCTTCTTCCTTTGGGGGAAGACATCCCCTCCGTAGCCCGCGAGCGCTGCGAACTAATGCTCGCCACGCTCGCCATCTTCTCGGATGCAGTGTCGGGATCCGACATTGCACCCCCACTCATCCGCTCGACCAAAACGATCGGCGACTTCTCAAAATTTGGTTTTATTGTAGTATCCATATGATTCCCACGAGTGTGGGGGATATAAAAGGTCCACCTAGGGTTACCCCCTGTCCCTAGGCAAGTGTACATTTGTAACCCAACCATCCCTGGCTGGGGGTGCGCTTGAGACTGATGCGCCACCTGCAACTGAGAAGCTGCAGATGACACTACTCCTCAGCCATTCATACCCTCGCCGCACACCAAAACTTGGTATTAGAGGAATTTTTTATAGAGGTTATCTTCCTCGCGATCCGGGCGATTAAGCCAAGATCCTCGTCCCGCTCCGAGTCATAAAACATGACCATGATCTCGTTACGGATTACGATTTCGATGGTTGCAGTCGGGAGAATCAGATCCCCCGCTGCTAGCCCGTTGGCAGGGTAAGTGCACAACGAGCGCCGCCCATGTTTCTCCACCTTGGAGAAACGTCCTACGCCCACTCAACCCATCCTCTGTAAGCAGAAGAGGGAGTGAGCGACCGTAGGGCGGTCTAAACGACCGACCCAGGAGCATAAGCTCCCCCCCACGCAGAAATTCGCCACAGACAATACCCTCTCCGACGTGGAAAGGCTATTGGCCGTGCCCAGGATGCACCGGCCGTCCGACTGCCCTTTCCCCCGAACGTATTCGAAAGGAACGAGCAGCCGTCAGGCACACGAGGAGGTTTTCTGCCCGCACCCCAACCTAACCTAATCTTTTTTTTTTTTTTTTTTTTTTTCCTGAGAAAATGCTTTATGCATGCCCGCTCGTGGGGGTGAGACGGGGTATGTGGGACTCCTGTCAGAGTGACAGTCTACCCACTAAAAACTCAGTATTCCCGCATCGCCGTGATGGGAGGGTCATGGGAAATTGGCTCAGCCTTGGCTACCATTTCCCTCCCGGCGCATGCCCGCCTAGCTGGCGGGCCCCGCATGCCCCCCTATCTGGGGGGCACGGGAATGGCCGGGAACCTAGCCATTCCCGTCCGACACTGGCGGAGGCCTGTGCAATACAGGCACGGTTGCCCCCACGTCCGTTGCCTGTTGGCGTCCACCTGGGAGGAGTCGAAGATGACTGTCATACTGACGTCTTCGTCGATCCCTCCTCCGCCTTCGGAGCGCCGCCGCGTGAGGATCGTCCTCCCGCGTGCGCTCCGCCGCTTCCTTCTGGTACATGACGTATTCGCAGAAGGAGGCTGCCGCCCACGACCTCTCATCCCCCAGCATGGCATAACCAAACCGCGGAGTGAGAGGTCTGGTCCGATCACCGCAATGAGACTGCGGCGTGGCTCGGACCACCACCACTACTACGTTCACCAACCACTCGGCCATGACCTGCACTACCAGGTCCTGGGCCACTCTGCAGTGATTGGTATTCGCCTGGATGATGCGGTAGTCGGACGTAACTATTACTCCGACATTGCACCATCCTCCTCAGCTACCGCCGCTGGAGCTGCAGCGGCGACGACGTTAGCGGTGGTGGCAACAGGGCGAACCTGCGCCGGCACTATGCCCTTCCTCACGGGGGGCTTACAGCTCCTGCCCGTCATCTTGTGGTCATCATGGTGTCGTCTGGCGAGCTGAAAGAAGGACAAATGGTCGTCATAAAAGACAAAAACTCACCACCTCTTATGTGGCTTCTAGGACGCATCAAACATATTCTCCCAGGCAGAGATGGCGTCGCGAGGGTCGCCGACATCCTCACAAGAAAGGGTGTCATCCGGCGCGCATTCAACACCATCTGCCCGCTGCCAGTTACGACTGTTGAAGACACTTCAACGGGGGGAGTATGTTGAGTCCACACATCTCAACATCGCCGCGCGCCAGCGGCAGTGAAAGAGGGGTGCGGGGACAGCGGCTCGTCAACCGGCCGAACGGTCGAACGCGGGCCCCCGCGCCACACCAGTCAGCTGTTGCACGCTTCCACGCACGGCTGCGCTTACGTCTCTTCATTCTTATTATCTTATTTGCATTTTTAAATCGACCATCCGACCGTTGTAATATCATTCATTCTATACATGTTATACAGTCCACTCAATAAATCTTTCATTTTGCTCCACCACGAGCTATCGTCGCGAACAATACCATCGGGCCCCGGAGCCACGTTCTTGGCCCGGAGCCGCATCACGGCCGCCCTCATCTCTGGCTGTGTCACCTCTGGGACGCTGATGGCGACCTCTTCGGTAGGCTCTGCGGCTGTGGGCAAAGCCATCGGCGGCGGAGTGTGCTCCGCTCTAGCCGGGAAGAGCGCTGTGACCACATCTTCCAACAGCTCGGGTTGGAGACTCTCCGTGAGTGGAGGCGCCGCGGCTCGAAGTTTCCCTCGAACCGCACGATACGGGCGCCCCCACGGATCTCCGTCGAGAGTCTCCAACATCTCCTCCCTGGCTCGCGTCCTCGCTTCGCCGATGGCCAGCCACAGAGCCTCCTTAGCCGCGCGGTACACCTCATACAGCGCGGCTTCTTCGTCAGGGACCCGACGACGTCGCCTCCGGTATCGGGTGTACTGGCGTCTGACCGCCACGCACTCGACACGTAGTCGCGCGATCTCGGCAGACCACCAGTACACCTGGCGCCTTCCTGATTGCGTGTGGACGCGGGGCATGGACGCGTCGCTGATTTGCGTCATCGCCCCGCGAAACCACAGCGCCTCCTCTTCGACGTCGACGGGTCCAACCGTCGCCGACTCCCGGATCCAGGCCTGGACAATAGCGGCCTCCTCGAGAACTTCCCTGTCGATGCGCTTACGCGCCCAGCGCGGGCCGTCCGTTCGCGGGGCCGATGGACTGCGGCCGCCTGCGGTCTGGGCGGAGACGTCGAAGCGGATATATCTGTGATCCGACAACGTCTCCACCTCCACCGCGACACGCCAGTCGCGGACACGGCTCGCGACAGCAGGGCTAGCGAACGATACGTCTACGATCGAACCGCCCCGCTGCCGCACGCACGTGTATACCGAGCCCCGGTTTAGGACGACCAGGCCAGTCGTGACCACCCACTCCTCCAGCGCCTCACCCCTAGCATCGGTCACCGGGGATCCCCACGCCGAAGACTTGGCGTTGAGATCCCCCAGTAACAGCACGGGGCGAGGGTGGAGCCGGCCTACGACGGCCCCCAACTCGACAAGGAAGTTCTCGAAGTCGGCGAGGCTCTTGTTGGGCGAGAAATACGCCCCAACAATGCCAATGCCGTCCGCGAGGGCGGCCACCCAACCGCGACCTCGGGACGGGTTGACGAGAGCCCCGCCGATGATGGCCACCAAGCCGTCTAGGTCACCCACCCAGTTATCCCTGGGGGGGACAAAATACGGCTCGGCGACCACCGCCACGTCAATCGACCACTCTGCCATGCTCTGGATCAATAGATCCTGAGCTCTGGCAGCGTGGTTGATGTTGCCCTGGAGGAAATGGTAAGGCGCCATTATGCGCAGTCCATTCCCTCCGTCGCACCATCACTGGGCCGGGAGTCGGCCGTAGGGCACCCAGGCTGAGGGGGGGGTAAAGAGCCCCCGGCAGCCTTGGTGCCTCTCCTCTTCTTCTTGTTAGTGGTGGGTGCGCGACAGGCTCTTCCACCCGCCCTGTGCCCAGCGGGCCTCCCTGCAGCTGTACAGAGGCTGCAGTTTGGCGCGGCTGTGCACTGGGCGGACTTATGGCCAGTCTTACCGCAACGAAAGCATTGCTCGCTGCGGTCTATTTCGGCGGTGCACCCTGCCCGGACATGCCCAATGTCCAGGCACCGATAGCACCGTAGCGCTCTGGGTTGCAGCAGCTTGACTCTCGCTGCAACCCGGCCCACCAACAGGCGCCCACCGTCGGTGACTTTGTTTGCCGCCGACACTGGGCACCGTACCCAGATGGCTCCGAGACCGGAAGCGCCAGTTCGGATGTCGCCCGTGCGCACGTCCTCAGGCGGACATCCTCCGGCTTTGGCGATGGCTGCCACAACCTCAGCCGGAGTCGTCGAGTCGTCCAGGCCGTCGACTCGCAGCTCGGCGGTCTTCATTGGCCTGGACACTCGAACGTCCTCTGGGTTGAGGACCTCCCTCAACTTGGCGGCCAGGAGGTCCGCCTTCTCGCCGCTAGAAGTACCCGGCACCTCGAGCAGCCGCGCCCCCGTAATCGCCGGCCTACATCTGAGACCGGACGGTATGCCAAGGTCGGGGAGTGTGACCTTGGCTTTGGCCTCCAATAGGACCGCTTTATATGAGACGCCCCTTTCAACGGCTCCGGGCTGCAGTGTTAAAACCACAGCCGCCGAGCGTGGGGCTCTCGGCCTAGGCGGCCTCTTGGTTTTCTGCGCGGCCGGTGCAGGTGCAGCGGCGGGTGCAGGCGGTGCTGCCTTCTTCCTCTTCTTCTTTCGGCCCCCCTTGACGACCGTTGTCCAGGCCTCCGTACAGGGCCCGGGAGTGGTCGCCGGGGGACCGGCCGTCTCGGAAGTGGGCGCAGGCTTGACCTTGACCTTCTTGGGCTTGCTGGCTTTCTTCCCGGACCCGCTTGGCTCAGCAGCCACAGTCGTCGGCCCCGATTTAGCGGGTTCAGCCGACTTCCGCGCATCCGCAGCAAACCTAACCTAACCTTTTTTTTTTTTTTTTTTTTGATGACGGGGGTAATCCTCATGGATGTCCTCCGCCCCGGGGAGGGCGGAGGGGTCTGTCAGACTCTTACTGACTAAAACCACCCCGGTGTTCCGTCTCTCACGTACACCGGGGATCACGGGAACTAGTAAGTCTTCCGCGATCCCCGACTAGTGCCGGCCCGCCTATGCGGGCCACCTCGCGATAGGGGGGGAGTGAGGTGTTAAACTCCCCCCCACATCAAAGAGAGGCGCGCGTGGAACACTACGTGCCGCCATCTCGGGTCCTAGGAAGTAGTAGGGGGCGACGGATTCCCCAGTCCGTCGCCCCTGGACCCATTTAGGGGGGCTGGAAGAGGGCGTTGTCCGCCCTCCGCCGACGCCCGGTGCGTCTGCTGCGGATCGGGTTAGCAGAAGCGATCTCCCGCTCCCTCTCCGCAGCCTCCTTCTGCGAGATGACTGTTTCGCAGAAGGACACCACCGCGTCCCAGGACTCCTCGCTGTCGACCATCGAGTCGACAACGGCCGGCAGCGACAGGTCACTGCCTACTCCTGAGATGAGGGCACGGCGTGGCTCCGTCCAAGCGGCACACTCTGCCAGCGTGTGCCACGCCGTGTCCTCCCGACAGTCGACGCAGTGGTGACACCGAGCGTCCGGCTCCCTGTTTATGCGACACAGGTACTTCCCGAAGCAACCATGCCCCGAGAGCACCTGTGTCACCCGAAACGACAGGGAGCCGTGCCTCCTCCCGAGCCAGCGCTCGAGTACTGGCCGGATCGCCCCGATGGTGGCGGAGCCGGCGGTAGGGCGTGAAAGCCTGTCCCGCCATTCCACCACCAGGGCTGCGCGAAGCTGTGACCGACGCAACTCCAAATGTCGCGGCGTCAGCCACTCGCCCCGCGCCCTCGAGTCCTCGCGCCACCGATGCAGCGACGCGAGTACCTTCGCCTCGAGGTCCCACGGTGGGGATCCGGCCAGTACGCAAGCCGCCTCGTAGGAGATCGTGCGATATCCCCTTATGACTCTGACGGCCATAGCTCGCTGCGGTTTCCGCAAGACAGCGATGCTGCCGGCCGTCAGGTCAGCCGCCCAGATCGGGGCCCCATACAGGGCCATCGATCGCACGATCCCCACGTAGAGCCGCCTACAGGCGGCGCTCGGGCCCCCCAGATTGGGAAGCAGCGTTGACAGCGCCCCAGCCGCGCCCAACAACTTGGGCGCCAGCCGCTGGAAGTGGGGTCCGAAATCCCACCGGCTGTCGAGCACCAATCCCAGATACTTCATGGTGGACTCGACAGCAATTCGGGACCCCCCGACCACGATGTGTGATCCCGGCGGCGGCGCCCGCCGGGGGCCATGAAAAACCATGGCCTCCGACTTGTTGAGGGCCACATCCAGGCCAAGGACACCACCGCGTCCCAGGACTCCTCGCTGTCGATCATCGAGTCGACAACGGCCGGCAGCGACAGGTCCACGGAAGCAGCGTTGACAGCGCCCCAGCCGCGCCCAACAACTTGGGCGCCAGCCGCTGGAAGTGGGGTCCGAAGTCCCACCGGCTGTCGAGCACCAATCCTAAATACTTCATGGTGGACTCGACAGCAATTCGGGACCCCCCGACCACGATGTGTGATCCCGGCGGCGGCGCCCGCCGGGGGCCATGAAAGACCATGGCCTCCGACTTCCTATCCGCCAGATAGGCCCCAACGATGCGGCGGAGGTACGGAGGCACCCGATGGTACCGCAGTGCCTCCCGGATGCAGCTCCAGGGCAGGGTGTTGAAGGCGTTGGAAATGTCCAAGGACACCGCCAACATCACCCCGCCCCGGGACACCGCTTCCTCCGCCAGGACCCTCACCCGCGATATCGCGTGGATGGTGGAGCGCCCGTGCCGAAAGCCGAACTGGCTCTCGGCTAGGTCAGGCCCCTCCCTGCTTAAGTGTCCGACGAGGCGGGCGGCGATAATCCGCTCAAACATCTTACCCACCTCATCGAGCAGCACTATGGGCCTGTACGCGGACGGCGAGTCCGCGGGGCGCCCCACCTTCTTGAGCAGGACCAGACGACCAGATTTCCACAAAGTGGGAAACTGGCCCTGCTCAAGGCACGCGGTGTAGAGTCCTCTCAGTTGGGGCTCTAGCTCCTTCAGAGCGAGGGCTAGCACTATGCCGTGAATACCATCGGGCCCCGGAGCCACGTTCTTGGCCCGGAGCCGCATCACGGCCGCCCTCATCTCTGGCTGTGTCACCTCTAGGACGCTGATGGCGACCTCTTCGGTAGGCTCTGCGGCTGTGGGCAAAGCCATCGGCGGCGGAGTGTGCTCCGCTCTAGCCGGGAAGAGCGCTGCGACCACATCTTCCAACAGCTCGGGTTGGAGACTCTCCGTGAGTGGAGGCGCCGCGGCTCGAAGTTTCCCTCGAACCGCACGATACGGGCGCCCCCACGGATCTCCGTCGAGAGTCTCCAACATCTCCTCCCTGCCGGCCGCCAGTGGTCTGGGCAGAGACGTCGAAGCGGATATATCTGTGATCCGACAACGTCTCCACCTCCACGGCGACACGCCAGTCGCGGACACGGCTCGCGACAGCAGGGCTAGCGAACGATACGTCTACGATCGAACCGCCCCGCTGCCGCACGCACGTGTATACCGAGCCCCGGTTTAGGATGACCAGGCCAGTCGTGACCACCCACTCCTCCAACACCTCGCCCCTAGCATCGGTCACCGGAGATCCCCACGCCGAAGACTTGGCGTTGAGATCCCCTAGTAACAGCACGGGGCGAGGGTGGAGTCGGCCTACGACGGCCCCCAACTCGACAAGGAAGTTCTCGAAGTCGGCGAGGCTCTTGTTGGGCGAGAAATACGCTCCAACAATGCCAATGCCGTCCGCGAGGGCGGCCACCCAACCGTCTAGGTCTCCCACCCAGTTATCCCTGGGGGGGACAAAATACGGCTCGGCGACCACAGACACGTCAAGCGACCACTCTGCCATGCTCTGGATCAATAGATCCTGAGCTCTGGCAGCGTGGTTGATGTTGCCCTGGAGGAAATGGTAAGGCGCCATTAAGCGCAGTCCATTTCCGCACCATCACTGGGCCGGGAGTCGGCCGTAGGGCACCCAGGCTGAGGGGGGGGTAAAGAGCCCCCGGCAGCCTTGGTGCCTCTCCTTCTCTTCTTCTTTGTGGTGGGTGCGCCACAAGCTCTTCCACCCGCCCTGTGCCCAGCGGGCCTCCCTGCAGCTGTACAGAGGCTGCAGTTTGGTGCCGCTGTGCACTGGGCGGATTTATGGCCGGGTAGACCCCAGCGAAAACATTCTGCGGTCTATAGCAGCGGTGCACCTCGCCCGGACATGCCCAATGTCCAGGCACCGATAGCACCGCAGCGCCCTGGGTTGCAGCAGTTTGACCCTTGCTGCAACCCACCCGACCAAGAGTCGTCCACCGTCGGCGACTTTATTGCCCGCCGCCACTGGGCACCGCACCCATACGTTTCCGAGACCGGAAGCGCCGGTTCGGATGTCGCCCGTGCGCACATCCTCAGGCGGACAACCTCCGGTTCTGGCAATGGCCGCCACAACCTCAGCCGGGGTGGTCGAGTCGTCCAGGCCGTCGACGCGCAGCTCAGCAGTCTTCATAGGCCTGGACACTCGAACGTCCTCGGGGTTGAGCACCTCCCTCAGCTTGGCGGCCAGGATGTCCGCCTTCTCGCCGCTCGAGGCACCCGGCACCTCCAGCAGCCGCGCCCCCGTCATCGCCGGCCTACATCTTAGGCCGGACGATATGCCAAGTTCGGGGAGCGTGACTTTGGCTTTAGCCTCCAGTAGGACCGCCTTATACGAGACTCCCCTTTCGACGGCTCCGGGCTGCAGTGTTATAACTACAGCCGCGGAGCGTGGGGCTCTTGGCCTAGGCGGCCTCTGGCTCTTCTGCGCGGCCGGTGCAGGTGCCTTAGCGGGTGCAGGTGGAGCTGCCTTCTTCCTCTTCTTTCGGCCCCCTTTGACAACCGTTGTCCAAGCCTCCGTAGGCGGCCCGGAAGCGTTCGCCGGGGGACCGGCCGTCTGGGAAGTGGGCACAGGCATGGACGCGGGAGGAGCAGCCTTCTGGGAAGTGGGCGCAGACTTGGCCTTGGTCTTCTTGGGCTTGCTGGCTCCCTTCCCGGACCCGCTTGGCTCAGCAGCCACAGTCGTCGGCCCCGATTTGGCGGGTTCAGCCGACTTCCGCGCATCGGCAGCAAGCGGTGGCCGTAGAATTTCAGCCGGGAGAAGCCTCCCCTCTATGGCCTCCATCCGAGCCCCCACCATCTGTCCGCACTGCATCATGCAGATGCGAGCGATCTTTTCGATCTCCGCATCCGCAAGTGCAGGGACCGATGATGGGGCCGTGGATGGAACCGGCGGCGGGACCAGCGATTGAGTGGCCGCGGGAACTGCCCTCTGGGCGGCAAACTGCCGCTTGAGGTCCTCCAGCTCGGCTTGGAGACGGCGGTTCTCTGCCCACAGCTTCGCCGTCTCCTCCGTGCTCGACCGACTTTGGAGGACCTCGACGGCCTCTTTGATGCCGTCAGCCGCCTCCTTCAGCGCGCGCGTGAACGTGCCCTTCAAGTTGCCGGACTTAGTGGCAACCTGAAGGACAACGCTCACGCCATCCAAAACTTGGCGGCTGAGCGCCACCGCCGATGGGCATCCACCGGCAGCCATCCGGGCTGAGCGCCGCTCCCGCAGCTGACGGGCCAACTCTTCTACCTCGTCAGCTGCTCTGGCCTTTCGCTGCGCCCGCTTAGCCGCATTGGCCTCCGCCTTATTTGAGGGCAGCATCAAGCCCTCACCGGCGTCTGAGAATGCGGGCCCGGAGTCACTGCCCACACTCTCAACGCTCGCCGCATGCTCCAACGGAGCCGGCGTGTCGGGTCGCGATATCGCCCCGGAAGCACCGCACTCCGATAGTAAACGATTCGAAGGTCCGCTAGCAATTGCGCGACCTCGCCCTCTTCCGCCCGTTGCCACCTTAGCGGCCGGCATTTCCACGCTATGGGAGCGTGGCGAGCGCTTTCTTCTTCCTTTGGGGGAAGACATCCCTTCCATAGCCCGCGAGAGCTGCGAACTAACGCTCGCCACGCTCGCCATCTTCTCGGATACAGTGTCAGGATCTGACATTGCACCTACACTCAACCGCTCGACCAAAACGATCGGCGACTTCTCAAATGTTGTTTTCAAAAAATTGGTATCCATATGATTCCCACGAGTGTGGGGGATATAAAAAGTCCACCTAGGGTTACCCCCTGTCCCTAGGTAAGTGTACATTTGTAACCCAACCAGGGGGTCCACCAATCCCTGGCTGGGGGTGCGCTTGAGACTGATGCGCCACCTGCAACTGAGAAGCTGCAGATGACACTACTCCTCAGCCATTCATACCCTCGCCGCACACCAAAACTTGGTATTAGAGGAATTTTTTATAGAGGTTATCTTCCTCGCGATCCGGGCGACTAAGCCAAGATCCTCGTCTCTCTCCGAGTCATAAAACATGACCATGATCTCGTTACGGATTACGATTTCGACGGTTGCAGTCGGGAGAATTAGATACCCCGCTGCTAGCCCGTTGGCAGGGTAAGTGCACAACGAGCGCCGCCCATGTTTCTCCACCTTGGAGAAACTTCCTACGCCCACTCAACCCATCCTCTGTAAGCAGAAGAGGGAGTGAGCGACCGTAGGGTGGTCTAAACGACCGACCCAGGAGCATAAGCTCCCCCCCACGCAGAAATTCGCCACAGCCAATACCCTCTCCGACGTGGAAAGACTATTGGCCGTGCCCAGGATGAACCTAACCTAACCTTTTTTTTTTTTTTGATTACGGGGGGAAATCCTCATGGATGTCTGTCAGACTCTTACTGACTAAAACCACCCCGGTGTTCCGTCTCTCACTTACGCCTATGCGGGCCACCTCGCGATAGGGGGGGGTGAGGTGTTAAACTCCCCCCACATCAATGAGTGGCGCGCGTGGAACACTACGCGCCGCCATCTCGGGTCCTAAGAAGTAGGGGGCGACGGATTCCCCAGTCCGTCGCCCCTGGACCCATTTAGGGGGGCTGGAAGAGGGCGTTGTCCGCCCTCCGCCGACGCCCGGTGCGTCTGCTGCGGATCGGGTTAGCTGAAGCATTCTCTCGCTCCCTCTCCACAGCCTCCTTCTGCGAGATGACTGTTTCGCAGAAGGACACCACCGCGTCCCAGGACTCCTCGCTGTCGACCATCAAGTCGACAACGGCCGGCAGCGACAGGTCACTGCCTACTCCTGAGTTGAGGGCACGGCGCGGCTCCGTCCAAGCGGCACACTCTGCCAGCGTGTGCCACGCCGTGTCCTCCCGACAGTCGACGCAGTGGTGACACCGAGCGTCCGGCTCCCTGTTTATGCGACACAGGTACTTCCCGAAGCAACCATGCCCCGAGAGCACCTGTGTCACCCGAAACGACAGGGAGCCGTGCCTCCTCCCGAGCCAGCGCTCGAGTACTGGCCGGATCGCCCCGATGGTGGCGGAGCCGGCGGTAGGGCGTGAAAGCCTGTCCCGCCATTCCGCCACCAGGGCTGCGCGAAGCTGTGACCGACGCAACTCCAAATGTCGCGGCGTCAGCCACTCGCCCCGCGCCCTCGAGTCCTCGCGCCACCGATGTGCAGCGACGCGAGTACCTTCGCCTCGACCGACAACCTAACCTAACCTTTTTTTTTTTTTTTTTTTTTTTTTTGACTGAGAAAATGCTTTATGCATGCCCGCTCGTGGGGATGAGACGGGGTATGTGGGACTCCTGTCAGAGTGACAGTATACCCACTAAAAACTCAGTATTCCCGCATCGCCGTGATGGGAAACTGGCTCAACCTTTGCTACCACTTCCCTCCCGGCGCATGCCCGCCTAGCTGGCGGGCCCCGCATGCCCCTCTAACTGGGGGGGCTACGGGAATGGCCGGGAACCTAGCCATTCCCGTCCGACACTGGTGGAGGCCTGTGCAATACAGGCAAGGTTGCCCCCACGCCCGTTGCCTGCTGGCCTCCACCTGGGAGGAGTCGAATATGACTGTCATACTGACGTCTTCTTCGACCCCTCCTCCTTCGCCTTCGGAGCGACGCCGCGTTAGGATCGTCCTCCCGCGCGCGCTCCGCAGCCTCCTTCTGGGTCATGACGCATTCGCAGAAGGAGGCGACTGCCGACTATGACCTCTCATCCTCCAGCATGGCGTTAACCAAACCGCGGAGTGAGTGTGCTGATGCATTATTCCACGCGGGGGCGGGCGCCTATCTCGGCCCGTACAGGCGCGTGTCTTTTAGCTTTGTTTATCAAACGTTGACCACTGAATAAAACCACAGCAGTGGGAATGCTCTGCACGGACTGCGATAGGCCTCGACAGGTAGCAGTGCAGTAACACCTGACGCCACCTGTCAGTTAACGGCCCGTGGGACCATGGCGTTATCACGATGAAGAAAGATCACGCTGTAAAGGTGGATACTGACCGGCGTCACGGGTCAAAATGCACCTAATATGTTACCAAGCAAGTATTCGTGCAGTCAGTAGTAGCAAAACATGCGAGCGAGCAACACTGATTTTAGCACACGGCGTAAAGACATGCTCGCTGCGAATGTTACCATTACCTACGCCCCGTAACGTCGGTCATTATCCACATTAAAAGCGCTGTTGAAAAAAAAACCAAACCAGGCAAAAAAAACTATTTAATTGTATAGCACGGGTTTTCTATGAACATAGTAAGTACGATGTTGTTGCTACGTAGTGCCATACCGCGCGCGCCCCCACCTCTCTCCCCGCTGCTGACGCAGGCAGCAGGAAGAGAGAGAGCCCGATCCCGAGGATAATGGACGTAACAGAGCGATCCTCCGCGACTCTCAGTTACGATGCCTTTTTATTGTAAATTGTAATCAAAAATGTTTCAGTGTTTCTTTTGTTCAGCCATACATTTATTTGTAGACCAATAAATAATTATATTTAAAGAAGCGACTTTAAAATTGTCAATATTTTACTATTGTGATTTCTATTGTTCCTGTGTAGGTAATGTATCCTTTGTTGGAGATGCCAAATGGATAAATAAATACATTTTTAAACTTGTTTTAACTAAGAAAATGCTTCTCTGTAAGCGATGTTGCTCGGAAGAGCATCGACATAACTACAGTTGCCCGTGTGAAAACCTATCTATTTACTCAAATCCACCAGTAGTTATGGTCGCAATTTTGGATTTTTTTTCGTGACTTTCACCATCCGACCTCGCTTGAACCCCTCCCCACCTCGAAAACTAACATCACGAAAATTAGCACATAAGTATTTACAACTCTTTACTCCCAAAACTCCCATTATTTGAATCGAGTAATGCTGTAAACACGCATTTAAATTTAACATTATCAAATTTCGCGCGAAATCAAGTTGTTGTCTTTGCATGTTTGCTATTCAAACCTAGATGGCGTTACTGACGCTAGAGATTAAGAATTTCTATGGAGATGTTCCTCTAGCCGCTCTAATTTTGCTATATTATGCTAGATGGCGCCACTAAGACTTTTATCACAATTAAAAATGAGATTTCTTCCCCTCTATTTGTATTAATTTGATTGATAAAACTAATAAATATTTATCTAACATTGCATTCTAGGTATATGACTCAGAACACCACGTCAGTTAATATTATCACAACTTTTTAATTGAAATTCTTTAAGCTTTTTTGATTCGTGGGAATCAACCACCAACGGAAAGCGATTTTAGTAATCAGTATCATTACTTTTTGAAATAACACAGACACAGTAAGTAACTTAAATGAGAATGACGTGTGTTAATATTAAGTATTCGTTAGTACCGTTTCACGCCAATAGATGTCGCTAAGTGTTTCAACATTACGTAAATAAATTCTTCTTGAACACTTTAAATTATTTAGATAGGTTGACCGAAGCGATTGCGATGAAACAAAGACTAATATAAACTCTGAGTTATAAACAATATTTGAGTATGAAAGATAACCATATTAGTTTCGTTCTTTTGACGTGATACTTGATCTATTCAACATAGAAACTGAAAAACCGAGCTACAGACAAAAATTTTGATAAGGGTTAAAATGTCATCTGTTGATTATCCCTTACCACCCCAAGCAATTATTTTCGAAATATTTTAAATGTACAGAAAAAGTTCCTTTACAGATTTTTATGATTGATAAAAAAAAAACTAATAAATATTTATCTAACATTGCATTCTAGGTATATGACTCAGAACACCACGTTAGTTAATATTATCACAACTTTTTATTTGAAATTCTTTTAGCTTTTTTGATTCGTGGGAATCAACCACCAACGGAAAGCGATTTTAGTAATCAGTATCATTACTTTTTGAAATAACACAGACACAGTAAGTAACTTAAATGAGAATGACGTGTTAATATTAAGTATTCGTTAGTACCGTTTCACGCCAATAGATGTCGCTAAGTGTTTCAACATTACGTAAATAAATTCTTCTTGAACACTTTAAATTATTTAGATAGGTTGACCGAAGCGATTGCGATGAAACAAAGACTAATATAAACTCTGAGTTATAAACAATATTTGAGTATGAAAGATAACCATATTAGTTTCGTTCTTTTGACGTGATACTTGATCTATTCAACATAGAAACTGAAAAACCAAGCTACAGACAAAAATTTTGATAAGGGTTAAAATGTCATCTGTTGATTATCCCTTACCACCCCAAGCAATTATTTTCGAAATATTTTAAATGTACAGAAAAAGTTCCTTTACAGATTTATTATATGTATAGAAGATATAGATATAGATATAGATATAGATTACTGATGCAAAACTGAGGAAAAAATGCTACTGATTTTTCAAAAAATTAGATACGAAAAGCCTTTTTTTTTGTTGTCTTTTCAAATTCATGTAATGAGTAATTAAAAATTTTGTATTGAAAAATCAATTGCTAATCATTGTAGATTTATTCAAATTTTTGACCTCAAACTTCCTGTGCGATCATTGGTTGCCGAGAAAAATATACCTAATTGTTTTGTCAGTAGTTTTCGAACGATTACTCGATTTGTTTTGACGAGAAACAATTTGGAATCCAATCGCTTTTTTAAATTTGCTGTATGACCATTTTTCTTCAAGATACAGCCTATTGAAATTGACCAAAAAATTGTTTTTTTTTTCTTCCCTTATTTTTTGTGAGAAGTATATTTTAATTGAGTCAACGGCCAGGGCTACGCAAAGGCCAATTTTTTGGTGTCTTGACAATTTGGAGCCATTCTCGTACGCACGGCTACACATCATGCTATACATTTCCAATATAAGCTGATCTCGCATTGTATAAGATTTCCGTACAAAGCAAGATCAGCGTAAACTGGAAATGTATAGCTTGATGTGTAGCCGTGTGTACACGGCACGTCCAACTCCGTCGCGCTTTAACTGGTAACTGATTCAGTTATTTTGACTTAGACTTTTTTTTAATTTTATTTCTTATTTTTTTTTTTTGACATTTTATTAATTCCTCATTTAGGTCTGACATAATTATGGCATACATTATTATTTAATTCTTCAATTTATTTTAATTCAATAATCGCCATAGTTAAGTATAGTTTTATTATTGTTACGAGCTAGGGGTTCGTGACAATTAAAAACTGCCGATATGAATTACCAAAAATAACACTTTAATTAAACACACTAATAACACAACACAATAGCACTACGGAGTCGCACTTGAAGATCGCTTTAAATGTTCTCGCATGTATCGCTTCCAATGAACTACACCGGGACGCGCTCCGTTCCCGCTTATAAAGGGCCCTCGGATAGTTCCAGAACCTTCTACCGTAGAAGCATCTAGAATGTTCGAGTACATATCGGCCCTGACCGAACACATGTCGATAGTTCCAGAAAGTTCTAGCATCGAACTTTCTAGAAAGATCTTGACGATTAACTCCGCTACTCGATACGAGATGTCGCTAGTGGCAACCAAACATTAATTGTGCGGCGCAACATTATTGTAAGTAATTGTCATTTAGATTTCCAAACCATATTTGTACGCCTCCGGGCATAACATAGCGCTCTCTGTTCATTAAACATAAGATCTGTATTTTATTTACCTATGTTAAAAAATAAATAAATAAATAAAATAAAATAAAATAAATAAATAACTAAATTTAGGACAGTGTAATCAGAAGCTTCTAATTTGCTTTTGCTTCTGAATTTAGATGCCTAAATTCAGCCAAGTGTAATAAGGGCTTTACGAATGTTACATTATGTCCCGTAACGTCGGTCACTCGGAAAAGCACCGACATACCTACAGTTGCCCGTGTGAAACCTATCTATTTACTCAGATCCACCAGTAGTTATGGCCGCAATTTTGGTTTTTTTTCCTGATTTTTACCCCACCTCGAAAACGAACATCGCGAAAATTAGCAACTCTTTAAAAAACGACGGGGTATGTGTTTCTGTCTGAGGCAACATAGCTCCCGGACGGATGAACCGATTTTGATCTTGTTTTTTTTTTGTTTGAAATGTGAATTAGTCGGGAGTGTTCTTAGACATGTTCCATCAAAATCGGTTCAGCCGTTTGAAGATTATCAGCTCTTTTCTGGTTGATGAAGGGATTTGAGCATCTTCCACGGGTCTGATCAAGTCTTTTGGTATTCTATTACTTGTAAGATATTAGACGAACATAGTACCCTAAGGTACCCTTGAACTGATGCTGGACCAACACCTGGAATTTCCAGGATTGGGTATCCTGGTTAGTTACTCACCAACAAACAGCAGAAGTACCTATCGTGTTTGGGCTCATTGAAAAAGTCTCAATGGTAAGGTGATGAGGACGAGGATTAAGGATAAATTAGTAACAAACTTCAGTGTGAGAAACATACGCAATGCTGCGGAGATTTAAGCGAGACATTAAGTTTAAAAAGCAGGAAATAAAAGTTAAATTAAAAAACCCCCGACACAAAGAAAAACTCTGAAAAGTAAAAATTGGCCTTTTAAGTTGTAGGTAGTATTTGGATCAACGCATTGTGAAGTCGGGGGACGGTCAATGAAAACGCCAAACACGAATGTTTATTTGCTGGGTAACACGATACCTCTTGGTAAGACTCAGTAGGTATATATTACTATGCTCTGTGGTAAGACTGGTTGTCAGAGTTTCGGGCTTCCGACTACGCGTTAAGACTGTTTAAGATTTACGAACGGCAGTGGGGACCAACGGCTTAGCGTGCTTTCTGAAGGGGGTTCTGATACAATTATGTAGGTACAATATTAAGTAAGTAATTTAAACGGAACGAAATATTATGTAAATTGAATAAAATAAAACACAACGTGGTGACTTTGCCAAGAAATGCCTTAATTTTCCAATGTAAAAATAACACGACAGTTTGTTTTGTACAAGCATTTACCTAATACATTTCTGAGCGTTTCGAAAAATAAACCGAAGGCTCGTCGCGCGCTTTTTCAAGTCGATAAAGACAGGTGCAACAGGGACAGAAGTACAAGCGTAGGAACCTGGCCATTTTGGACTTCCTCGTTAGCTTCGAGTAGCCTGACTGACTGTCTTTGGAACTTAAGTTCTCATTGTGATCATGACTACACCTTGCTTCGTAACCAATAAAATCGTGTTTGTATTTTGCAACATATTCATTGGATTGTTCCTCTTCAAGGATTGGCTCTTCTTTTTCAGGCTCCTGGTCTGGTTCCTGATCTTGCTCCTCCCGCTCCCAAGACGTCAGTGGCAACAGAAATTCTTCAACATTCAAGCTGTGTTTCGATGGTGGTTGCGATTGCCGAATCAATGTCGCTAAATTCGTCATGGATGAGCTATCGGGTTGATGAAGTCCATCCCCAGGAATTAGATTGCCCACTTTTTGTTTTATATCACTAGTTATACATAATTTCATTCTGAGCACGGTTATGTCAGAATCGCTTGGCCATGATATTACGTCCGGTAAAGGACTTTTGTGGCGTTTTGATCGCAATTTCTTCAATTTCTTCTTACTGCCGCTGTCGGATTTCGCTTTAGATAAGCCTGATTCTAAGCTCTTAGCTACATTAGCCGAAACCGTGCTTTCCGATTCTGAAGGGAGGTTGAAAGCCACTTGGCGGATATTAAAATTTCCATTTGCTTTTTGTATATCAATGATGTCTTCGATTTTTCTAATATTCTCATTTGGAGAATGAACGTTGAAATCCATTGTTTTAAAAAATATTTTTAGCCATTTATTATTTTACAAATTTTTTATATTGTTATTGTTTCAATCTGGATGGTCTACTTTGACAATAACTTACATTTTTTTTTACTTTTAAAAATAATCGTGCATTCAAAAGACTTTTAAAATTATCTAATGGGGAAATCTTTTGTATAATATTACATTGCGTTGCATTAACAGAACCAGAGTTACTGGAATGGGTCATAATTATTTACAAGTATGTATGGATCGCATTAGCCAATCTAATAAAACAGAAATCGTTTTCGTTACATTCGGTTTAGTATTTTTATGCGTAAAAAGAGGCGTACCACACTTTGCTTTATCGATGCGTTCATAAACTAAATTCTAACGAATTATGAAATCAATCAAACTTATTTGTAATAGTGGTGTTTAATATTCTAAGGATGATAATATGATAATAAAATACTAATCTCAGGTTAGCTTACTTTGGATTTAAAATATTGTGAATAAATGTAAAAATAAACGAAAAGATACATTCCATTTTGATTGGTGGAACGTTTTTGAACATGACATTTTTCTCAAATGTCATCACATCGCCCTATGGGGACGGATGTAATGTTTTCGCTCGATTAACTTTCTACCATGGAATTTAATAATACCGACGACGCCGATATTGGCGATAAGTGTAATACTAACGGCGACTGTTCACCGACACCGAAAAAAACATCTTTCGACTTGAATAACGCCAAAAATATTGATGACATCTCTACGCCTTCCGAGCTAAAATTCGATGAAGGTATTGTAAACAATTATTATGACAATTTGATTGATTCCTGTCTGTATATATTCTTGATAAATTACTTTGTGAAATCATTCCTATTTTTGTATAAGTTCCTTTATTGTCATTGTGGAAAATGTGAGTGAAAGTCCCACTTGCATAGGTACTGGTAATGTCAATGACGATTTTGTTTAGAACCTGACTACGAAGACCCTGAAGTGAAGGAAAAGAAGAGAGAAATTGAGAAATGTTTAGAGAAACCGGACGGTGTCAACTTGGAACAATGGCAGAATTTTGCAAAAGGCAAAGCAGGATTGATCAGTGGTAAGTGTGAATGTTCAATTTGTTTACGTCTTAAAGTTGTGAACAATGCCTCCCTCTGCCGTCATGCACTACTATATTTATGACAAGAGATAATGCATTGGAACTGGTGACTATGATACATTTTGTAAACATTATTTATATAGCTTTCATATAATTTAAGAGTAAGTACTTTATTCAGTGTAAATATTTATGACCAAAATATATAATAATGTCAGTGTCAGTTTAGTATTTGCAAATGAGGTTAGAAAGTGACCCAAATTGTTAATTTTACCGTTTTTAGTCTTAGAATTAGTTTATTGTTTGAAATCGGAACCTAAATAATCAGATGTTATGAACAAGTATATAAAGTAAAAAAGGGAAGAGCTCACTGGGCATCAAAGAATTTGTCCGCATTGCTGTTAGTGGGAAAAGTGCCCAAAAGGCTGGCAACGTTGCCACGTTGGATGGCAATGCTGATTCTTTGACTTAAGAATAGGCCAGCCCTTTGGTCACGTGATGAGTCAACCAACTGCTTGGAGCTGTCCCGAAATACTCGATGAGCACTCGGACCCCACGGCCCTAGTGTTTCAATCCCAAACGGCTCAAACATATGGCTCCCAATAAGTTGGTTATATTTGCGCTGTTTGAGGTTTTCTGCACCTGCAGCTGCCGCACCAGCACAGCCCGACATTCTCAGAAGATGGGATGGAGCGATGGTGTCAACACAGGTAGCATCCCATACCAAAGGCCAGCCCAACTTCCAACCTTGTCTTTAGTGGTCTCTAAGTTCATTTAACATTGTTTGACCACAATTCTAGGTTTTTCTTCTCACATATTATGTGTTCATGAGCTTATGATTTGATTTAATTCAAAGCATTGTTTTATGTAAACACATTGTATGATACAATTATTATTGGTTTATCTGATTATTATCTTTATTTATGGTGCTTGTGATAGAAGTACAATAAATGAAGTGTCCATTGTTTACTTTCTTTTAGGAAATATAATTAAAATAATCTTTTTGTTATGACAGATGACTACAGAAGAAAAATCTGGCCATTGTTAGTTGGTGTGACACAGGAAGAGTTGACAGAGCCCCCATCCTTAGATGAACTATCCACACATATTGAATATAATCAGGTAAAGTTGTTGATCTTAAATACCTTATCTATTTGTACTGTTTCTATAAACATGCTTTTTTTTTGGGTGGGAAATCATCAAATAACTTCTCCCGCTCTGGGTGGAGCAGGAGGGCGTGTCAGACTTTTACTGACTAAAATCCACCCGTGTTCCCTCAGTAGCCCGTATACCAGGGGCTGTGGTAACTATTTCGAACAAACCCACACCCCTGGCAGGCATAGGCCCTTGCAGGCCCCATCATATTTGTGCTGACATCTCTGTGGCGCGCGTGGAACACAACGCGCCGTCAACTTGGGCTTGGTCTTTACCGGACAGCAAACTACCCATTACTCGCCGTCCGCAAGCTCATACGCCTACGGTGGCCGGAAATCGGCCTGGGATTCCCGACGCCCAGGGCGTCTCCGTATCCTGCGGCGGCTAGGGTCGCGAGGGCGCATAGACTGCCTCTCCCTCACGTGCGCCGCCTCCCTCTTCGCGAGCATCATTGCTTCGCTGAAGGAGGTGACGGCTACCCATGCCCTCTCGCTCCGTACCATGGCCTGGACCAGGGCCGGACGCGAGAGATCGCCGCCGCCGATCACCTTCACGAGGACACGGCGGTGCTCCACCTAAGCCGGGCAGACCGCCACCGTGTGCTCCACCGTGTCCTCAGGGCGATCTTCGCAGTGGAAACACCCGGGCGTTTCCTCCCGCCCTATACGAAACAGGAACCTCCCGAAACAACCGTGTCCGGTGAGGACCTGCGTCAGGCGGAAGGTGAGGACGCCATGCCGCCTCTCAAACTAATCCTCAAAGAGGGGACTTACCGCCGCAATTGTGGCGTGCCCAGCACTGGGTTGCGACAATCGCACTCTCCATGTCACCATGAGATCCCGCCGGAGCTCTGTCCGCTGTGCCGCGATTTCCCGCGGCAGGTCTGCGGAGTTACGCCCCGGCGTTTGGCCTCCTCGCGCCACTCCCACATTTGCGCGAGGACCTTTGCCTTCAGATCCCATGGCGGTAATCCGGTAAGGAGGCCCGCCGACTCGCCGAAGATCGTGCGATATCCTCGTATCATCCGGATGGCCAGGATCCTATGGGACGCCCTCAACCGGCTGGTTGGCGCCTCAATGTAGGCGCCCACACCGGCGCCCCGTATAGGGCCATGGACCGCACGACCCCCCGCGAAGAGCCTCCGGCAGGAGGCGTTTGGCCCCCCTAGATTGAGCAGGAGCCGCTTCAAGGCAGCCTCGGCCCGCTCCAGTCTGAGAGCCAAACGGCGGAAATGCTCCGCGAAGTTCCACCGGCTGTCGAGTACGAGTCCCAGGTACTTCATCGTCGACTAGACGCCGATGTGAACCCCTCCCATCTATAAACATGCTAAGGTCTCTAATTGGTCTGACAAAATAACAACATAATCATGTAGTTCCCCAGAAACCTTTTATATGATGAATTGGTTTGTTTGTATTCAGTGATTCTGATTCAATAGGCTAATAATTTACTTTGCCTGTGTTGATGTTGAAGTTTGCCAAACATCCTTATCAGTATGTACCTGTGTCTCGGTTCTAAATACTTTGGAATGCCATCACTTAAATTTGATAATACATTCACAAACACCCAAACACACCTCAATAGGGTATTTTCCAATTTATTAAAAACTACTCTAATTTGAAGATTGGGACAAAATAATAAAAGCAAAAGAAAAGTAAATTCCATTTTATCAATTAAAAACGATTTAAACCCATCAATCACTAATAAAAACTTTATTTATTTTTAAATAAGGTCTTAATTATTGATCGATGTTTAAACCAAATTAATTTTTCATTGTTTTGAATTTACCGCCAAAACGCTCCTTACGATGACTTTTTATCACGTGACGTCAACTTTGTGTAAACTAAAGTAGTTAGTAAGTAAAGAAGTGAGTGTCGTGGTTATAAATAACAAGATTTTTTATGGATAGAAAGAAAAATCACTGGTGTCGGTGCCTCTGTGCACAAATACTTCTAAAACTGCGCCAAACTAATTATTTGTACTGGTGCTGTTTACACAAAGCTGACGTCACGATGTCACGTGATAAAAAGTCATCGTAAGGAGCGTTTTGGCGGTAAATTCAAAACATCGAAAAATAAATTTGATTTTAATCGTTTTTAATGGAGAAAATGGATATAAATCATTTTACTTTTATTTTTCTGTTAAATAATATCGTCCCAATCTACAAATTAAAATAGTTTTTATCAAATTGGAAAATACCCTATGGCAGATTTTAATCGGTATATTTTTTATGACCAGGTGGTGTTAGACGTCAACCGGTCGCTGAAGCGGTTCCCTCCAGGCATTCCTTACGAACAGCGTGTGGCATTACAGGACCAGCTCACAGTACTCATATTGCGGGTTATTATGAAGTACCCGCATTTAAAGTACTACCAGGTCAGTAATGAGTAATTGTTTAAACATAAGAAACAATGTTCTATTTGTTTATGGAGTTACTTAAGGCGACGATAGATGACAGCTACCTACAGCGATGCACTGCCGCCCGTCGCCCGCAAGAGACCCCGCCTCAACGCGCATCAAGTTTTTCGAAAAGCAACCCATGTTGATTTATCAAACACAATTCAAAGAAAAACCGTATACTACATTTTGGGTGATTAAATTGTCTTTTAGATGGTGAAAGTTTCATGGAAAGAAAGTCCTTAAAAGTCGGCTGTCTGCGCCTTAAGGCGACTTTTAATGACTTTTTATTGAAGATCACGTCTAAACGGCTTGTCTTATGTATTTGAAAAAAATATATGTGAAACTAGACAATTTTCTTCGTCATTTGATATGTGAATATTTTAAATAATATTTTTATAACATAATGTAATTAATAGGGTATTTTAAATTTTTAAAAAACTATTCTAATTTGAAGATTGGAATGAGATATTTAACAGAAAAATAAAAATAAATTGATTTCTATCCATTTTCTCAATTAAAAACGATTTAAACGAAATTATTTTTTTGTTATTTTGAATTTACCGCCAAAACGCTTCTTACGATGACTTTTTATCACGTGACGCCAACTTTGTGTAAACTAAAGTAGTTAGTAAGTAAATAAGTGAATGTCGAGTTTATAATTAACAAGATCTTTAATGGATAGAAAGTGATATTACTGGTGTGCGGTGCCTCTGTGCACAAATACTTCTAAAACTGCGCCAAACTAAGTATTTGTACCGGTGCCGTTTACACAAAGTTGACGTCACATGTCAAGTGATAAAAAGTCATCGTAAGGAGCGTTTTGGCGGTAAATTCAAAACAACGAAAAATAAGTTAGATTTTAATTGATAAAATGTGTATTAATAAATTTATTTTTATTTTTCTGTTAAATATATCGTCCCAATCTTCAAATTAAATAAGTTTTTATCAAATCGGAAAATACCCTATTTGTAAAGTAATGTCTATCGCGGACATAAAAACGATAATCACGCAAAAACTATCGGGTGTATTTCTATGAAACTTTCACCATCTAAAAGACAATTTAAACACCCAAAATTTAGAATACGGTTTTTCTTTGAATTATGTCTGATAAATCAACATGGGTTGTTTTTCCAAAAACTTGATGCGCGTTGAGGCGGGGTCTCTTGCGAGCGACGGGCGGCAGTGCATCGCTGTAGGTAGCTGTCATTTATCGTCGCCATAATGAAACATAGTAAAGTAGTACTAATTTTCAAATCGGGTAGTAAGAGTGATCACTCTAACTATAGACCTATATCTGTGCTTCCAGCATTGAGCAAAATTTATGAAAAAAGCATGCTGGACCAGATGTTGTCACACTTTAACTCGAATGGGATTTTACATAGTCGACATTTTTTTTTTTTGGGTGGGAAATCATCAAATAACTTCTCCCGCTCTGGGTGGAGCAGGAGGGCGTGTCAGACTTTTAATGACTAAAACCCACCCGTGTTCCTTCAGTAGCCCTTAAGCCAGGGGCTGTGGTGTCTCTTTCGAACAAACCCGCACCCCTGGCAGGCATCGACCCTTGCGGGTCCCATCACTTTGTGCTGACATCTCTTTGAGGCGCGCGTGGAACACAATGCGACTTGGGCTTGGTCCGTACCGGACAGCGAGCTACCCATTACTCGCCGTCCGCAAGCCCATGCCTACGGTGGCCGGAAATCGGCCTGGGATTCCACACGCCCAGGGCGTCTCCGTATCCTGCGGCGGCTAGGGTCGCGAGGGCGCATATGCTGCCTCTCCCTCACGTGCGCCGCCTCCCTCTTCGCGAGCATCACTGCTTCGCTGAAGGAGGTGACGGCTCCCCATGCCCTCTCGCTCCGTACCATGGCCTGGACCAGAGCCGGACGCGAGAGATCGCCGCCGCCGATCGCCTCCACGAGGACACGGCGGTGCTCCGCCCAAGCAGGGCAGACCGCCACCGTGTGCTCCACCGTGTCCTCAGGGCGATCTTCGCAGTGGAAACACCTGGGCGTTTCCTCCCGCCCTATCCGAAACAGGAACCTCCCGAAACAACCGTGTCCGGTGAGGACCTGCGTCAGGCGGAAGGTGAGGACGCCATGCCGCCTCTCAAACCACTCCTCAAAGAGGGGACTTACCGCCGCAATCGTGGCGTGCCCAGCACTGGGTTGCGACAATCGCTCTCTCCATGTCACCATGAGATCCCGCCGGAGCTCTGTCCGCTGTGCCGCGATTTTCCGCGGCAGCGCAGTTACGCCCCGGCGTTTGGCCTCCTCGCGCCACTCCCACATTTGCGCGAGGACCTTTGCCTCCAGATCCCATGGCGGTAATCCGGCAAGGAGGCCCGCCGCCTCGCCGGAGATCGTGCGATATCCCCGGATCATTCTGATCGCCATGACCCTATGGGACGCCCTCAACCGGCGAGCTGGTTGGCGCCTCAATGTAGGCGCCCACACCGGCGCCCACACCGGCGCCCCGTATAAGGCCATGGACCGCACACATAGTCTACAGTTTGGTTTCACGAAAGGTAGGTCGCCGACTGACGCGGGAGTAAAGCTCATCAGTCACATTTTGGAATCCTGGGAGAATTCCCAGGTCGCGATTGGCATTTTCTGTGACCTCTCAAAAGCGTTTGACTGCGTTGACCACAATACACTGATCTGTAAATTACACCACTACGGAATTCGTGGACAAGCTGCTGATCTTGTGCTTTCCTATTTATCAAACAGGCAGCAAATAGTAAACGTTAATGGGGCGACGTCCTCGGGGTCTCTAGTTAAGATGGGCGTGCCTCAAGGTTCAATTCTTGGCCCTTTTTTATTTCTAGTTTATATTAATGACCTTCCTTACCTGATGGCTAACTTCTCGGATATAATTTTATTCACTGATGACACTTCTCTTATTTTTAGAATAGATACGTATGTGTTACATGTCAATGATAGTCTAGCTGTTCTTTCGAAATGGTTTGCTGCTAATAATATTTTACTCAATGCGAACAAAACTAAATGTCTTAAGTTCTCGTTACCAAATGTACCCGACGTAGGTCTAAACTTAAAACTAGATGGCAAGACACTAGATGCTATTTCGGAAACTGTATTTTTGGGAATTACTTTAGATTCAAAATTGCAATGGGGTGCTCACATTAGAGCTCTTTCAAGTTGATTAAGCTCAGCTGCTTACGCAGTAAGAAAGATAAGGCAGTTGACTGATGTAGCCACAGCTAGGTTAGTTTACTCTTCTTATTTTCACAGTATTATGTCTTATGGCGTTCTTTTGTGGGGATCAGCAGCTGACGTAGATTCAATTTTCATTTTACAAAAGAAGGCAATCCGCGCAATCTATAAAATGGGGCCTCGCGAGTCTCTTAGGAACAAATTAAGCGAAATTGATATACTAACTCTGCCCTCTCTTTATATCCTAGAAAATATCTTGTATGTTCGCAAAAACTTGGGCCTTTTCAAAAAAACGATGCGATTTCTATAATCTGAATACACGTAGTAAAGATGAAATTGTTATTCCAAAATTTAGATTGACTAAAACCAGCAAGTCATTTCTAATAAACAGTATCCGCTTCACAAGTTGTTAAAACGCACATCAAACGTGTTCTTATCAAAATAGCATATTTTAAGATAAAAGACTACCTTGAAGACAGGGAAGTTTGGCATTAATTCCTTCTGCACATGTGGCTTTCCTGGTACCTCATTAACAGCATTACTCTGTGAAAGTCTATTAACTGCTCTCAAATACAATGTTCTTTTTATTTTTACAATGCTGACATATTCTCGTCATTACTTGACATACGGTCGCGGTCAAGAGTCCATTCTCATGCTAAGGATTATATTGCTATGACTAGCGGTCCAGGCCGTACCTACAGCTGTGTGTATAAGTGTATGTAACCAGGCCGCACACCACTGTCGTCGAAAGATACAAAAAACATACCGTCGCACAGAGTACTCTGTCTCTGTCTGTACTGTGTTACGTAGTAACTACGTATGACCTTGGTCGGTTCATACGATCGCTAAAATTCACGTTCTAATATCATGTCTCGGTAGCTCGCAGCGTATTGTCATTGATTAAGAAACACATAAGACTGGGTTCAAATCCCCTGATGAGACTTTTATTTTTCTTTTCAACAATAATATTCATCAGTTCTTTTATTATTCGTTATACGAGAATGTTTTTTTTTAAATTACTTATATTATTATTTAAACAAAGGATTAAGAATATTATGTGATTACAAAATGTTTATTCGTTATAATTTTATGAAGTAGGTATAAAAATAACTACTTATGACTTCTTGTTAACAGTTTATTTTCTCATAAAGAACAATTTATTGAAGTAAAGTAGCTAATTGGTGAACCATGATAATCAGGCTATTGTATCTTAGTAATATAATAATATTGTGCTGTAATTACTACTATGTGCGGTACTCTAAAGAAATCACATTTTTCTACGCAAATCTACCCACGTAAAAATAACAAATGCAGACAAGTTGTCACAATACAATTAAATGACTCAGTAGTACTTGTTAGGGACCTAACTAAGGACTAAAACCAAAAGACAGGTTTACTGAAGTTTAATAGTGGATATAATCCGTATATTAGGTAAAATCGTTGATGTAGGTAAACTTAAGGAGTGCGCGCGCGTGCCGTCGTTGGAGACCGGTAGCGAAGTGCCTTGACGACCCACGTCCTGCACGCCGCTCCTCTCGTCGCCGCCACCTCCAGCCGCCTTCCGCTGTCTCACGACAGCAGCCGATGATTGCCGAGGTCGGACGCGCCCGAACATCCTCCCCGGGTTGAAGTATTCAAGTGAGAGGAAGTGGGCAGACGTTGTTGTAGGCCCGCACAACCGTTCCTCTCTTCGTCTTCAACTGCACTACCCGTGTGGTCCCGTCGCAGCCAGGGAAGACCTTGATGACACGGCCCAGTGGCCACACCAAGGGCGGTTGGCCTTTCTCTTTGATGAGAACCAGTGCTCCCACTGAAAGTTGACCTGTTGCCGCTGTCCATTTGGTTTTTAACTGCAGCAGAGAAACATATTCTAATTGAAAGCGGTTCCAAAAATGTTGCTTGATGTGCTCCACTCTTTGGTAGCGCTCCAGTCGCCCGATGTTGAGATCAGTAACCTGTGGATGTGGAACAGATATTAGTGGTCGTCCAATTATGAAGTGTCCAGGAGTGAGAGCAGAAAAATCTAGAGGATCAGTGGAAAGAGGTGTAAGTGGACGGGAGTTTAAGACGGCCTCTATTTGAGTCAAGCACGTGGCCATCTCCTCGTATGTTAAGTGCGTTAAGCCTAAAAGTCTCTTTAAATGATGTTTCGTAGACTTGACGGCGGCTTCAGCAATGCCATTGAAGTGGGGCGAGTATGGAGGCGCAAAAGAAAACTTAATGCCTTGTTGAGCAACTTCAGACACGAGATTCGAGTCTTGTAAGAACTTACGTAGCTCATTGCAAGTACCTATAAAGTTGGTCCCATTGTCGGATAAGATGCTTTCGGGTTTGCCACGACGAGCCACGAAACGGTTCAAAGCAGCCATGTAGGCTTCTTTCGTAAGGTCTGTAACAAGCTCAATGTGAACAGCCTTAACGGCAAGGCAAACAAAAATACACAGGTACGCCTTTATAAGCCTGCACCCTCGCCCTTTGCGGTCAGCTATCAGCACTGGCCCAGCATAATCCACACTACAATTTAAAAATGGGTGTTCTAAATGTGTCCTTGCAGAGGGCAACTGACCCATTGTAGGTTGCACAATTTGACACTTGAATTTAAAGCATTTGATGCATTTTTGACAACACATTTGGAGAGGTTTCTACCACCAAGAGGCCAATACATTTGACGTATATTTGCCAAGAGCAGCTGAGGGCCGGCGTGTAAGCCGTCGAGATGATATTTATGAAATATTATTTTTGTTATATGGTGCTTACCACATAATAATACGGGGTGCTTGACATTATAGTCAAAAGGTGAGTGGTCAAGTCTCCCTCCCACGCGTATGAGACCATTGGAATCTGTAAAGGGACTCAAAGAAATAAGCCTGTTTTTGTTTGGTAACGACTTTCCTGATTGCAATAAATTATACTCATTAGGAAACATATCCATTTGAGCGTGACGTAAAATAAAATTTGTAGAATTTGTAAGTTCTTCACAGGAAAGGGAACCAAGGAATTTTGTATGTTTATGTTTTAGATTGTAAACAAATCTTAACATGTAAGCGACGATTCTCTTTAAGTGATCATAATTGGAATATTTGTGAATGAGTGTTTTCATGAATGAATGATTATTATTATGATGTGACAAATGATTTGAGAATAAATTGTTGTATGATTGATGATTGGATGAGTGATCAGTGAAGTGTGATGATACAACTTCAGGTAGATCTTGTTTCAAGTTCTCATTGGACATTTTTGGCCAATATGTTTCATCATTTAACAAAAACTGAGGACCTGACCACCACAAAGAACACTCGCTGATAAGGTCAGCCTTCAGCCCGCGAGAAACAAGATCCGCCGGATTTTCCTTCGACGGCACGTAGCTCCACGTGTGCCCTGTAGTGCATTCTTGTATTTCATTGATACGATTACGGACAAAAGGTTTTAATAAATTTGGTGTCATGGAAAGCCAACTTAACACTATTGTCGAATCGCACCAAAAGTAACATTTATTAACTGGTTTGGTGAAGGAATTCCATACATTAACACACAGTCTTGCTCCTAATAAAGCCCCACATAACTCAAGTCTAGGGATGGTTGTTGGCTTGATTGGTGCAACACGATTTTTAGATACCAACAGCTGTACACTTACCAACCCATTCTTAGTGCTAGACTTTACATAAATACATGCACCGTAGGCCTTTTCGGATGCATCTGTAAACACATGAATCTCATTTACAGTTGAATTGTCACATGAAATCCACCGGGGTATTTTAAGGGTATTTAAACATGCCAGACTATTCACGAACATTAACCAGGAGGTATGTATTTCATCTGGTACTTGCTCGTCCCAGTCACACTTAGACGTCCATAGACTTTGGATGATAATTTTAGCCTCGATAATGCAAGGACCTACCAGACCTAATGGGTCAAATATTTGACTTATCACTGATAAAGTGTGGCGCTTTGTGATTGGTTTGCTGGTATCCACCGAAATTGAAAACTCGAGAGAATCAGATTTACATAACCAATATAGGCCTAACGTTTTTGAGGACACGTTTCTATCCTCAGACAAGTTCAACCTACTAGAATGCCCTGAACCACCGGCTATTTCTGTTAAAATCTCTAAACTATTAGATTGCCACTTTCTCAAATGAAAGTTAGCTGACGCTAAAATGGATGCAACTTCTTTACCCATCTTGACCACCTCGGAAACCGAGTCGCCACCACTCAGATAATCGTCGACATAAAAATCTCGTTCAATGGACGATTTTACAATGTCATTAGAGGCGGTTGTTGCTAGACTGACTAAGGTCTTTGTAGCTAAATAAGGGGCAGAAGCTGTGCCATAAGTAACAGTATTAAGACTGTACGTTTGAAGTGGTAGCTTAGGATCAGCACGAAAGATTATTTGTTGTAAACAACGTTGTGATGGTGTTACCTGAATGGCCCTATACATCTTTTCTATATCACCAGAAATAACGAACTTGTGCTGACGGAAACGCAGCAATATAGAAAAGAGATCGTCTTGAACAGTGGGCCCCACCATTTGGATGTCATTAAACGACATTCCAGAAGTCGTCGCTGCTGATGCATCGAAGACCACCCTGAGCTTAGTTGTGGTACTGGATTCTCGGATGACGCCATGATGTGGCAAAAAATACTCAATTCTGTTACCTGAATGAGGTTTCTTTGTTGAGTTATTCACAGTCATATGCCCTAAGCTCACGTACTCTTCGATGAATGCAACATATCTTTCCTTAAAAGCAGGATCACGTTGGAAACGACGTTCCAAAGATAAAAATCGGCGTTTAGCCATTTCATAAGACTCGCCTAACTCACTGGGATCATGTTTAAGAGGTGTAACTATGAATTGCCCGTTTTGATCACGTACAGTGTTAACACGAAAACTATCTTCGCAAGCTCGTTCTTCCTGTGACAAGGAATGCTCAGAAGGAACGGAATCGAGCTCCCAAAACTTATTTAGACTGTTATTTAAATCGTTCATGGAAATATTGCAAAAATGTGAATGTATATTTTTGGATGGATGTTTTGGAAGAGCCACAGAGCCTGATACTATCCATCCAAGCCTTGTCTCATGTAACTTGGGCTGATTTTTGCCTAAATTAATAGATGCACCGCCTAGAATATTCCAAAATATTTCAGCACCAACTAGTATGTCAATCTCTGATGGAACATTGAATGACGGATCGGCCAGATTTAAATCTAATGGAATGGGTATGTTACTTATGTCCACTAAAGTAGACGGAAGTAATTTGGTAATTGTGGGTAATATGAAACAATCTAAATCTGTCTTATAGCTGCCGCTGCATGATTCAATGGTTAGTTTGCAAGACCGTGTACCTAATGTAGTATGACTGTTAATACCTGTCACCGTGGAACTCGTGCTACGTCGAGGAAGTCCTAGCTTATCACATAGTTTCTGCGTAATAAAATTAGCTGTGCTACCATTATCGAGCAGGATCCTGGCGTCACTCCTGATGCCTCGGTGATTCACCACTCTCACCAGCGCTGTGGACAGGAAAATATGAGAGGTAGTATGCTGCGACTGAGCGTCACTCGACATGGCGATATTTTCTGAAGTGCCATTATGTGGAGCGGCACCGCCAGAAACATCAGTGGGCAATGCTACGCTATTGGGCATAGGATCTTGGAAATTAGTAGACTGTTCCACATGTAAAAGTGTATTATGTCTACCTTTACAATATTTACAAGGAGCTAATCTACATCGTTTTGTTAAGTGACCACTACGTAAGCAGTTAAAACAAACTTTAAATTCTTTAACCTTTAATATGCGTTGTTCTACGTTCAGTTTTCGAAAGCCTTCACAAGTGTATAACAGATGATTTTGAGTACATAAGGGACATTTTGTTTTATATTTTTGATTTGAATTATCGCTTTGATTAGTTGCTATTATTAATGATTTATGTTTATTTTCTACTTGATTGTTATTAGTGTTAGTATTATTTTCTATATTAAGTGTGATTTTGTTATGTTCTAATGTCTCCAATAAATCAGCTTTTTTGCTAATAAACGAACAAAATTGAGTGACCGTCGGTTTTGTTGGTATGCTGTTACGATGAGCTTCCCATTCCCTGCTAGTGATAGGATCTAATTTAATTGCCATCATATAAATAATTAACGTATCCCAACTGTCCGTGGGCTCGTTCATTGTATTAAGGGCTCTAATATTTTTATTAATAAGATCTATTAAACGACGCAAAGAAGTGGATGATTCTTGTGTAATACAATCTACATTAAACAAAGCCTTAACATGGGTATCTACCAAAAGCCTACTATTATCAAAGCGGTCGCTTAGTAACTTCCACGCCATTTCATAATTATCACCTTTAAAATGTATATTTTTTATTATTTCTAAAGCATCGCCTTTAAGGGACGCACGGAGGTAGTGGAACTTACTAATGGCATCTATGCAACTACTATTATGAATTAGTGACAAATATGTATCTCTATATTCAAGCCAGTACTGATAACCACCATCAAAATTTGGCAAATCAATTTTAGGTAAGCGTATAAAGTTACGTTGTTGAAACGATGCACCTGAATATTTGTTCACCGAGCCTGTTACAGACCCGTCATCACCGCTCACATTACTGGCAAGCAGGCCGTGCGCCTGCGCTGCGAGCGCGTGGTAACGGTCCTCGAACTTTGCTCTCTCTGCATACGCCTCGTCAGGATCATCCGAAAGCACCTCGATGTCCACCTGTAAATTGTCGAAATCATCGTATGTAGCTTCAAATTTTTTTAAACGGCTCTCCAACTCTAAGTGTTGAATGTCGGAAATAACCTTGCAACTAAGAAGCACATTCAAGTAATTGGTGAAATTTGTAAGCTTTGCCTTAATAGCACTTCGCTTTCTCATCAGTAAGTCTGAAGAGGCCATAGCGTAATCTAGGAAGAAAAGTAAAAGGGAATATTAGGTCTTTACCTATGAAATTGCCGTTCTGCAGTACTGGCCATTTCAAATCAAAATAATTTTTGTTTGGCTAAGAATTCTAATTTCAAATTAATTTTATTTTAAAAACATGGATTTTTTTTTCTAAAAGTAGTCATTTCTTTATTGATTAGTGTTACATTTTCATCGCATTTCAATCTTTTTCGTCATCAAGGATACGTTAAAAATTCGAGTAATTATGGAATATGAGTACCGTCGTGGCAGCAACGCGGCACAAGCGGCACGCAACATCAACGACGTTTACGGAGCTAACACTACAAACCAACGCACCACCTGTTTATTGGTTTGCTCGCTTCCGTTCTGGAAATTTCGACCTGAAAAATGAACCTCGCGGTCGTCCGAAGACTTTGGTCGACAATGACGAATTAAAGGCGATTGTGGAAGCTGATGATACACAATCTACGGCTGAATTAGCAGCAGCTTTCGACGTTAGCGTCAAAACAATATTGGTCCATTTGCGTCAAATTGGCAAGGTAAAAAAGCTTGACAAATGGGTGCCCCACGAACTTAATGATCGCCAGCGCGAAGTACGCGTCGAGACGTGCCTTGCACTGCTCAACAGACACACAAATGAAGGAATTTTGAACCGCATTGTTACCTGCGATGAAAAATGGATTCTGTTTGATAACCGTAAGCGCTCAGCAAGTTGGTTGGATCCTGGTTCAGCACCTAAACAATGCCCTAAACGAAAACTTACCCCTAGAAAAGTGATGGTCACTGTTTGGTGGTCTAGCGCCGGTGTGATTCATCACAGCTTCTTACCAAACGGGGTGAGCATTACTGCAGATGTGTACTGTGAAGAACTGAACACAATGATGGAGAAGCTGGCGCATCTCCAACCAGCATTGGTCAATCGCTCGTCTCCGCTGCTCCTGCACGACAACGCGCGACCTCATACTGCACAGCAGACGGTCTCCAAGTTGCAAGAACTGGGGTTGGAAGCTCTCCGTCATCCGCCCTACTCACCAGACCTTGCGCCTACAGACTACTACTTTTTCCAGAATTTGGATAACTTCTTGGCGGGAAAAAAATTTAATACCCGAGAGGCAGTACAAAATGCCTTTGAAGAATTTGTTGCCTCCCGTCCAGCTGATTTCTTTAAGAAGGGCATCAATAAACTGCCACTGCGATGGCAAAGATGCATTGATTGCATGGGTGATTACTTCGATTAATACAAATAAAAAATTCATGAAAAAAATTCGTTTAAATTTTTTCATACAAAACGGCAATTTCATAGGTAAAGACCTATTATTAACACTAATTGAGGCGAAGCAAAGTTTCGTAAAGAAGTTGGCAGTTAAGCTTGAACAAAACACATAAAAAATGTGAATGAATAGCCGCGTGACCTTGATGAATGTCACGGGAGCCAGCGAGCTACACCGGTCAGCTGTTATAATATTATAATCCGCACACAGCTGATCATGCAAGTAACGGTAAATAGCTATCAATTGAGAAATGCACAAGAGTAAGCAGTGCAGTGCATAGGAGTGAAAGAGATAACTAGAATGTTAACACGTATTGACTCAAATATGATCGTGAACAGAAACTAATTTAAATTGAACGGAACAAAAACACTTTAAATTTGTTTGAAAAGGATATAGAAGGAATAAATTGGAACGAACTCACGTAATACCGAATCCTTATCCACAAGAAACCTTTCCAAATATCTTCCAAGCGATGACACGGCGTAAATCGTCCAATCCAGTCGATAATAAGCGCCGGCGTCGTTATCAAGACTTGGAGAATTATTGTAGTATCTTCCAGTTCTTTTTCTTCTTTTTTCAATTGACTTCGGTTGAATAAAAACCGTTGCTCCGGTGACGCAGCGAATTTAATAAAAAGTTCAAAGTACACCAACGTCGAAACGTAATGCCAGTGGCCGACGAAATTGGATTTACCAAAACGCGACTATTAAGAGGCTCGAAGGACCATTTGTTAGGGACCTAACTAAGGACTAAAACCAAAAGACAGGTTTACTGAAGTTTAATAGTGGATATAATCCGTATATTAGGTAAAATCGTTGATGTAGGTAAACTTAAGGAGTGCGCGCGCGTGCCGTCGTTGGAGACCGGTAGCGAAGTGCCTTGACGACCCACGTCCTGCACGCCGCTCCTCTCGTCGCCGCCACCTCCAGCCGCCTTCCGCTGTCTCACGACAGCAGCCGATGATTGCCGAGGTCGGACGCGCCCGAACAGTACTACTACTGGAATAAATCTACTGCGAGTGAGTTAGTTCTCTCAAACCTCAAAGTTAACAAATCGTATTTAATAGGACTTATCGAAGTTATAGCTTAAGTAATCATTTTCATTACGAAAAGAAGATTGAAACTAAACCTCGAAATAATCCATATTACGGATATGACACAATATTATGTGAATATTACTAAAATCAATAAAAGTCAATAATAATAAATATTTCTAATTTATATCTTAACTAGCTTTTGCCCGCGGCTCCGCCCGCGTGGATGTCGGTTATCGCGTAAAAAAGTAGCCTATGTCCTTACCCATATCCCAGGCTATATCTCGGCCAAATTTCATGACGATCGGTTCAGCGGTTAAGGCGTGAAAGCGTAACAGACAGACAGACAGACAGAGTTACTTTCGCATTTATAATATTAATATATATATAGTAGGGATGTTAATGTTTATGTTTTTTGAGCTGGTTTTCAATGATGCAAACCTTCTGCGTGGAGTGCACGGCGCACGGTTTAGAAATATGTGTCGAATAATTTGGCAAAATGTCTTGTCTTTTTGAAACCACTTGTGCTGTCGCTTTCTTTTATAAGCTGGGGTCTTCCCTTTGCTTTCGACGGGCAAGGCTACCCCCTTCCTCATATCTTTTCATCCACTGACTCACAGTATTTCACTAAAACAAAAAAGGGGTACTGTTAGGCTACTAAACAAAATACATACTAATATGTATTACTATTTAGAAACAAAATTATTTGAAATATAAATTTCACATAAATATTTAATCTAGGAAATAAATTTACTTTGAAATTTTATATTTTTCTTCTATTTAGACGTTTTGATATTTATAAAACGTTTAAAAAATAACTACAAGGATCAGCAGTTATACTTTAATTAAATAAGTGCTTAATAAAATAATTAAATCCTAATACTCACACTCAAGCCGGTTTCATCAGATATTTGTGATATTTAAGTCCGCTTTTATGCAGCGCAATAATATTCGCTTTCATTTCTATTATTAAATTTGCTTACATTTTAAAATGAACTAGAAGACCGCTAATAGATTAAACACACGTCACTAGCACACAATAACAACCAACACCGTTCTATATGTCACGTCGAATGATTCGTAAGTTAACTATCATTTAAATTTATTTAGGTTTCTGTGGGTATATTGATAAAGTTTTACGAGTTTAGTGAACAAGGCGAACAGAACAAGAAACTATAGTCAAAAGCGATTTTTAAAACCATAAAAAGGCTAGCACACCGCGCGTGGGATTCGAACCCGAGACTCGTTGCGCACGAGGGCGCTAATCCAAGTACAGTAACCACTAAGCTATCACGTCATTTACTTCAACGGTTGAATTTATGAAATACAATCATTTGTAGACGTATGAGAGTGTGTGTGTCTACAGTATAGAAATTACTTAATATAAGAAGGTCGTAAGTTAAACCGTAGTGTCAATCTATTACTTTTTGAGATTGGTACTCCGCTTTTGGATCCTACTGTACATCAATTTTAATATTTTTAGTGATTATCATGGAAATCATGTCACTATTAAGTTAATTTTATTTAACTAGATTATTTTACATATTGTGAATGGGAGAACGTTGTAGGCCTTACAAACTGTAGATTTGTGGACGATTTTCTATTCTGTATTTGTCTAAGTACCTGGTACTTATTGACAGGCCTGCACTGTCCTCCCATACATTTTATCTCTGTAATTTAAAAACATTTTTAAAGCCAATTATTTTCAAAAGAGTAACCGTGGAGTTTCTTGCCGGCTCTTCTCCATAGGAAACAACAATTTGGAACCGTGCACCTAGCTTCTGACGTTTCATAAGTGCCCATGCAGGCTTACAATAATTTAATATAATGTATTTTTTATTTGATCTGACAACATTGGTCCACTGGTTAGTACAAAGAACTTATCAAACTAAGGTTAGCATTTATAAAATTAATAGGTACTCGTAAGTACACATCATATTTATTCCTGCCGCACATGCAACCGGACAGCGTGTCTTATATTGGTGCATCGTGTTGTTCAGCTAGGGTTTTCAAAATACTGATACTAAAAAAAACACAAAAAAAAACTAAATACTTATATGAAATAAAAATATTTTGATTTTGATTGATTCATACACAATTATAATTCCTATTGATTATAAACAAAATCAATAAAATCTAAGTCGTTACGTAAGTATTGGAAATAACTTCCGTGTTGATATTTTCAACTTTTTTTGCACGTATTAAAAATAATTATATTTTTACGTTTTTTCTAGTTATTTATAAAAGTATTTAATAAACATATCTTGGGATTTGATTCAGGCACTCTTCATTGCAAATCTACACCTCTATCTTCTACGCTACTGTAACAGTCATCAAGACTCGAAAAAACTAAAAGTGTGCTAACTGGCTGTGGAGTCAGTTCGCACATGGTTAGACATTTCCAAATTCATAATTTTATTGATATAAAAATAAACATTTAGTACTTGATAATAACTCTCATCTTTTAACATTGTTCATATGTTCGGAATTTTATTTATTTGAACGTTTTTTACTCCTCGTTACGGGTTTCATTATAATTTCCATATTTACAAATGATTATTATTAAAAACAAAGTACCTTATTTATTACGCTATTTTAGCTAAAAGTATTTTACAAGAAAGAAGAATTTTTACGGAAAGAATATATGAAACAAAGAATTTACAAAAATTAAATTAAACATTTAAAAAACCCCCGACCCAAACAAAAACACTTAAAAGTAAAAAAATAACATTTATAGACCTTTTAAATTGAAGGTAATATTTTGATCAAGGCATTGTCAAGTCGGGGGACGGCTAATGAAAATGCTAGGCCTCTGTTTGGCGTTTTCATTGACCTTATTACATTTTACATTGATTTTTCTTTATTTCATTTTATATACTTATTTAGTATATTTTTAAATATTTTTACAAAAATCATAAAAAAAAAACATTTAAAAATATAAAAAATAGTGGCCCATCGGCATCAGGAGCAGGGTCCAAGATGCCGGTGGTCAGGGCTCTAGAGAAAGGAACCTCCTGACTATGCGTGCCGTGTCTAGGAGTACTGCTTTCTGAATCAAGCCCTTGATCCAGCCGTGCAATGAGAGCCTCCTGAGATGTTGGTCGAGGCTCTTCGCTACTAGGCCATTTACTGTAATGATTATCGGTACAATGATTGCTGAGTCCACGTCCCACATGTCGACAACCTCGCGAGCTAAGTCAAGATATTTGATTTTCTTATCTTGCTCAGCTTTTCTCGTCATGGGGGACAGCAATATCAACAATCATTGTACGACGCTCTCGTCGATCTATCACCACAATATCAGGCTTATTGGCTACAATAGTCCTGTCAGTGATGATAGATCGATCCCAATACAATGTGGCGTGACCATTCTCGAGAACTGGGTCGGGCACATACCTGTAGTATGGTACTTCAGACTCCACAAGGTTGTACTGCAAAGCAAGTTGTTGGTGGATAATCCTAGCTACTAGATTGTGTCTGTGCAAATACTCGCCGTTAGCAAGACGGGAACAACCGGAAACGATATGTCGGATTGATTCACCGGGACGGTGGCATGCCCGACAGATGTCAACCGTACCATCCTTGACAATGTATTTCCGGTAGTTGTTCGTCATGATAACTTCATCCATAATCGCACAGACAAAACCTTCGGTTTCTCCGAAGAGGTCGCCGAAACGTAGCCAGGATACAGACGCCAAAAAGTCTACATCAGGCCCATGAAGAGCCCGGAAAAAGCGTCCGTGAAGCTCTTTGCTTTGCCATACTTCCTTACGATCATTAGTATCCGGTACTGCAGGTTTGCGCCAGTTCTCTTTCGCCAAGGAGAGCGGGGTGAGGCCCTTGTCCACTGCGACCATATCTCGATGCATCCCCACGTCAGTGTGAAGGAAATATTCCCTGAGACTGCAAATCTCGCGGTTGTGGAGGGTCTTAGCATTTAAAAAGCCTCGACCCCCACACTTCCGCGGGATGTACAGTCTCATCACTGATGACCGTGGGTGATGCATCCGATATGCCGTCAGCAATGTACGGACCTTCCTGTCCAGGGCGTCTAGTTCCGTTTGAGTCCATTTGAGTATGCCGAAAGAATACATCAATACCGGCATGACCCAACTGTTGAAGGCACGCACCTTGTTTCCGCCTGATAAAAGACTATTTGCCACTTTATTCAGGCGGCCAAAGAAGCGCTCCCTCAACGATTGTTTCATGTTGTCAGCATTGATGCCTAATGCTTCCGACATACCCAAATACTTGTAGGTTTCGGTTGAGGAGAGGGATCTAAGGTGTATAGAATCCGTAAGTTGGGTTCCCACGGATTCTATAATTCGTCCTCGCTTTACATGCATGACTGCACATTTGTCCACACCAAATTCCATCCTGATGGCGCTACTGAAGGTTTCTGTTACCTTCAGTAGCTCCATCAGTTGCAAATTGTTAGGGGCAAAGAGTTTTAGGTCATCCATTACATTGATTATTATTATGACCTTTATTTCAATAAATACATATTAATTACATTTTCAATTAATATAAAAAAAAATATATATAGGAATATTTAAAAATATAAAAAATAGTGACCCACCGGTATCAGAAACAGGGTCCATGCTACCGGCGATCAGGGCTCCAGAGAGAGGAACCTCCTGACAATACGAGCCGTGTCCAGTAGTACTGCTTTCTGGATCAAGGCCTTGACCCAGCTGCCCAGAGCCTCCTTAGGTGTTGGTCGAGGCTCTTTGCTATCAAACCATTGGCTGTAACAACTATCGGCACAATGATCGCTGAGTACACATCCCACATGTCGACAACCTCGCGAGCCAAGTCAAGATACTTGATTTGTTTATCTTTCTCGGCTTTCACGAGGTTCTCGTCATGCGGGACTGTTATGTCAACGATCATTGTGTGCCGCTCTAGTTGATCCACTACCACTATTTCAGGCTTATTGGCTACAATAGTCCTGTCAGTGATGATGGATCGATCCCAGTACAGTGTGACATGTCCATTTTCGAGAACTGGGTCGGGCACGTACCTGTAGTACGGCACTTCTGATTCCACAAGGCTGTATTTTAGAGCAAGTTGCTGGTGGATAATCCTGCTACAAGGTTGTGCCTATGCAAGTACTCTTCGTTAGCAAGACGAGAACACCCGGAGATTATGTGTCTTATTGATTCTCCCGGACGGTGGCATGCCCGACTGATGTCAAGCGTACCATCTTTCACAATAAATCTCCGGTAATTGTTCGTCATGATAACTTCGTCCATAATTGCACAGACAAAACCAAAGAGGTAACCGAAACGCAGCCAGGCTACGGACGCTAGTTGGTCTACATCGGGTCCATGTAGGGCCCGGAAAAAGTGTCCGTGAACCTCCTTACTCTGCCATACCTCCATGCGATCATTAGTGTCAAGCACTACTCAAACTCAAACTCAAACTCAAAGCATTTATTTCAATTAGACCTTTCACAGGCACTTTTGAATTGTCAAACAAAAATCGAAGTTGAAGCTAGGTGCCCATTCCAAAAACGTAGATCTCTCTGGAGAAGAACGGGCAAGAAACTCCAAGGACACTCTTTTAAATCGTGGGTATTACAAAATTTTGGGAACATTATTCTTGGTGCTTCTATATGTGAGAACAATGTAAAAAAAATATAATAAAATAAATTAAAAAAAAATAAGATTCAAAATAAGCCATGGCAGATAAGAGATGACCAGTCTCAACCGACGGCGCCCGTTCACGAACTTGACGCGTGGATCAGCACCATCCAGCTCAACCATTTTCTAGGGAACCGAATGATCCAACACACACGCCACCATCAGTGAGACATTTAAGTGAGCATGACATACTCTCAACTACCACGTTTTTTCAAGTCGACGTACATCAAAACAACATATTATAAGGATGCATGGTACTCACATTTACAAAAATTTGACAAAATGCTTCTAAATTATACAAAACTATAGTTTCAATCCTATTTGAGAAATTCATAAGATTTGACTTCCAAAAAGAAAGAAAAATATATAATAAGTATCTATTGAAATTTTAATAAATAATACTTGGTTCAGTAAAATAAAAACAAATTCGTAATGTCACAAAATTAATAAAAATAGGAACAGAAATGTTCGCAATGTCAGAAAAATAATAATAATAGGAACAGTGTTCGTAATGTCAGAAAACATAAAAAAAAAAAAGGGGAAGCATCTCTTCCAAATATTAAATAAAATGTTAATTAGTAAGCCCAGGTGGCTGTGGAGCAGGACCAGCATTAAGCCAGGCATTTTTATCTAAGATATAATCATCTAACTTATAATATGCTTGTCTACATAGTGTGCGTTTAATGCATGACTTAAATTTATTTTCACTTAGTTCAAGAATATCGACTGGTAGTTTATTATAACATTTTACACAGTACCCCATAAAAGAAGTATGTACTTTAGACAATCTGAAACGTGGTTGATCTAATTTGTTCCTATTTCTAGTCTTAAAATTATGCCTGTCACTTATCTTACTAAAAATATGTAGATTTTTCCGAACATACATAATGTTCTCATAAATATATTAAATATATTACTACAGGCTTGGGCCAGTCCTCTTTAGCCAAGGAGAGCGGGGTGAGGCCCTTGTCCATTGCGGCCACATCTCGATGCATCCCCACGTCGGTCTCTAAGAAATATTCCCTGAGACTGTATATGTCGCGATTGTGGAGGGTCTTAGCGTTTAAGAACCCTCGACCTCCACACTTTCGCGGGATATACAGTCTCATTACCGATGACCGTGGGTGATGCATTCGATTTGCAGTCAGCAGCGTACGGACCCTCCTATCCAGGGCGTCGAGTTCGGTCTGAGTCCATTTGAGTATGCCGAAAGAGTACATCATGACCCAACCGTTGAAGGCGCGCACCTTGTTTCCGCCTGATAAAAGACTATTAAATACTTTCTTCAGGCGGCCAAAGAAGCGCTCCCTCAACGATTGCTTCATGTCAGTAACATTGATGCCCAACGCTTCCGACATACCCAAATACTTATAGGTTTCGGTTGCGGAGAGGGCTCGAAGGTTTATGGAATCCGGGAGTTGGGTTCCCACGGATTCCACAATCTCCCCTCGCTTTACATGCATGACCGCACATTTGTCCACACCAAATTCCATCCTGATGGCGCTACTGAAGGTTTCAGTTACTTTCAGTAGCTCCATCAGTTGCAAATTGTTGGGGGCAAAGAGTTTTAGGTCATCCATGTAGAGGAGGTGAGATATAACCTGACCACCTCTCCTCAGCCGATAGCCTATACCTGAATGCTCCAGCAGTGTGCTTAGAGGATTCAGGGCTAGGCAGAACCAAAGCGGACTCTGACTAACTGTCGCCCTGAAATATACCTCGCTCGATCCTTATCGGCTCGCTATTCCTCTGGATGTTTCGACATCCTGGATATCGAAGTACCGTCCTCCATTGCCTCATACATGACATCAGGAAGGTGCGCAGAGTTGTATCTACTTTATACAATTTTAGCACCCTCATGAGCCATGTATGTGGCACTGAGTCATAGGCCTTCTTGTAATCTATCCAACATCTCGAAAGATCCTTTCGGGAACGGCGAACCTGTTGGCTAATGGCCATATCAATGAGGAGCAGCTCCTTAGTACCGCGGGACCCGTTCCGACATCCAGTTTGAGAGATAGACATGATGGAGTTAGTGTCTATATGATTGTAAATTTTCGCTCTCGAAATGGATGTAAGAACTTTATAGATCGTTGGTAAACAAGTGATCGGCCTATAATTTTTGGGTTCCGCGGTAGGTACTACCTGATTTATGGAGCAGGTGGGTAACTCCTGTTGTCAGGAACTGGGGTAGCGAACCAGACTCCAAAGCAGCCTGATACTGAGCCGCCAAGCGAGCGTGCGATCCCATGAACCATTTGATCCAGAAGTTGTGCAGCCCGTCCGCCCCTGGAGACTTCCAGTTGGGCAGCGGACGGACTGCACGAGCTACATCTTGGGGGCAGATGGTAATAGCCCCCATTTCTGGTATGGGATTGCAGGCTCGCTCGTCTTCTCGAGCCCAATCACCTTCGGTGTGACTGACAGGCACCGACCAGATATTGCGCCAAAAAGAGCACATGGCGTCATCATCCGGTAGGCGCGTATCAGCCACACCTTGGTTCGGTCGCTCCCAAGCCCTATAAACCCACCTTTCATCACTCTGGAACGTGCGATTCTAAGTGTATCGGTCTACTCGCCGCTTATACCGACGAATACGGTTTGCCCATGCATACACTTTCTGCTTCAGGAAGTCTATGCGCTCTGTGACACGGGACATATATTCTTGAGGGCTGGTATCAGTCCCTGAGAATGCCCGCCTCACAAAGCGCATCACTCTAGGGCGAGTGTTGCCCTCCCTGAAGCAGATTAGTTTGCCGATGAGGGCTCTGGCCCCACCAATACGACGTTCAATCCTGCACTGCCAAGCTGGTACGGCTGGTTTCGGTCGTGTAGCTCTAGAGTCATTTGCGAATTTGACGTGAGCTACACGACATGCCGCCACAGCCGCGCAGTACAGAATCGAATGAGTATCGGTGAGGTTTTCGCAGTCATCAAAATAATTTGTGACAACTGCGAATCCAAAGCCGCCACCAGCGCCCTATTCTTGTTATGCATGGGCAAACGAGGTAAACGTGGCCTAAGTTCGGGCGACATGAACCGATATTCTCGAATCGCACCCTCCAAAGCACTCCTCAATTCCTCACTGCACTGGGTACTTACGTTTGTAGCCCTGTCAACACTCCCCTCGTCAGCTTGAGGCGCGTGACTTGTGTTGAGCCGTGGTGGTACCACAACTGTCTGCGACGGGGGGACGATGACATGGGTACTCTGCATTTCATTTCGCAAGCGATCAAGCACAGTGTCATCCAACATATGGTTACGCTGGATGACCCGCACCTGATCCGACACTCGTTGTGCCGAAACGTTGACAGCTGGCTCAAGCACCTGAAAAAGAGAGAGCATCCGAACACGGTACGCGGTCAGGTTGTTTCCTCCCTCTGTAGCCCCATAGTATGAGCGCATGACGTTTTCGTTGATGGATTGTGTCCATCTCATGCGCTGCACACTTCCGCTGGGAGCTGGGACCCTATCAGAGGCCGGTGGGCCTCGAGGTCCTAAGCCGTCCGGCGGCCGGCGTCCTCCTCGTCGACGTGCAGGTGGTGGTGTCGTTGGCGGAGAGAAGTACTCGTCGCTCGAGCTCGACGCAACTACCGCGGCCGGTGTCATCACAGCGCCCGCAGTGGGGCTGGGTATCGGCGGAGGCGAGGCGGAGCTGAGCGACGAGTCCGGAGGTGGTGGGCGTGCTCTACGTGCCGCTGATCTTGTCAACATTTCATCGTAATCTTGTTTTCATCATTTCATTTTCTATCAATCATGTTTTGTCGGAGGTGACATCTGTCATGTCACCTCCGCTCTAGTTTTATTATATGTTTTTGTTACATTTTATGGTTTTTTGCTGTCTTCTTTAGAATTTTAATATATTTTCGGGTTCTGGTTTGATTTATGAATAAATGGTTTGTTTAAAATTGGTGAAAATTATTATTACTGATGAAATTAGAAAATTTTAAAAACAGACGTCTTGTTGACACAATGTTGCCAGCTATTATTATTTATTATTATTATAAAACTTGCGTTTAGCTCCTCTAAGCCCCTTAAGGGTACACAAGTCGCGGGCTCGAACTAACTGGTGGGCCTGACTAAAAAGCACGCTGTCGCATCAGGGGCCTTAGTCTGCTATTTTTGTAAATTCGTCATTCCGACACGATCTCATCGTCATTTTGCTAAAAGTTCGTAATCTGCTAAATTCATAATGGTCAATCAGTGATCGGTCAATGGTCTCGTAATAGAATTGTGTTATAATGGCATTATCGTATTGCCATTATTATAAAACCTGTTAGTAGAAATGATTTTCAAAAAACGACTACTAAATTTGAACATTGATTAATGCCAAATTTCATTTATATATAATTTTACATGTTATTTATTAGTGTTATAAGCCATCTGAAGCACCTAGTAAGAAGTTCGTAAATAGCAAAAACTCACAACTCAATAATATTTTATCTGTTTAGCTGTCAAACTCAAATGTTGCAGCAGACTTGAGGCCCTGACTTCGTGTCCGACAGAGGTAGTATCAGTGATGAGCAGTTAGACGCTAGTCTACACGCAAAACATTATTGAGTGAGCTGCAGGATCAGTTATAGTACAGCAGGCGCGTAAAAAATTAAGAAAAGTCCTTCGGAAGATTGGGTTTTCTGAAATAACCACTGCATAAAACAATGACCAATTAAGTTTATTGAACTTTTCGATAATTGAGCTTTGTCGGTACCGACATGGTTTTCGATTTTACACTCCTTTTATTACTTAAACACGTCCAAAGTTAGGTTAAATTAGCAAGAAAAACAAATCTTTGTTGGCTCATAACTTTTTAATGGCTTTTTATTTTAGTATTCTGTTTCCGTATAGACAATATTAATAATGAGGCAAAACCATACCATGTTTACTCGTAATTTTTGATGTACAGAGGCCAGCACATCAAGCTGCCCCAATCTGTCAATTTTTTTTTTAGTTTTTCAGCTTTATAACAAATGAATAAGGTTCATGTTCAATTGGGAAAATTTGACAGTGGAACCCTCCCGAAGTTTCTATGGAAAAAATGTGGATAAGTGTCACCTTAATGTTGGTTGGTTTATAACTCTTGATAACACTTTGTTCATTTGTATGTACCTAGATTACAAAGTTTTAATGGACTAATATTTTAGTGGTGGTTATGGCGATGTTCACGGCAGCGCGCAAATGTTCCTGGCTAGAATTGTATAAACTAAATAGTTCAAAATGACCTGACCTCGTCGATCTGATGTCGTCTTTGTAATAAATGACAGATTTATTGCTTGCCATTAACTCTCCAGGTAGCTAAATTATATGTAAAAATTACCCACTGAACGGATTTCGATCAAATGTGGCAAGGAGATAGATAGCATCCTGGGAAAGTAAGGAATTTAGGCTACTTTTTGCGCCGGTAGCACGTTCTCGTGAGATAATTTCCAACATCCACGCGAGCGAGGCCGCGGGCAAAACCTAATAATAAATAAACCACTGCCTATATCTTTGAAAGAATACAGCCGTAATGTCATAAAAAGTATCATATGAACGTAGTAGGTTAGGTACAAGTGCATCTATAGTACAACTATAGGTAACTACACCTCTGCCTACGCCTTTTGGGATTACAGCTGTGATGTTTTGTTACGTTCATGTATCGATGTAACACAGCCCGCCATTGTCTCGTGTCCAGGGCTACCACGACGTGGCGATCACTCTCCTGCTCGTGTGCGGCGACCGCGCGTCCTTCCCGCTGCTGTGCCGGCTGTCGTACGGGCCCGAGGCTCCGCTGGCTCCCTTCATGCAAACCACCATGCAGCCCACGCAGCATCTGCTGAACTACATGCTGCCCGTCGTCAGCCGGGCGGATATGAAGCTGTCAGAGTGTTTAGACAAGTGAGTTGTAGATTTATTATATACTTATTTATGGTGATGATCATTATCATTAAACCGATAAAACATTTCGATGATAAATCATGGAATTATTCGAAATTACAGAACATGATAAATAGAGGCTTTAAGGACGCTATCACATTTTCTACGAATTACGCTAGTTTTTTGGTCCCATTTACAAGCTGAGGATTCACAACTGCAAGGCAATTATGGTCTTAAGAGGGCGATAAACCAAAATTGCCTATCTTAAATTTGATTTTTCATGAAATTTATAAGATTATTAGATTAATTTATTTTATACCTAAGTATAAAATAAAAATATTACGAGTAACTACATGATATTTTCAAACTTTTTGTGGAACAGAAACACGATAAAATTAACATTTTCTCGATACAAAATCATCACGACGTAACCTCAAATTTTTTCGTGGTTTCAATTTGTACATAATATGCTAAAGACTATTGGGATAAAAATGTGATGATTACTTGTATTACAACAAGGCGTAAAAAAATTTGGATGCGTTTTTTGAAATTCGTTTTATTTTTATTTTGTTACGACTATAAGCTATTTGCACTTACGACGCTCTTAGTTTGAGGAAAAAGTCATCTTCCGTCGCATGTTACAGGAACTTTAAGCATATTTTTGTTTCACAAATCAGTTGCCATCGCTCTGTTGAGATGAGAGGACTGCGCATGAATTTTCAGCTGCGCTGAGATATAATTTATTTTTCCTTCAAAATCTTATATGAGCCCCGCAGAACGGGAGTGTGAACAGCTGTACGCTTCTACGGTGTCACGTGACTCCAGTGGTAGGTACTGTACTGCGTTGCCATTCTGTAAAGATCTAGATTCACTCGGAAATTCTTATGCTGTCGCTTATCGACGCTTAATTAATTTGGAAAAAACTAAGCTTCGCGACCCTGCTTTGCCGCTAGTTATAACGAAATTATCCAAGAATATATTGATCAAAGTTATTTGACTGAAATTACACCTAGTGTTGCTGATCAGACTATAGGTTATTACATACCGCATCACCCTGTCATTAGGAATGATAAACAAACTACGAAAGTGCGCATTGTTCTTGACGCGAGCGCTAACGGCCTGGCCACGGGACATTCGCCATAGCGAAAATTCGCGCGGTGCGACCGCCGAGGCGTCTAGCGACTGAAACAAACGCATAGAAATGTACTTATCAAGCCACGCGGGGCGGCGACCGGCGCACACTGGTCCCAAATTAAAAAAAAGTGGACATTGATAGTAGACCGCTGATATTTTTTTTATTGTTGATATAATGATAACAGATAAGGCAAAAAAATATTATTGTCCTACTTCAAATACTTTTCTCTAAAAAAAATATTTCTTTTTTTTTGTATGGGAGTGATTACATTTTACTCAATTTCTCAAAAACCTTAAGCGATGTCGAGATGGCATTCACATATGTTAGAAAACTAATAATTCTGAGTATTTGGCTCGAAGAAACTTATTGCTTATCTCTGCGTACTTTCGAGATAATAGTGACAGAAAATAACAATTTTTTTTAATGTTAATTGTTCGCTTTTTTTTATTCATAGCCGTACTCATATCGCAATAGGTCCGCTGGCCAGCAAAATGGAGCTTCGACGCGAGTTTGCCGGGATAACAAGATGGCCGCCTCTCATGACGTAACGTAATACGGTCACGAATCGCGCGCGTACACCTCAGTGTACAACTAAATGTGGTTGCGATAAGACTTGTCCTTATTTTTTCTGTGCGCTTGAAGAAATGCTTGTTGTTTGTTTGTTTTGTTACTGTTGTATTTTGAATCTTTGGATTTTAAAATCAAATAATTTTTGTTTGTCTTTCTTTCGTCGAATTTGTTTTCGTAATTTTTTTTTGTTAAAATCAAAGTCACTTTGTCTTTGATATCTTTGATTCTGTTTTCAATTTTCCTTAAAATTATAATATGTCCGCATTTTTCACCAACTTAGACTTATACGTTGTTCTTAAATCAGGAGGTGGTTTTAAAAATGTCGAATTTTTATTTAATGCCCTTATTGAACGTATTGGTGTTGAATTGTCTTCCGAAGATTTGAGTAATATTAAATTATTTTGTCGTAATTTTTCAAGTAATATCTCAAAAAGATGGTCTGCTTCCAGTAGAGCTCAAAAGACCTTTCTTAACAAAAATTCAGACTGGTTACAATCCCAAATAGTTTGGCCAAAATGTCAAAATATCGATTTAAGCAGCATTTTTAAAGTTGCCGAGGAAGTAATTCCAAATTTCGAAACGCAAGTGGATACTCATCAATTAAGTTGTGGTACAAGTAAAAAACCATTTGTTGATATATCTGATAAACAGAAGAAAAGGCGTTCTCTAACACTTCTAGATCACACAGAGGAGGAATTAGTTAATGCTTTATGTGCCAAATTAAAAGAGTCTAAAAAAACAAAATTAGCAGCTATATTAAACGAACTCAGCCAAAACAAGGAAAAATGTGAGATGGTACATGATGTACTATTCGCTAAAAAGACTGACAAACCGTGTTTACCAGATGATAAAACGTTAGCGCTTTACACCTCAACAAATTTGTCAAAATGGCAATATCGAAATTTAAGAACTATTCTTGCTTCAGAGAAAATGTATGGTCTTCCATCCTATCAAAAGCTCCTGGAAGCTAAAAAAACTTGTTATCCTCCAGAGTCGGACATAACTGTAACTGAATCTGATGCTAAGATAAGACTTCAATCGCTTCTAGATTTGACAACCAATAGGATATTAAAAACAATTCAGCACAACTCTGCCGACAAAAAATCGCTAAAACTAATAAGCAAATGGGGTTTTGACGGGTCATCTTCTCAAAGTAATTATAAACAAAAGTCACACTCCGACACTAAAATTGACGATTCTTCAGTCTTCATGATTAGTTTGGTTCCGCTTCGTTTGGAAGAAGAGAGTGGTACTATCTTGTGGCAAAATCCTGCTCCCTCTTCAACAAACTATTGTCGTCCAATTGGCTTTATATTTGCAAAAGAAACAAATGAATTGATAAAGAAGGAAAGTGCATCCTTAGAGGAAGAAATTCGTAATCTTGTTCCCACAATTGTAGATAATTTTGATATTAAACATGTTTTGTACATGACTATGATTGATGGGAAAATTTCTACTGTGATTTCCAATACTTCTTCTGCAGCTGTTTGTAATATTTGCAATACCCTACCTAGCAAAATGAATGACTTGGACTTTGTATCCAAAAGACTCATCAGAGAAGATATGTATAAATATGGTCTGTCTTCGCTTCATATGTGGATAAGATGTATGGAATGTATTTTACACATTTCGTACAACTTAGACTTCAAAAAGTGGGCTGCACGAAAAGAAGATAAATTGTTAAAAGAAATTAAAAAGAATTTGACACAAGAAGAATTCCGGGAAAGAACTGGTTTGTTAATTGACATAGTAAAACAGGGATTTGGTACAACCAATGACGGTAACACGGCAAGAAGGTTTTTTGAAAATTATGAAGTATCTGCTGAAATAACGGGTATCCACCCTGTTTTAATCAAGAGATTTGCAGTCATTTTACAAACAATTTCATCTGGTCAACTTATTAATACCAATTTGTTTAGGGAATATTGTAAAGAAACAGCAATGCTGTATGTAAACTTATATCCATGGTATTACATGCCTTCACGTGTCCATAAATTGTTGATACACGGTGCTGATATTTGTGAAAATTTCTCCTTTATTCCGATAGGCATGCTTTCCGAAGAAGCTTCCGAAGCGAGGAATAAAGATTTCCGGAATGTTAGAATGGCACATACAAGAAAAATCGGTAGAGTTCAGACTAATTTAGACATTATCCACAGCTTTCTAATTAGCTCAGATCCTTACATCAGCCATATCAAACCAAAGTTTGCTCGTTTACATAAACAGTTGTTTCCAGAGGCTAGTGCTTTGATCTTGAACAATGAATTGCTTTCGTTGGAAAACGAGGAAATAGAGATTTCTCAAGAGAATATAGACCCAAATATTAATCTTTCACCATAAATTTTTTTCAGAATCGTTTGTGAACATATTCAACTTTATGTTTGCAGCTTTATTTGTCTTCATTTTGATTGTTTTTTAAAACTGATGAAAATACTCCTTCAGAAAGGTCATAGCTTTTCAGTCATTAGTGAGCCCCCATAACCTCTTTTACAGAGAAGTCTCTTTTTATTTATTTGACATTACGCATACATTATAATTATGTGCTAAAGTAAGGCTATGATTAAAAAAAAGCAAACAATTAACATTAAAAAAAAATGTTATTTTCTGTCACTATTATCTCGAAAGTACGCAGAGATAAGCAATAAGTTTCTTCGAGCCAAATACTCAGAATTATTAGTTTTCTAACATATGTGATTGCCATCTCAACATCGCTTAAAGTTTTTGAGAAATTGAGTAAAATGTAATCGCTCCCATACAAAAAAAAAAAGAAATATTTTTTTTAGAGAAAAGTATTTGAAGTAGGACAATAATAATTTTTTGCCTTATCTGTTATCATTGTATCAACAATAAAAAAAATATCAGCGGTCTACTATCAATGTCCACTTTTTTTTAATTTGGGACCAGTGTGCGCCGGTCGCCGCCCCGCGTGGCTTGATAAGTACATTTCTATGCGTTTGTTTCAGTCGCTAGACGCCTCGGCGGTCGCACCGCGCGAATTTTCGCTATGGCGAATGTCCCGTGGCCAGGCCGTTAGCGCTCGCGTCAAGAACAATGCGCACTTTCGTAGTTTGTTTATCATTCCTAATGACAGGGTGATGCGGTATGTAATAACCTATAGTCTGATCAGCAACACTAGGTGTAATTTCAGTCAAATAATTTTGATCAATATATTCTTGGATAATTTCGTTATAACTAGCGGCAAAGCAGGGTCGCGAAGCTTAGTTTTTTCCAAATTAATTAAGCGTCGATAAGCGACAGCATAAGAATTTCCGAGTGAATCTAGATCTTTACAGAATGGCAACGCAGTACAGTACCTACCACTGGAGTCACGTGACACCGTAGAAGCGTACAGCTGTTCACACTCCCGTTCTGCGGGGCTCATATAAGATTTTGAAGGAAAAATAAATTATATCTCAGCGCAGCTGAAAATTCATGCAAATTCACACTGGTGTGCGGCGGGGCGACTGGCGAAATGTACCAAGCGAATGGCACGGGCGGCCGGCGGCGCGGCTGGCGAGTGAAACAAATACATGAATCAGTACGGCGCGAGCCACGGCGTCAAGCGGCAGTCGCGGCGACTAGGGCAGCGATCAAACGAGTTTAGTTGTTTTCGCCGCGAATAATGAACACCGAGACTTTTATTGCTGAAATACTAGCAAGGCCACCTATTTGGAAGTCTGGCCACCCACAGCATAAATATAAACATATAGTGAAGTGATTGTGGGAAGAAATTAAAATAAAATTTCCAGATTTTCTCGTACTTCTTGTGGAATCCTCCATCTATACCTCGATTCCTATTCAACTTTATACTCCACAATCTCTTCAAAATATTATATCTTGAACTAAAAAACTATTACTTTCCAAGCAATATCGTGATAACTTTGATAAATCATTTCGCTCTCGGACTTCCTTACTGGTCGCGGCGGCGAACGTGACTCCCCGTGGCCTGCAGACGATGCCGCGCGAATTGTCGCCCCGCCTGCCGCACCGCCGTTCGCACCGCCGATTCCCGTGGCCAGGCCGTTAGTCTCATAATGGCGTGTCATTGAATGATTTATTAAACACAGGGCCGAATTTACAGGCTGACATATTTTTATTACTTTTAAATTTCCGTTTGTTCCCTATTGCAGTTACAGCCGATATAAAACAGATGTATCTTCGAATTGCTTGCTGTTACTGATGAGAATCGAAAGTACCAGAAAATATTTTTTCGATTTAATACAGCTGAACCTGTTCGCGAATTTCAATTTAACCGAGTTGCCTTTGGTCTTAAGCCCAGTCCCTTTCTAGCCATGCGCACTGTGCGCGAGCTGTCAAAGGATGAAAAACATCGCTTCCCGCGCGCATCCATTGTCGCTTCTCATGAGCTATATATGGATGACTTGGCTAATTCTACCCCTACTCTGGAGGAAGCCAAGATTCTCTCCGCTGAACTTATCGCCTTATTTAAGGCTGGGGGCTTCGACCTTACTAAGTGGGCAAGTAATTCCTCGGAACTACTAGAGGCTATTCCACACTCCAACCGCTCTTCTATTAACTTCTCTGACGGGGATAATTTAAAAATTCTTGGCCTCAAATGGATTCCTTCCGAGGATTGTTTCACCTTTACTACATCTAATGTGGACGAAAGTTGTACTAAACGCTCCATACTTTCTACTGTTGCCCGTCTGTGGGATGTTCTCGGTCTAGTAGCACCTGAAGTTCTATTCGCGAAATGACTCATAAAAGAATTATGGAAATTAAATACAGATTGGGATGAGACTCCACCCGATTCTATTATACCCCTCTTTCAAAAATTTAAAGAGCTTTTGCCTCTACTCTCTTCTTTAAAATTGCCGCGTCATGTAGCCGTTACTATGGGTTGTGTGACAAATATAGTATGTTTTGCTGACGCCAGCATGAATGCGTATGGCTGCGTCATATATTTACGTCACCGACGCAATACACACGTAAATTTGGTGTGTGCTAAATCCAAAGTTGCACCTGTTAAGGTCGTATCTCTGGCTCGTCTAGAGCTTTGCGCTGCTGTTCTTTTATCTAATTTAATTAAACTAGTTTATGACACTTACCGCTCTCGTACCGCTATTAATAAAATATTTGCCTTTTCCGATTCTACAATTACACTTTCATGGATTCATTCCTCACCGCACAAATGGAACATTTTTGTTAGCAACCGTGTCGCTAAATGTCAAGAAAATCTTGATCCTAAACATTTTTAACCCCCGACGCAAAAACGACGGGGTGTTATAAGTTTGACGTGTCTGTGTGTGTGTGTGTCTGTCTGAGGCAACGTAGCTCCCGAACGGATGAACCGATTTTGATTTAGTTTTTTTTTGTTTGAAAGGTGTATTAGTCGGGAGTGTTCTTAGACATGTTTCATCAAAATCGGTTCAGCCGTTTGAAGATTATCAGCTCTTTTCTGGTTGAAAAACGGATTTTAGCCTCTGATCAACTCAAAATTTGGGATTCTATTACTTCAATGATATTAGACGAATAAAATAACCTTGAACTGATGCTGGAGCAACACCTGGAATTTCCAGGAAACCAAAGTTATTCACCAACAAACAGCAGAAGTATCGTGTTTGGGCTCATTGAAAAGGTCTCAATGAATGGATTATAGATAAATGGTGGTTTAAGGGAGACATTAAGTTTAAAAAGCAAGAAATAAAAATTAAATTAAAAATTTAAAAAACCCCCGACCCAAACAAAAACTCAAAAAAGTAAAAAATAATATTTATAGGCCTTTTAATTTTAACGTAATATTTTGATCAGGGCATTGTCAAGTCGGGGGACGGTCAATGAAAACGCCAAACAGAGGCCTAGGCGTCCCCCGACTTGACAATGGCCTGATCAAAATATTACGTTAAAATTAAAAGGCCTATAAAAATTATTTTTTACTTTTTTGAGTTTTTGTTTGGGTCGGGGGTTTTTTAAATTTTAAATTTTTATCATATTAACGGTAAAGAAAATCCTAGTGACTGTTTGTCTCGAGGTCTTCTACCTGAGCAGCTACTAAATCACGATTTGTGGTGGCATGGCCCTGAGTGGCTTCTGCGCCCAACTGCTGAGTGGCCTATCACTCCGTTTGTTTCCTCATGCAGTTGCCTGAGTTTAATAATAAATCTCTAACGTTAGTATCTACCGTATCAGAACTTAATTTGATATATAGCCTTTCTCAAAAATTTACATCGTTCAATAAAATATTGCGCATAATTGTATACATTTTAAGATTTTTACATTTTATTCCTTATGACAAGTCACATAAGACAATTGCTGTCCGTGAATTGGATACCGCTGAAATTTATTTAATTCGTGGTATTCAACAATTTCATTTTTTAGAAATTTATGACGAGATTAAAAGTAATAAACTTCGCTCACAGTTTAAACGACTCGATCTCTTTATAGACGAGCATAACATAATCAGAATCGGAGGCAGGTTGTCAAATGCTAACCTTCCTTATGAAGCGCAGCATCCCGCTCTTTTACCTAAATATGATAACTTTACACATGTTTTAATAGATTATTATCACCGCATTTATTGTCATGCCGGTGTAAGCCTTCTTAGCTCTCTATTACGCCAAAAATATTGGATCTTCTCTTCTAGGGGTGTCATCAGACAAAGAGTACACGCTTGTAACTTTTGTTTTAAAGTTTCTCCTTCTCACCTCAGCCCAAAGATGGCTGATTTACGAGTACCTGCTTGTCGCGTGCAAGAGACTAAAGCTTTCGTGCATACGGGTGTGGATTACGCTGGTCCCATCAAAGTAACTTTATGTAGACGCAGAGGTCAAAGAAGTCAGAAGGCTTACATATGCTTATTCATTTGCTTCGTTACCAAAGCAGTTCATATTGAATTAGTTACCGACGTGTCATCGGACACTTTTATTTCTGCTTTTAATAGACTCATTTCTTATATTCCGACAACGGAACAAATTTCGTTGGAGCCAAGTTTCAATTGCAAGAACTACTTTCTAACCGCTACCGCATAGAGTGGAAAATGATTCCACCCCGCGCTCCCCATTTTGGAGGGTTGTGGGAATCTAATATTAAATCCATTAAAACACATTTATACCGTGTTATCGGTTCTCAACTCCTCACTTACGAGGAGCTTTCGACTGTTCTCACTGAAATTGAGGCAGTTCTAAACTCTAGACCGCTCTGCGTCCTGAATGAGGATCCGTACCCAGAACCGCTTACTCCCGCGCATCTTATAATGGCTTCTCCGTTGACTTCGTTGCCTGTCGTGAACGTTCCCGATACAACGAAGCTCTAACTTGCCGCAAAAGGTTGCTTGACCAAATGGTTTGTAGCTTTTGGAGAAGATGGCGGATAGAATACTTACATAACTTACAAGTTAGGCAAAAATGGTTGACTGCCGCAGACAATATTAGGATTGGTACAGTGGTTCTCATGCATCAGGATGATGTCCCTCCTTTACGTTGGGCAATGGGCATAATCACCGAAATTTTCCCCGGCTATGTGAAGACATGCAGTGGTTCCTTTAAGAGACCCGTTGTCAAATTATGTCCTTTACCTTCCCAGTAACATAACCGCGTAATTAATAACGTAACATATTTAATTTCACATATTTAGATTATTATTTTTTCTCTTTCTTAGCCCGCTTTAATATAATTCCTTTCCCTTTTTGAGAATACTACATATCCTCAAATCCGGGCAGGATGCTTACGGAAGTTTATGTAGTAAGTTTTAAAAAAACCGAACGTGGTATATTTCATTATTACGTACGCGTTTCCAAACGCGTGTCCTACGCTATATTTTTCTGTCATGTTGCCAACCGCAGTTTTGAACTACCCATCTCCTTCCTTCCTACTACGCTCCCATGCGACAGAAAGAGGAGTATCGCCGTCTACGCCCAATCAGGGCGCGCTTTCGCAGTGACAAGAGCCGGAGCTCGCTATCCGGTAAGGACCAAGCCCAGGTCGACAGCGCATTGTGTTCCACGCGCGCCTCAAAGAGATGTCGGCACAACCTGATGGGGCCCACAAGGGCCGATGCCTGCCAGGGGTGTGGGTTATTCGTAAGGGAGGGAACACGAGTAGGTTTTAGTCAGTAAAAGTCTGACACGCCCTCCTGCTCCACCCAGAGCGGGACAAGTTATTTTGATGATTTCCCACCCAAAAAGTAAAAACACTATTCTTCTACCCAACACCTTCGAATAGTGCGTGCCGAGATTGCTTAAGCGGAACCTAGTCGCTGGCTCGAACTCACTGGTGAGCCTGGCTAAAAAGCACGCTGTCTCACCAGGGTTCGCGTCCGGAAGAGGTAGTATCAGTGATAAGCAGTTAGACGTTAGTCTACACGCACAACGTTATTGAGTGAGATGCAGGATCATCTACAGTAAAACAGGAGCGTAAAAATTAAGAAAAGTCCTTCGGAAGATAGGGTTTTATGAAAAGACCACGGCATAAAACAAAGACCAATAAAGTTTATTGAACTTATTGATAATCGTGTCTTCACAAGTTATTACTTGAGAAATGTTACTATACCCTGGATGACTATTTTAATGATAATACTATTTGATTAAATTCTGTAATTTTATAAATTTATATTATTAATGTTGACTTGGATGACTATTTTAATTTTGGATGACTATTTGATTACATTATTAAATTGGTTATTTTAATGTATTTTGTTAACGTAAAATTTTGTTAACTTTGACGAACCTGACTTTAATATTTGTATGTCAACAATGACAAAGCATAGTGCAACACTTATCTATTTAAGACCTTGACATGTATGATTAATGTATATATGTTCTTCACCTATGTTTCACAAATAAATAATTCTGATTCTGATTCTGATCGAACTTTGTCGGTACCAACTTGGTTTTGGTGATTTTACATTTCTTTTATTACTTAAACGCGCCCAATGTTAGGGTAAATTAGCAAGAAAAACAAATCTTTGTTGGCTCATAACTTTTTAATGGCTTTTTATTTTGGTATTCAGTTTCCGTACCGACGATATTAATAAGGAGACAAAACCATACCATGTTTAAGTTTTGATATACATTGTCAAACAGTGGAGTAAAACCCTCCCGAAGTTTGTATGCAAAAAATGTGGACTTGTTTCACCTTAAGGGTTGTTTTCACCAAAATATTAACGTACTAGCTTTTGCCAGCGGCTTCGTCCGCTCGGAACTTTCATCCCCTATTTTACTCCCTTAGGGGTTGAATTTGGAAAAATCCTACCTTACCTATTTGTTTTCTACATTATTAAGGAAACTTCTGAGCAAAATTTCAGTTATCTTGGTGCAGGAGTTTGGGCTGGGCGTTGATGAGTCAGTCAGTCAGTCAGGACTTTTTTTAAACAGATGTACGGTGGGCTGCACCAATTGGGTACCCCAGTTGTATTAAAATTTTAATACAACTGGGGTACCCAATTGATGCAGCCCACTGTACCGCTAGTATGGCAAAGTTTTGCGATACCGGAAATCCAAAAAAATATTTGCAATTAGTTATACTTGTTAGTTTACATAAAATCTTCCCCTTATTTAAGGGGAAGATTTATTTCGCTTATTTAAGCGTTCTTTATTATATGACCACCACTGTATATACTGAAATAATTAAGTGATTTAAACTGAACGTTATATACATTTTACGTTATATAAACTTAGAAATATTTTGTATCGTTTTTGGTTTCGGCCGGAAATTAAAATCAGGCCGAATTTCGTTTTCGATCGGACTGATGTTTTTTTTCCATTCCAGAGCGCAAGTAGGCACTATGTTCGCCCTACCCTGGTACCTGACGTGGTTCGGGCACAGCCTCAACAAGTACACGGACGTGGTGCGCCTCTACGACTACTTCCTGTGCGCCCCCCCACTGTTTCCAGTCTACGTCACAGCCGCCATAGTGCTGTATAGAGCGGATGAAGTGTATAACTGTGAATGCGATATGGCGATGTTGCATTGCTTGCTGTCTAGGGTGAGTTTGATATTTAATTGTTATAATTAAACCAGCCTTTTACTGTCCCAGTGCCCGCTCATTAATCTCCACGCTTGCCGAAGACGGAGTGGCGACTTATTAAGTACTAGCTGCTGCCCGCGCCTTCGTCCTCGTGACATTTCTTGTTCCGCACTATTACTTCATTTTTGTTTAGCATTCTTTCTGAGTTTTTCTTTTTGCTAGACTCCTGAGGGTTCTAGCGTGTTAAATAACCTCCTCAAGAATTGCCCTATCAAATGCAAAAAGTGTTTTTTTACCTTTGATAGCTTCCATGAAGATTTGGCCATCTGCGACTGACTTCAACATTCCTAAATGATCCCCCGAGTTGCTATGATGGGTAATATGGCAACAGTTTTTTCCCTGAAGAGAAGAGTCAATCAGTAGTAGTATATTTTAAAACAGTTTCCTTTTAATATTCTAGTTACCAGATGACTTACCGTTCGAAGACATTCTAGTGACCGCTAAACAGCTGTACGAAGACAACGACCCCACTGATCTCGAGTCCGAAGTCGCTGCGTTAGAGAGGAGAGAGTAAGTCCATACTCCTAATAACATGTACTCCTTTAAGATTTCAAAGTTAGGGCGTTTTCGTGGTATGGTTTTACACGGGAGCTTAAATAGATGACTGCTTCCAAAGATTATTGTGTTAGCAAATGGCCCACCTGATAGATCTGTGCAGTTTCGTCAATTAAGTAAAAAGGCTCTGTATAATAAAAATATAGTGAGGGTCGGAAGACCCCCGTCAGAAACGAAGTTCCTTCGCTTTTTCTTCAACTCCGAATAGTATTCGATATAGAGATTTAGATTGACACTTTTACATGGCCTCATACATTTACAATAAAATAAACAATACCCTTAACATAAACCCGTTAACAACTAGAGAAAGTAAAAAGAAAATCACCACATGGCTTCAAACACTGGATTATCACCGGACGGAAGACCTAGTACACCAGCAGTACTCATAAAACACATACCCGCACACCATCACCCACCTACACACGCACGCACACACACAACACACACGCACAACACACCCACACAACACACAACACATACACACACACCATCCCACACTCATATGTGCACAGTTATTGCATACCAAAAGAGCTTGCATGCATCTTTAATTTCTTTTATTTTACCATGTTTTTTTTTGTTTTTTATATTGATTACCTAATTAGTTTTTTGCACAGACTGTCATGAAATGTACCACAAACGGGTGAAGACACTGGCTCCTGTAACACACCTAGCTCTGGAGCCAGGGCTTCAATTAAGTATGTTCTACCTGTATTTTGTGTCAATATTCTTTTTTATTTTTTTTATTGACGAATACCATGAAAACGACGCCCATGATGAAAGATTCATTTTGACCTCACTATTGGCTTCAGCATCCTCAAAAATCATGAAAACTATTTTTCTGTGTCTCTTTCAACTATATAGAATAAAAAGTTGCATGGAGGTGATGGTGCATAACGCATTTTGTTACACGACGATTTCTAAAAGTTTATTCCTACCATAATCAAAATCTAAATATTTTATTTTACATAAACCTGCATGAGCACTTATGAAACGTCAGAAACTAGGTGCACGGTTTCAATTTGTCGCTTCCTATAGAGAAGAGCCGGCAAGAAACTCCACCTTCTTTTAAAAATAATTGGCTTTTACAATGTTTTCAAATTACAGTGATAATAGGTATCGGAGGACAGTAAGGTCTACAACGTTCTCGCATTTACAATATGTAAAAGAAGCTACATAAATAAAATGAACCTATTTAAACCAAGTAATATGACGTCCATGACAATCACTAAAAAATAGTCGATATTGATGTATAATGTCAAATAATGACGAGAAAATGTCAGATGTAAAAAATTAAAAGAATAAAAATTTACATTGTATTGTACAAGTCCACATTTTTTCCATACAAACTTCGGGAGGGTTTTACTCCACTGTTTGACAATGTGCATCGAAGCTTAAACATGGCATGGTTTTGTCTCATTATTAATATTGTCGGTACGGAAACAGAATCATCATTTCAGCCGAAAGACGTCCACTGCTAGACATAGGCCATACGGAAACAGAATACTAAAATAAAAAGCCATTAAAAAGTTATGAGCCAACAAAGATTCGTTTTTCTTGCTACTTTAACGTAACTTTGGACATGTTTAAGTAATAACAGAAGTGTAAAATCTCCAAAACTAGGTCGGTACCGACAAAGCTCAATTTATTATCGAAAAGTTCAATAAACTTAATTGGTCATTGATTTATGCAGTGGTTTTTTCAGAAAACCCGATCTTCCGGAGGACTTTAACGAACTTTTACGCGCCTGTTTTACTATAAATGATCCTGAAGGTCACTTAATAATGTTGTGCGTATAGACTAGCGTCTAACTGCTCATCTCTGATACTACCTCTGTCGGACACGAAGCCTGGTGAGACAGCATGCTTTTTAGCCAGGCCCACCAGTGAGTTCGAGCCCGCGACTAGTGTACCCTTAATAGACTTTCACATACTTATGCTGTTAATGAGGTAACAGGGAAGCCACATGTGCCGAAGGATTTTGTGTTGTGTCAATTAATGCCAATCTTTCCTGTCTTCAACGTAGTCTTTTATCTTATAATATGCTTTTTTGATAAGGACACGTTTGATGTGAGTTTTAAACTTTCCATCGCTAAGTTCTGGAACCAAGTTTGGCAACTTGTTATAGAAGCTGTTACTGTTATTACAATTGACTTGCTAGTTTTAGTTAATCTAAATTTTGGATTCACAATTTCATTTTTCGATGACAATTTCATTACGGAAAACCCATCTTTTTTTGAAAAGACTTGAAGTTTTTGCGAACAGAAACAAGATATTTTCTAAGATATAAAGAGAAGGCAGAGTTAATATAGGTATCATTTTCGTTGAATTTGTTTCTTAGAGACTCGTGAGGCCCCATTTTATATATTGCGCGGATTGCCCTCAGTTGTAAAATGAAAATTGAATCTACGTCAGCTACTGATTCCCACAGCAGAACGCCACAAGACATAATACTATGGAAATAAGTAAAATACCTATACTAACTTAACTGTGGCTACATCAGTTAACTGCCTTATTTTTCTTACTGCGTAAGCAGCGGAGCTTAATCTACTTGAAAGAGCTCTTATGCGCACCCCATTGCAGTTTTGCATCTAAAGTAATTCCTAGAAATACAGTTTCAGAAATAGCATTTAACTTCTTGCCATCAAGTTTTAAATTTAGACCTACATATACTTGGTAATGAGAACTTCAGACATTTCATTTTGTTCGCATTGAGTAAAATTATTTATTTTTAGCCGCAAACCATTTCGAAAGAACAGCTAGACTATCGTTGACATTTAATACATCCGTATCTTTTCTATCTATTCTAAAAATAAAAGAAGTGTCATCAGCGAATAAAATTATATCCGAGAAGTTAGCAATCAGGTAAGGAAGGTCATTAATACAAACTAGAAATAAAAAAGGGCCAAGAATTGAGCCTTGAGGCACGCCCATCTTAGCTAGAGACCCAGAGGACGTCACCCCGTTAACGTTTTCTTTTTGCTGCCTGTTTGATAAATAGGAAAGTACAAGATCAGCAGCTTGTCCACGAATTCCGTATTGGTGTAATTTACAGATCAGTGTATTGTGGTCAACGCAGTCAAACACTTTTGAGAGGTCACAGAAAATGGCAATTGCATCCTGGGACTTCTCCCAGGATTCCAAAATGTGACTGATGAGTTTTACCCCCGTGTCAGTCGTCGAACTTTCATGAAACCAAACTGTCGACTATGTAAAATCCCATTTCAATTAAATTGTGACAACATCTGTAGGCCAATTCTCGTAATTAAAAACGTTCACAATCTAGTCGCAGTCTCATCTCAGCAACAATCAAACGTCAAAAAGTTGTCAAAAATGTATGGAAACTCGCGGTTTTTTGACAGATTGAGACTGAGATCAGACTGTGAAAGTTCTTAAAATTACGAGAATTGCCCCTCTGGTCTAGCATGATTTTCTCATAAATTTTGCTCAATGCTGGAAGCACAGATATAGGTCTATAATTAGAGGGATCACTCTTTACTACGCGATTTGAAAATGGGTACTACTTTACTATATTTCATTAAGTCAGGAAACGTACCGCTATCTAAACATTGATTAAATATGCCTGTTTAGGACAGGGGCAATAGGGTATTTTCAAATTTATTGAAACTATTATAATTTGAAGATTGGGACGAAATATGTAACAGAAAAATCAAAGTAAATTGATTTAAATCCATTTTCTCAATTAAAAACGATTTAAACCAAATTTATTTTTCGTTGTTTTGAATTTACCGCCAAAACGCTCCTTACAATGACTTTTTATCACGTGACGTCAACTTTGTGTAAACAAAAGTAGTTTGTAAGTAAATAAGTGAATGTCGAGAGTATAATTAACAAGATTTTTAATGGATACAAAATGATATTACTGGTGGGCGGTGCCTCTGTGCACAAATACTTCTAAAACGGCGCCAAACTAAGTATTTGTACCGGTGCCGTTTACACAAAGTTGACATCACATGTCACGTGCTATAAAGTCATCGTAGGGAGCGTTTTGGCGGTAAATTCAAAACAACGGAAAATAAATTAGGTTTTAATCGTTTTTAATTGAGAAAATGTGTATTCGTAAATTTATTTTTATTTTTCTGTTAATTAAATCATACCAATCTTCAAATTAAAATACTTTTTATCAAATCGGAAAATACCCTATTGTGTCAATGATCTTCAAGAACCTTAACGGATATCTCCCATAAGTCTTTAGTGTTTTTTATGTTAAGACTTTTAAATGCCGTTTCAATTTTGGCAATAGAAATGGGTTTGAATTCAAAACTTGGAATGACCTTACTGAAGTTTTCTTTATGAAGAGATTTAGCTAATGCAGATGATGAGAGGAGAGATTTCGTAACCTCCATTGGGCTGTTGGTAAAGAAATTTTCTAGAGTCTCAGCCACTTATCTGAAATGGTTTCATTATCAATTTTTAGAGCTAACTCATTCTGATCTTGCTGTTTTGTGTTTCCAGTTTCTTTGTTAATTACCTGCCACACAGATTTTATTTTATTTTTGAAATATTAGTTTTGTTACTTATTAATTTAGACTTAGCTTGAGTTGCAGACTCTTTTGAAATCTTAGAATAGTTTCTTACATAGTTATGAAGGACTTGATCAGAAGTCAATGATTTTTCGTGATACAAATAAAATATCTCTGCCTTTTCTAATGCCAGCAGTGGCCCATTCGCTAAAGCTGCGTTAAAGAACTTCTAGTTTTGAATGTAAACTTCAAAAGCGACGTCACAAAACTGTGTTGCCGTTCCACAAACGATGGGACACGTTATATCGCGCTACCGACGGACGCTTCCGAAGGTGCCAGTACTCGTAGCCTAGTTCTGGGTCGACTCGGTCGAGGTCGCTATCCGCAGACTAAGTAGAACACAAACACCATTTCCTCCCACAGAGAAGAGCAACGCCGCCTCGACGAAGAGCGCCTCAAACGGCGCCAGATCGCAGCCCGCGCGCGCGCGCCCTCGGGGCTGGCGGCGCGCGTGCGGCGCTGCGTGCCGGCAGTGCTGCGCCGCCTGCCTGTGTCGCGCCGCGCCGTGTTCGCGACGGCCACGGTGCTGCTGGGCATCTACGTGTACTACCGCCCCGACCTGCTGTTCGCCAGGTAGCGCCACGTTTATCGGTTTGTCTTCTTCCGTCTGTAGTCGGTGATATTGTGTGGAGTTGTTGGAAATATGGGACTGTTGATGGGGTGAGTTTGTTTTTTTTTGTAAAATGGTACTGTGACGTTTTCGCCAAGAAAATGTAAATAAATAGATGAAAACTTATTTGCATAGGTGTAAATCGTGATAGCCTCGACTGCACAAAACTAGTCGATAGAACTCAAACCGTTAGTTTCGAGTTCTGTCGACTAGTTGAGTACCTACTCAATTAAGCCAGATATCCCAAAAAATACGAGTGGAAATTAAAAAGTCTATCACATGACAACAATATAAATAAGTTCTACATGCGTTTCCTAATGGTGGTAACAATATAGTACCTTTAGTAGTGGTCTTGACTATTTGTACTATCTCCTGGGTTACTGTGATAAGAGTAAATTTAGTATTGTATTTTTTTTTTGTCATACCTAATGAAATTAATGTTAAATAGAATTTGTGATGTGTTGCATTTATTGATTTCAATTTTTGAAATTAATTTTAATCGCAAGTTAAATTTTAATTAAATCATATTTAATTTCTTTGTACATTTTGTTCAAAAAAAAAAAAAAAAAAAAAAATAAGTGCACTTTCAACTATTCGTTTAAATCTTATATTTCTTAATAATTTTGTCTTGCATAGTTCTCTTATGTTGAGTGTCCATTTGTGTTATCGTTATTTTTGTAGTCATGTATCAACCAAATGTCAATTATTTTCCTACATTAAGTTCCTGTATTCCTTGATCTCATATTATCTGGGTATATTTCCAACAATTCCAGCAGCTTACGGTTGACATCACACACTTACCCAGAATCATGGCGGCATAAACCTGCTTTGTTATAAATCATTGGTGGCTTACAGACTTGATCGAAATATCGGTCGACATAAACAGTGAACAAAATATTTATTGTTTGACGAAATCGATCAAGATTTGTTATGATTTTCATGTTGGTCCTAGGTGTGGATTTTGTACAGATTTTTTCTTGTTAATTTGCAGTTTTGGTTTGAAAAGGTTTACAGAAAATGAAGTAGATATTCTCTGTAGTATTACTTTGTGGCAAAAAGTTATGCTTATTGTCCATCGATCATTTAGTTTTGTGATATGGAAGTAATAAAATGGAATATGTATAAATTGTACCATCCCACAGGATTTATATTTTGTTATTATGAGAAACTGTAATCGCACTATTGGCTAATTCAAGAAACAATTCAAATGTATGTAGCATAATGATTTTGAATAATCTTGTTTAAAAAGATCTGACAGCAATTTGATCGACTGTAATACTGCTTCAAATAATTAAAGAAAAATATTTAAACCTTTTCAAGTCGATAGTGCGTTTTTTTTACGCAACTGGTCGAGCTCGAACAGTGGGTAATTTCTTCACAAGTTGGGCAGTGTGGGTGTCATCGCTTATTAGCTAAGACGGCGGACAAACTGATGTTAGAGCTGTATGCGCTCTAACGGGTTAGACATAAGGGACAGTATCGTGTAACCATTGGGACGCTTGCTAATGTTTAACGTGCGGTAGATTTTACGTTAGTATTGTTTGTTTCAGAATTATTTTTACATGTCAAATAATCTTAAATAATGATAACAATTAAAAGGTTCTAGCTTGAGTAAAACATAGCAGAAGGAACTGTGGTAATACCAGAATTTCACCAAAGCTTTTAACCTAGAACAAGTATTCACACTTTTTGTTATCTCATGTAAAGTTAATTTTAAAACAGACTACATTATAAAATGTTTAGGAACAGAGAAAACCTCTAATATTTGAATAAACATTCAAATTCTGCATCCATTCTTGCTATGCTTTCCCAATTAAAAAACCTTCATTATTTATTTTCAATAATTTACCTTTTGTCATCGCTTCATAACTTAGTTGTCAATTAGTACAGATGTTTCTCTGTTCTCAAACTTTCTATAATGGTCTTGTATTTGCCCGTTTGGCTAAATGTTCTTATCTGTGTGCAAAATAGACGGAAAACAGTCGTGTCTTCTGAAGTTTCGTAATGTTACTAAGATCATCCGTGAGCATCAAGATGACGGGATCAAGTCCCCAATTTTAAATTTCACATTATATTGAAGTGTTTGTACTACATATGTACTATTTTTACCCTAAACAAGACATTTGTACCTCTAAAGGTAAGAAGTAGGTCAAGAAGTCCCTTGTTCCGCCACTTAGACGTCAAAGTGGCGGGACCTTCTGGAAGCGCTACTCAGAGGCAGGTAATTCACACCCGAAGACTTTGTGATTAAAAAATTGGCCCCGCCAATTTGATGATTAATGTTATAGCTGAAGTCATATGAAAATGGTCAGAATTCGTGCACAGTCAAATGTGAAAACTCAGTACGTCCTAAGTACATGAAACTGTGTAATTTTCATATTCATAACCTAAGTACATCAAAAGTTATTTTTAACCGACGAAAAAACGGAGGAGGTTACTCAATTCGACGCGTATTTTTTTTTTAATGTATGACCACGCATAACTTTTTCCAGAGTAGTCCGATTTCGATAATTCTCTTTTTTATTGGAAAGGGTATACCCCGAAGTTGGTCCCATATAAATTCCGAAGAAAAATTCCAACCCTAAGGGTAAGAAAACAGGGGATGATTGATTGTTTACTCACAGATTTTAATACTGAGTTGTGTATTACAAAAAGTAATCAAAAATTAAGCATGTAGTAATTAGTAGATTATAGCCACAAAAAATTATAAAATAAAAACTTTTTAATAACAAATTAAACTGCCGAAAACCCGAAAAGTAAAAAATAATAAAGTTGCTTTGTCCAACCCCAATAACTAAGTTCGGAAGTCGGAGACTTTGGATATGTATTTAATTATATGTCACCGCCTTTCGAACTTAGTTATTGGGGTTGGACAAAGCAAGTTTACTATTTTTTACTTTTCGGTTTTTCGGCGGTTTAATTTTTTTATTAAAAAGTTTTATTATCTATCATTCATCGTTATCTTTAAAATGGACACGTCTATGTAGATATGAAACAAGCGAAAATGGTTTTCATAATTATATTTATAAATATTGATCCAACTACAATTATAACTTTTTTCTTTAGTGTTCTAATGTCAAAAATTTCTTATGTACAATCCGAGCTAATAAAAGCGTTATAAAAATTAAGTTTGATAAGACTTATTTTTACGCATTATATTAAACCATTAGGCACTATGTATGTTTGACTCTTCTTAACTTTCGTCTGTAAGTCATCGTAGCACTCCCACTTACCAATTATTCGAGAAATTTGAGCTCGATAATGCCCGATGCAGCTTGGTGTAGGTTGAGCTATAAACTCTATAGCAGATAGAATAAAACAGCAATTCCCTTTTAAGACAATTTGTCTCGGAATTTCAAAAATGTTAATCTTCTTCAGATCATTAAGTTAAAAAAATATAGTAGATGATAGTGAGTAGGATATGGTTTTGATACCATTGCATCCAGATGCCCTGCATGATAACATTTGATCTTGAATCATTTCATCAGCTAATTTATCGAGGGAAACTATGCCGGTGCTTATAATGTTTAAATCTAGAGGTAAAAATCCTTTTCCCCGAACCCGATCTTTTTCATATTGCGTTGACTGAGCATTTGTCATTCAGCAGGATCTTATTTCATCTGCATTGTATAAAACATTGGATAATTTAAGTTCGACAATATAAGTTATATTACACTCGCAGCGTACTTGTATTTTTATTTTCACTGACAGTTTCTGCTTTAATATATGATTTGAAAACAATATGATTGAAACGCAATCGAGTACCTACCCTTAAGTTCAATTATATTTTCTCATTACTCATTGAAACGGTTATGAGATAATTACCTCGTCAAATACAAACTACGTAAAGTAATTAGGGTTTCCACTGATCAAAATATATATCAGAATCATTAAGATTGTTTGTTTCATTTCTGCATACATCTGTCCCTTAATATAATTACTAATAAGCTAATCAAACTTTTTATTACATAAGTAACTTTATCATTAGAACACTTAATGGAAACAGTTATAATTGTAGTTGGATCAATATATTTAAACATAATTATCAAAACCTGGCTTGTTTTATTTCTGCAAAGCTGTTTCCATTTCAAAGGTGAATGATACGATGAAACGACGAATGATAGATAACTTTTGATGTACTTAGGTTATGAATATGAAAATTATGCACTTCAAGTACAGTCGACAAATCTTCCGCATGCTCACCTTTAAGGCGATAATCGCGTAGCAAGGCTCACGACTCGATCGCACAATGCATGCGTTTTGACCAATAGAATGCACCAATCATATTGTAGTAGTGTTCGTGTTAATATAATGATGTATAGACGTGTAACACTTGTTTGTGAGATGATTTTTTAATAGGCACGGCCGGTGTGAGCTCTTTATGAATTATTATTGTTGACAAGAAGTAATTTCGTTCGTACTCATAATTATATTATTTTCGGTTTACAAATGTATTATTTATTGCTATTGCTTTATGTTAAATGAAATAATTTGGAATAATAAATGTCAAACAACAATTTATATCTATTATATCAACTTTAATATTTTTCTCTCTCCGACATAACTACGCTCCGTCGGGTCTATAAGTTTAGTTATATATGAACACTTTCACTGCCTCCCTAATTTTCACGATGTCCTATGGTTATGCTACCGCCGCCATTCAAAACGCAGCGGACGCGCTAGGCACGTTGACCGGCACTGCATAAAGGTATAAAATGTTAATAATTATTGTCATTTCTGTTTTATTGGCGTGAGAGGGACTTGTTACTTGTGCAGTTCTATTGAAAAGTAAAAAATTCATTTGAATGTGTTACATACTTGAAAATATATAAAAAAGAAGCAAGTTATATATTTTGTTAGCAATTGACAACATTTATTATCTTTTTTATTTTATTTATCTGTATTATGATTGGAAATAGTAGTATTTGAACCAATGCTTTGCGCAATTCATATGTTATCAGAGCTTTTGTTTACTGCTGTCTGAACTCTTGCAACTGCAATAAAAATACGTGCATTATCTATACAATTTTTATTTAGAGGGAACTTTTGAAAATCCGGTTTAACAATAGGATGGCTTAAAACCACGAACGTATTTTAAGGGCCATAAAATACGTTCGCGAAACATTACAAAATATTCTTAAGGTATACCTATAATGGGTAGCTCGCTGTCCGGTAAGGACCAAGCCCAAGTCGACGGCGCGTTGTGTTCCACGCGCGCCTCAAAGAGATGTCAGCACAAAGTGACGGGGCCCGCAAGGGACAATGCCTGCTAGGGGTGCGGGTTTGTTCGACAGAGATACCGCAGCCCCTGGCATACGGGCTACTGAGGGAACACGGGTGGGTTTTAGTCAGTAAAAGTCTGACTCGCCCTCCTGCTCCACCCAGAGCGGAAGAAGTTATTTGATGATTTCCCACCCAAAAAAGAAGGTATACCTATTATTTTATTACCATGTACCCTATCTCGAATGTTTTGCAGGTGTTCCTTGTAGGTATTTTTGAATACTTTTAATAGTTCTAATATTAGTTTTATCCATTTATTTACCACACCTTTGATTTTTTATTTGATCATAAATATAACGAGATTACACGAACAAGGTATCTTTCCAATGTCCGAGGCATGCTGTGCAGGATGTGCTTATCGTTGGGTGGTTCACAAACGGCTTGAAAGAGGCGACTGGAGTATATGAGTGCGTCGTCTTTTAATAAAAGTTTGACAAACCATGCTATAGTCAAAGTAACAAGCGCGTTGCCCGCATCGCATACGACAAGTATTTTTTTACAAATATAAAAATAATTCAGTTCTTATGCCATTTTAAAATCGGTTAATTTCTGAAACATAACAGAAATATTTTCAAAAAGCCAGGCCTGTGGGCTCCTTATAAAAAAAAGTCACTGTAACCGCATGAGAGTGAAAGGATTGAAAAATAAATTTTAGCTATTAGTGAAATTTATATTTTTCAGTTCGTGTTCATTTAATAATCTGTTCAGGATGAAATATTTTTATGGTTGATATTTAAATCGTATGTTAAAACATTTTACTAAAAGATTGTTGTTTAAAGCGAAACTGTTGTCTGTAATCTCTCGTATGAAATCATACAAATTGTGTTAAAATTTGAGAACAATTTTAAGGATTTTAGTTGTGGAAAAAAAAAACTAATTCAATTTAGTTTAACTTATTTATTTTTAATAGAGTTTTTAAAGACTTCAAAATGAAATTCAACTAGAAATTAATATAAAAAATTACACAGAAATTATCATCAACTTGTATCTAACTACACTCATATCGTAAAGTTCTAATTAATAAATCAGAAATAGTATCATAATGACAGACTTTAAGCAACTAATTCAAAGACAGACACAATGATTAAATTACGCAACTGACTATTGATATATATTCATATTTTATAATAACATTTCCCAAATATATTTAAAAAAAAATTAGTTTTTGAGTTTAAAGTGTATGAAAATGCACTAACTGGATATTAAAACAATTGTGGATACCCACTCGTGGATATCTAGGATACCCTCACAACAACCATTATGTATCAAATTTATTTATTTCTATAACTACTAGTGTCTTTTAAATAAACAGACGGTTTAAACTGATTATACAGGAAGACTTAGAAATAAACAGGTTGTAAAATGAAATGGCGATAGAAATGGGAAGTGGTAGGAATTACCGAGATACATATTGGCAACGCAAAAAATATTTTTTAAAAATATTGTGGAAATATTTTCTTAAGTGAGCATGCTTAAAGTTTGTTGATTGTACATTAGAGACGACGTATTAAGTTTCCACATTTGAGTTTGCACGAGCTTTAACGATTATCATTTGAATTCAGCGATAACATGAATCATCAATTGGCGAGACCAATGTTTTAATCACATTACTTGAATTTGTGACTTACAATTGTACTGAAAATTTAGTAGGTATAAACCTGTACATATGTAGTACTAACTCTTCGCTTGCGAATTACCTGCCTCTGAGTAGCGCTTCCAGAAGGTTCCGCCACTTCGACGTCAAAGTGGCGGAACCTTCTGGAAGCGCTGGGACGTCTTGCCATACTTTCTTTACCTTTAGAGGTACAAATGTCTTGTTTAGGGTAGAAGTGTGCGTTATTTAACGTAATCGATTTCAGAAACTGCTTACGAGGCTAATAATCGTGTAACTAGTTTCGTGGCCAAAAATGTAACGATTATTTTACGTACGTAGTTCACAGTTGACATGACACACAACCAACGGCGTAAGCGTAAGCGTTTCGTTCAACAGATTATTATTAAAATAAAATAAAAAATAGGTAGGTACTTTACGTAATACGACTCGAACAACGAGAGTAAAAAGTCCCTTCGGAATTAAACTGTTACATATTCATAATTAAAGGTCGCATAACACACAGGTAACCTGTCACATTTTCGTAATCTTATCATAATACAAAGTCAAACCCAAACAACACCCTACTGTATACAAAAGTAAGTAGTTACAAAAATAATCTGTTTTGAAACTACGTATAACTGATTAGTCTGATTACGCCCAAAAGACGTTACGACCCACGTCTACCATAACATAATACAAACGCAAAACCAACCAACAACCTACTGTATACAAAAGTAACTATAGTTAAAACCGTTTATGACGACATCGTTTAGAACAACATACCGTTTATATTGACCAAAATCAAAGGTCCCGGTTGAATGCTATATGACCGCCTTATTAAAAACATTGCTTTTTACGACATTGCTTATTACGACATACCTTTTTTAGCGACTAGATTTAACTAATATTTTCGGAGAATTATTCTGTTAGAGCGACCAATTGTATTGTAAACAATTTGAATAGGTAACAGTGTCCACATCTGGGGCATAGTAATAATGGTCAATGGCTATTAAGATCGTAAAAGTAAACAAAAATGTGTCGAGTTTAGGGTCTTTTGTAATTCTTACAAACAAAATATACGTGCATGCAGTATAATCAAAGCCCGCTTCTTCATATCTTTCCAGTCAGTTTGTATTACGAAAGATTGTTCTTTTTAGTGAACAGTTTCACATGCAAGGAAATTATGACGATACACTAATTGAAATACAACGTGAATTACAAAATGCCCGACAGAAGTCTTCGAAACAGACTAAAATTACAGATATTATGAATACAGAAAATTGATAATGTTCTTTCATATTATACGTTTTATTTATGTGAAATAAACAAAATATAATTTTATTTTATACATAAATATATTTTTTCTATTAATATCTATGGAGTTCTATGTTCAATAATACCACTTCATAAAAAATACTTTGTACTTCGAAAACATTACCGGCTGTTACGACTACCGGTTTTTACGACCAAAAATGAGTGGTCCCTTCGCTGTCGTTATAACAGATTTTGACTGTAGTTACAAAAATAATCGGTTTTGAAACTAGTTACTCATGTCCACGAAACTACGTATAATCGATTTGATGTTTTACCCATGTCTAGTTTAGGGTACAAATAGTACATATATGTAGTACAAACACTTTAATGTGATAGATTACAAATTGGGGACTTGATCCCGTCATCTTGAACGCTTACGATCATTCGAGGGGATGAAGAAGTTTCCTTTTTTTTAATGGATTAGTTATGAAAAGGTAAGTGGAAAAAAAAAACCTGAAAGTATCATTAAAATATCTCTAGAAATGAAAAAGTTATGGGACTTTGAAGTTGCGCTTGCAAGAATAATTTCGGTAAACGCGAAACTCCATAGTGTGACGTAATCTGACCGCAGATGCATAGACGACGCAGCGCTTATTCGCCGAGTACGTAAAAATGTATAGTTGTGTAGTCTATATTCTTGCGCCGTTCGAGTCGTATTTTGTTTGACACGATGGCTGAAGTTAGTGCCAAAGCACTACAGTAAAAAATGCCAATAACTTTTTTTCGTGTACCTAATAATACATAATAGGTTAAAAAACTAAAAAACACGCTTTAAAAACCAAACTGAAAAAAGCGTGGGGTGCTTTTTGAGGTATTTTTATAATCAATTAATATCAAGCACCCCACGCTTTTTAATAGAAATAGATTATTTTCTTCTTTATAGCTTGGTTTTAAAGCGTGTTTTTTAGTTGTTTTAAGTATTATTTCTTTTGTTTTTTAGTTATACCAACTACAAAAGCGTGAATTTTCACTTTTTTATATTATTTAATTGTCCTTGGTTCTCAACAAGTCTACAATGTTTAAACTTAAAAGAAAAACAACAAAAGGTTCTCAATGAAACCTATTAGGACTATTTTATGTTTTCAATCGAATAATAAACATTTAACCAAACGCTCTAGTGTAGAATGGTTAAAATTATAGCATGAAACTGAATTATTTAATAAAATGCCTTACAGGGGTACCTAATAGTATAAAAATATGTAACCAATGCAGTCAAAATCTTTAGATTAACTTAATAGATATTACAGTTAACATATGTATGAAATTTTAACGTGCCAGTAAAATAAAAAAAGCTTTTAAATAGCCTCTATATATGTGTCTACTTGTACGGTCAATATCAGAAAACATGGGCCGTTTCAGAAGAAAATAAAAAACGTGTTTCGCAATTTGAAACTTAGTACTGTCAAAAACATGATTTTTGCCACTGGCTGTACAACGAAACTTTCTGAACACTTTTATATTGCTGTAAGATTAGAGTCGCAATTTTATAATGTTTTATAACGTTTTAACTTCGAGTTATTCATACATAGGTTAGTATGGTCGGCAAAAAGAAACCATGCGATTTAAATACAGTGTAGTTTGAAAGTGCACGGCAATAAATGTGAGTTTCTTAAGCGGTCTCTACCTGAGACTTATTTATGGAAACTGAGCGAAATTATGTTATTGTAGGAATCGAACAAATATAACAAAAATTAACTTTTCAATTAAGACGTTAACGACCGTGAAAGTGAAATGAGTGCTTTACAATTTTGGTTTATTTTCACATATCGGAAATTGTTATTATAAAGACGATCATTTATTATAAATGCCTCATCTTGTTTTCATCAATTTATTTGTCGTACTTATAAGGATGTTGTTGTTGAAGATTCATTATTGTTTGTATATTTCTTGGTTATGGAATCTTTTATTAATTAATCTTGTCTTACTTTTCTAATACTAGGTTACTATTCTAGCATAAGTTGAGACATTTATAAAAAGTTCAACCAAAAATAAATTTGTATGTATATCGCATTGAAAACTGTTATTAAAAAAAATATTGTCTGTGGATTATTACATTTGTGTGTACAGAGGCCAGCAAATCAAGCTACCCCAATCTGTCAAATTTCTTTGATAGGTTTTCAACTTTATCGCAAAGGAATAAGGTTCATGTTCAATTGGGAAAATTTGACAGTTTGGGATAGCTTGACCTACTGGCGACTGTACATCATGATTTTGGTTAAAAATGTGATATTTACTTAATTTAAATATAATTAAGTTAACATTGTTCATTTATCGCTAGTTGTATATCCTCACGACCAGTCTGAATGGTGCTGAATCGTGACGTTAAGAGGAATATAAGCATTTACTATTTATTGTTATTGTATGCACTCTAGAACTGAAACACTTAATGTTTGTTAAGGTTATAAAGGAATGAGAAAAAGTATATACAAATATTGTAAAAACAAAAAAATATGATCTAGTTCTTAAATATTTTCATCTTTGCAAAATTTGATCACATTGCAAGAAATAGATAAGAAAAAAATAAACGCAGTGTGATGAAATATTTTGTGCTGACTGTACCTTAGTGACTAAGTTTAACTTTATTTTTTAATAGGCGTTTAGGTTAAACCTTTTAGCGATTTGTACATCCCGATTCAAACTATGTATATGGCGGCTCGGAACTTGAGACGAGTCGCTGCGCAGTAACCGACGCACACGTTAGCGGGAGGCCGGCGTACTGCGCTACGAGTAGCGCACTGCAGAGCCGAGTCGGTGCGCAGTAACCGACCGACGCACACGTCAGCGGGAGGCCGACGTACTGCGCTACGAGTAGCGCACTGCAGAGCCGAGTCGGTGCGCAGTAACCGACCGACGCACACGTCAGCGGGAGGCCGACGTACTGCGCTACGAGTAGCGCACTGCAGAGCAGAGTCGCTGCGCAGTAACCGACCGACGCACACGTCAGCGGGAGGCCGATGTACTGCGCTACGAGTAGCGCACTGCAGAGCAGAGTCGCTGCGCAGTAACCGACCGACGCACACGTCAGCGGGAGGCCGATGTACTGCGCTACGAGTAGCGCACTGCAGAGCAGAGTCGCTGCGCAGTAACCGACCGACGCACACGTCAGCGGGAGGCCGACGTACTGCGCTACGAGTAGCGCACTGCAGAGCCGAGTCGCTACGCAGTAACCGACCGACGCACACGTCAGCGGGAGGCCGACGTACTGCGCTACGAGTAGCGCACTGCAGAGCCGAGTCGCTGCTTAATAATCGATCGACGCACACGTCAGCGGGAGGCCGACGTACTGCGCTACAATGTCGTTCAACCATCTCCAAACGAGTCATTCATAGTTGGGATGCAGCTAAAAGATTTATACTAAAAAACCATTAAATCAAACCTAAGCATGTAAATATATGTAAACATTATAATAATTGTCTTTTGTTGTTTATATTGTTTGCAGTGTTGTTTAAGTTTAGTTGATAATTATGAGAAAGCAGTGAGATTGATTGAATCTGAATGTAGAGTAGGTTCTCAAGACGCGAGTCAAAATTGTACCCGATTAAGTGTTTTTAAAAGAAAATACAAGGATTTTTGGCCATTGTGTATGCTTTTAGAAGAGCGGCTGACTGCAAGGGCCAAGGTCCAATTCATAAATAATATATAACTCGTAATATCACGCCTGTAGTCCCCGAAGGATTAGGCAGAGGTGTACCTATAGTACAAGCACATTTTGCTAGTTATGTTTATTTTAGTCCCATGTAATATTTTAATAATGAAAATCGGTTATGTAACAAACGCAAAAATTATTGCATCACATGAACTGGATTTATACGAACTCAATGTGCAACAGAATATATCAACATCCCTTTCATGGGTTGTTCCCGTTCGTGCACACCCCGTCGTCCACACTGCGGACGACTGGGAAAGATGCGTTCTGTTCGTTCACAGTGTAGACAAACAGAACGCAACATTCCCAGTCGTCCGCACCTTGTTTCATGTCTAGTTTAAGAGTCAGTGTAAAGAAATTTAAATTAAACAAATGATTTAACGGTTTAATTAATTTAAAAACAACATAGGTATCTTTTTGTTTAAAATCATCAAATGTTAAAATAATTAACAACAATTCTAGTTTTTATCACAGATCAACATAATTTACAATAATTAAAAGACAATACTTTAACGTGTGCGTTACTCCAGCGGAATGTTGTCGCTTTTCAGGATTTCGGCTTGACAGATAATTAGTACCCCGTCTCGTGTAAATGTGCCCGAAATTTAGAATTTGTGCTTCCAGCCGATCCAAAGATATTCACGAAAAACAGATTCCGCTGGAGTAACGTCACCCCAGCGGCATGTTTTTTAACCGGTGGTCGTAGCTGAATACAAACTAGCTACTTAGATAGATCTAATTTGGCCTAATTGTGCCCAAAAAATGAAATTTGTGCGTCTTGAGGTTTCAGAGTTATTCAAGATGCCGCTGGAGTAACGTTTAGCAAATTGCCGTATCTCTTAAACGGCATGACTTACAACTACGATTTTTTTTACGACAGTGGGTCTTAATTTGTGCGTATGTTGTACAATTTAATTTTTTCTATAAGCGACACCGTTGGAAAATAAGAAATTGTTTTTCAAAAACCTTAAAATCGATCTTTGCGCTTCAATGAGAAACCCTAGAAACTTACCAATTATGGTGGTTTATACCTTTTATGAACTCACAACATCATGCGAAATTAGATGTTTCTATTCCAACTCCTCAGAGAGTTGTTCCATTTTAATTAAAATCTGGCTACGCTAAAATGTAACACTCCAATACATGAGTTATTATTAAGTGACGGTAATTATGATTCGACATATAATTAGTACCTTTATTCAATTGTTTATCCTTAAAGTTTCAGCTGAAAAATCCTTGTAACTACTCAGATAGAAGAAAATAACCATGGGAAAAGAAATTTCACGATTAACCGAACAAATTCGAATGACTGTATAAAAGCGGCCGCGCAGTACATTGTGCCAACCTTCTTAAATTTGTAGTACAAGATTACGTTTTTAGAAACAGTCTCACACAAAAGTGTTACATAAAATTATTTATTGTTTTGTAAAACACGTACGTACACACACAGTATGGAAGCTGCATATATTGAGGATTTGCAAATCTTTAAACTTTCAGTCAAATGTTAGAACATAAATACCTACAGAAATACATAACTACCTACAGCAATTTAATAAAGACTAAACTATGTATATTTGTGGATAAATTGTATTTGTTATTGCTAAAAAAGATCATTATGATATAACAATAAATAAAAATACTGTTGATAGATTTTGTTTTTGTTTTGAATTTAAATAAAATAGCATTATATACTATGTGAAATGTTGTTTTGTTAACACTGTGTTTTAATAAGCTCGTCAATAAAGTTACTACTCTCTGATAACCCTCTACGTTACATTTTTACATAAAAGTAAGTAAATAGTTATTTAAACCATTTGTACGCACCTGTACCATCAAAATTCAATTATTATGCTACAATTTTAAGAAGGTTAGCACAATGTACTGCGCGGCCGCTTTTATACAGTCATTCGAATTTGTTCGGTTAATCGTGAAATTTCTTTTCCCATGGTTTGTTTCTTCTATCTGAGTAGTTACAAGGATTTTTCAGCTGTAACTTTAAGGATAAACAATTGAATAAAGGTACTAATTATATGTCGAATCATAATTACCGTCACTTAATAATAACTCATGTATTGGAGTGTTACATTTTAGCGTAGCCAGATTTTAATTAAAATGGAACAACTCTCTGAGGAGTTGGAATAGAAACATCTAATTTCGCATGATGTTGTGAGTTCATAAAAGGTATAAACCACCATAATTGGTAAGTTTCTAGGGTTTCTCATTGAAGCGCAAGGATCGATTTTAAGGTTTTTGAAAAACAATTTCTTATTTTCCAACGGTGTCGATTATAGAAAAAATAAAATTGTACAACATACGCACAAATTAAGACCCACTGTCGTAAAAAAAATCGTAGTTGTAAGTCATGCCGTTTAAGAGATACGGCAATTTGCTAAACGTTACTCCAGCGGCATCTTGAATAACTCTGAAACCTCAAGACGCACAAATTTCATTTTTTGGGCACAATTAGGCACAAATTAGATCTATCTAAGTAGCTAGTTTGTATTCAGCTACGACCACCGGTTAAAAAACATGCCGCTGGGGTGACGTTACTCCAGCGGAATCTGTTTTTCGTGAATATCTTTGGATCGGCTGGAAGCACAAATTCTAAAGAAGGATGGCGAGTTTGGACCCACACTATTTGTAAATTAACGAAGTGTCGTTCACTTGCAAGATAATATTTACTATAATAAAGAGGTTGTAAGATGATTATATAAAAAAATTGGAGTCACTAGGTGATGGGAATTAAAAGTTAAAAATATTTTTAATTGCTTAAAAATAAGTCATCATGCAGTTATTAAACGCACCGTGTTTCGTTTTACATTCCAACCTACTCGTTACATGATTTACTTTCTTACACTTGACGTTTACGCTTGTCAATTTTTTGTTTTTAATAAACAAAACTTGTAAAATATAAGAAAAACATACAAAAGTAAATAATAAAAATGCATTCACATTTTTCTACAAAACTGTACAATATCACAATATTATTAATCTACTAGCTGTGCCCGCGACTTCGTTCGCGTGCATGTTGGAAAACAATAATGTGTCGCTTAGGTAGTGTAGGTACCACTCCTCCATTAATTAAAAAGGAAGAATCTTCCGATCTATCCTGGTAGGAACCTAACCTACCACAGCTTTCGAATGCAGTCACTGCGTCTTTAGGGTTTATAATGATAGTGCGACGAAGTCTCACTAAGATTTTTGAGAATAAATATAAATCAAAGCGCCTGGTCGAGGCACATTTTACTATATTTGTACACCTGCCGTAGGTAGGTACTCAATAAATCGACTGCGCGTCTGGTTGAGTGTGCTGAAGCATTATTCCACGATCCCAGGACCCGCTTTCTCACAGGCCAGACCACGTCAAGCCAGGCCGACAGGCCGTGGGAACATCCGATGCCTATGAGGTCTCTGATGGCCAGTCGTCGCCGGCGCGGCGTGGCGCAGAACGGGGGCGGGCGCCTAAATCGGCCCGTACAGACGACTGTCTTTTAGCTTTATTTATCAAATGTTGACCACTGAATAAAACCACAGCAGTGGGAATGCTCGGCACGGACTGCGATAGGCCTCAACAGGTAGGAGTGCAATAACACCTGGCGCCACCTGTAGTTAACGGCCCGTGGGACCGTGGCGTTATCACGATGAAGAAAGATCACGCTGTAAAGGTGGATACTGACCGGCATCACGGGTCCAAATGCACATAACATGTTACCAAGTGAGCATTCGTGCAGTCAGTACGGCAAAACATGCGAGCGAGCAACACTGATTTTAGCACACGGCGTAAAGACATGCTCGCTGCGAAATGTTACATTAGGTACCCCGTAACGTGGTCATTACCCACCTTAAGAGCGCTGTTGAAAAAAAATACAAACCAGGCAAAAAACTATTTAAATGTCAATATTTTACTATTGTGATTTCTATTGTTCCTATGTATCTGTTTTTAAACTTGTTTTAATTAAGAAAATGCTTCTCGTAAGCGATGTTGCTCGAAAGAGCACCGACATACCTACAGTTGCCCGTTTGAAAACCAACCTATTTAATCAGATCCAACAGTAGTTATGGCCGCAATTTTGGATTTTTATTTCCTGATTTTCGCCACCCGACCTCCCTCAAACCCCTCCCCCCCAAGAGATGTCAGCACAAAAAAAGATGGCGCCCGCAAGGGCCGATGCCTGCCAGGGGTGCGGGTTTGTTTGAAAGAGATACCACAGCCCCAGGCATACGGGCTACTGAAGGAACACGGGTGGGTTTTAGTCAGTAAAAGTCTGACACGCCCTCCTGCTCCACCCAGAGCGGGAGAAGTTATTTGATGATTTCCCAACCAAAAAAAAAAAACTCCTCCCCCCACCTCGAAAACTAACATCACGAAAATAGCACATATTTACAACTCTTTACTCCCAAAACTCCCAATAAATTATACCCTACTTCAGGGTGAATACTACTTATATGTATGGCTGCTCTCAAAACGGTGAAGGAATGCATCGTGAGGAAACCGGCATGTCCTAGAACCAAAAATTCGAAGACATGTGACATCTACCAACCCGCACTGGGCCCGCGTGGTGGATTACGGCCCAATCCCTCTCACCGAGAGGAGGCCTGTGTGTCTCCCAGCAGTGGGAACATTATAAGGCTGATGATGATGTATCCATAATAGGGTATTACACCCGTTTTTGAAAAGTGTCTTAGTTAGATTCTAAAATGCTAATAAACCACTAAAAAACATAACCGTCCTTCTGGCGCATTCGGGTAAAAAAAATGCATTTTAATTTTACATTTTCATACTTCGCGCGTAATTTTACGAAAATGCTGGACGCAGTGGATGCCATTATATTGCTCTGTAGGTTTCGGAAGTCGGTGACTTTGGATTCCTATGTATTTTATTAATTTCTTGTCACCGTCTTCCGAAAATTAAAGTTATTTTTCACTTTGTAGTGATTTTCCGGAAGTCGGTTGTTTTTTTTAATTGTTTTTCACTTTTAGTGGTTCACATGTGCCTACCCCTTCACAGCGTACCGGCGCACACTGGTCCCAAATTAAAAAAAAGTGGACATTGATAGTAGACCGCTGATATTTTTTTTTATTGTTGATATAATGATAACAGATAAGGCAAAAAAATATTATTGTCCTACTTCAAATACTTTTCTCTAAAAAAAATATTTCTTTTTTTTTGTATGGGAGTGATTACATTTTACTCAATTTCTCAAAAACCTTAAGCGATGTCGAGATGGCATTCACATATGTTAGAAAACTAATAATTCTGAGTATTTGGCTCGAAGAAACTTATTGCTTATCTCTGCGTACTTTCGAGATAATAGTGACAGAAAATAACAATTTTTTTAATGTTAATTGTTCGCTTTTTTTTATTCATAGCCTTACTCATATCGCAATAGGTCCGCTGGCCAGCAAAATGGAGCTTCGACGCGAGTTTGCCGGGATAACAAGATGGCCGCCTCTCATGACGTAACGTAATACGGTCACGAATCGCGCGCGTACACCTCAGTGTACAACTAAATGTGGTTGCGATAAGACGTGTCCTTATTTTTTCTGTGCGCTTGAAGAAATGCTTGTTGTTTGTTTGTTTTGTTATTGTTGTATTTTGAATCTTTGGATTTTAAAATCAAATAATTTTTGTTTGTCTTTCTTTCGTCGAATTTGTTTTCGTAATTTTTTTTTTGTTAAAATCAAAGTCACTTTGTCTTTGATATCTTTGATTCTAATTTGTTTGAAAACAAATTAGAATCAAAGATATCAAAGACAAAGTACAACAGTACACAAGTAAAACAGCAATGCTGTATGTAAACTTATATCCATGGTATTACATGCCTTCAAGTGTCCATAAATTGTTGATACACGGTGCTGATATTTGTGAAAATTTCTCCTTTATTCCGATAGGCATGCTTTCCGAAGAAGCTTCCGAAGCGAGGAATAAAGATTTCCGGAATGTTAGAATGGCACATACAAGAAAAATCGGTAGAGTTCAGACTAATTTAGACATTATCCACAGCTTTCTAATTAGCTCAGATCCTTACATCAGCCATATCAAACCAAAGTTTGCTCGTTTACATAAACAGTTGTTTCCAGAGGCTAGTGCTTTGATCTTGAACAATGAATTGCTTTCGTTGGAAAACGAGGAAATAGAGATTTCTCAAGAGAATATAGACCCAAATATTAATCTTTCACCATAATATTTTTTCAGAATCGTTTGTGAACATATTCAACTTTATGTTTGCAGCTTTATTTGACTTCATTTTGATTGTTTTTTGAAACTGATGAAAATACTCCTTCAGAAAGGTCATAGCTTTTCAGTCATTAGAGAGCCCCCATAACCTCTTTTACAGAGAAGTCTCTTTTTATTTATTTGACATTACGCATACATTATAATTATGTGCTAAAGTAAGGCTATGATTAAAAAAAAGCAAACAATTAACATTAAAAAAAAATGTTATTTTCTGTCACTATTATCTCGAAAGTACGCAGAGATAAGCAATAAGTTTCTTCGAGCCAAATACTCAGAATTATTAGTTTTCTAACATATGTGATTGCCATCTCGACATCGCTTAAAGTTTTTGAGAAATTGAGTAAAATGTAATCGCTCCCATACAAAAAAAAAAGAAATATTTTTTTTACAGAAAAGTATTTGAAGTAGGACAATCATATTTTTTTGCCTTATCTGCTATCATTGTATCAACAATAAAAAAAAATATCAGCGGTCTACTATCAATGTCCACTTTTTTTTAATTTGGGACCAGTGTGCGGCGTGATGTTATGTTATGAACTGGTGTAAACAATAGACAGACTTGAGATTTCAGCAATCCCAGTCTATTTGCTATCATTTATTGAGGAGTTCCGTTGCCTATCTCCGAAGTTCTGCATCAGATATTCACCAAATTGAAAGGGGAGCACTCCGAGAAAGTACTCTTCCAAAAACTACCCAAATCGCTTCAAGTGTGCCTATCAAATTTCTCCCGGATCCCATCATCAGATCCTGACTTGATGATCATGGAACCACCTAGGAAGTATAGTCTTTCAAACAAAAAAAGAAAAAACCAAATCGGTCCAGCCATCTTCGAGTAATCGGGGAACATACATTTAAAGAACCTCCTCCTTTTTGAAGTCGGTTAAAAACAGCGGTATGACGTAATAACATAACGGCTATTATTTCATGGTAGATTTAAAAAACTGAAATAAAAATGTAAAATATCCTTTTGACATCCATAAGCTTTGTCAAACAAAATTATGTTCGAAGCAGTTTAAAAAAACAACATTTCCGAAACACTGGTCGAACAATTAACAAAAAAAACAGACTGCGTAAAAAGTGAACAATATTATCGATACCAACCTTAGATCCAAATGGTAACATACCTACCACAGGCTTTGCGGGACCTACGGATTTACGGGTTCATCCATACATAAACAGATTTTGGACCTGGCCTCTCGAATATACCTACGTATATTCGATAGAAAATCAATAAAACGGGCAAAATCAAGTTGTTGTCTTCGAATGTTTGCTATTCAAACCTAGATAGCGTTACTGACGCTTGAGATTAAGATTTTATGGAGATGTTCCCCTAGCCGCTCTAATTTTGTTAATTATGCTAGATGGCGCCACTGAGACTTTTATCACAATTTTATTTTTTTATGAGATTTATTCCCCTCTATTTGTATTGATTTTGTAAGCTAATAAATATTTATCTAACATTGCATTCTTTATGACTCAGAACACCACGTCAGTTATTAGTATCACCACTTTTTATTTGATATTCTTTTAGCTTTTTGATTCATGGGAATCAACCACCAACGGAAAACTATTTTAATAATCACTACTTTTTGAAATAACAGAGGCACAGTAACCTTTATGAGAATACCGTGTTATTATTATTAACCTAATTTACTATGGTTATTATTACTTATTGCATTCGTTAGTACCGTTTCGCACCAATAGATGTCGCTAAGTGTTTCAACACTACGTAATTAAATTCTTCTTGAACACTTTAAATTGATCATATCTTTAGATTGACCGAAGCGATTGCGATGAAACAAAGACTAATAAGTATATACTCCGAGTTATAAACAATATTTTAGTATAAAAGTTGACCATATTAGTTTCGTTCTTTTGACGTGATACTTGATCTATTCAACATCTAAACGGAAAACCGAGCTACAGACAAAAATTTTGATAAGGGTTAAAATGTCATCCGTTGATTATCCCTTACCACCCCAAACAATTATTTTCGAAATATTTTAAATGTACAGAAAAAGTTCGTTTACAGATTTATTATATGTATAGATACAGATATAGATTTTCTTTCATACATTTTTAGTACATTTTTAAATATTTTTACAAAACTCGTACAAAAACATTAAAAAATGTGGCCCATCGGCATCAGGAGCAGGGTCCAAGATATCGGTGGTCAGGGCTCGTTATAATATTATTATTACGATTATTTGTGCTATCGTAGAATGTAACGTTATGCTGTCAATAGTTGGCTGTCAGTGTCAAAACCAATTAATATATTTGTTTTTTTTTCGTTTAGTTTTATGCCAATAATTATTATAGTAATAACCTACCATATCAATCTAGTCTATGATTCCATATCTTGTATTTACCAAGTCACAATAGTTCCTAGCTCCCAGACGTATTTTTTATTTTGAGTAGGTAGGTAATTACCTATATCTGGCCAGAGAAATGCAGAACCACGATGGTAGTATTGTTAGATATTTTTATTCTGACTGAACACCTTTTTGAAACTACATAATATATAAAGAGTTATTGTATCATTAAATACAGCACCTATTAGATTCGTTTTAGGTTATATTTTTTTAACTTGCATATCTTTTTTCTCCCATCCTCTACGACTTACTGCCCATTGGCTTTTTTGCTAGTTTTATATAGTTCTACAACTAGTTAAAAGTTTCCATACTGTACGATGCTCCTAACAGTGGGTCCCATTGTTCATGCAACCTCGCCATCCTCCTTTCGGGCACATTTAGGACACGAGACGGGGTACTAATTATCTGTCAAGCCGAAATCCTGAAAAGCGACAACATTCCGCTGGAGTAACGCACACTACTTTAACTAATATTTTTTGTGGTATTATGTAAATATTTTTAAAGTATATAATAACAACATAATATGTACTAAGTAGTGTTTAAATTCAACAGTATTTTTCATCACAGATCATCTTATTTTACAAAAAATAAGGGCAACAACAGGGGAATTTGTATCACAGATCAACTTAATTTACAATAATTTAATAATGTATTTTTACATTTTAATTGCATTTAAACTGATATTGATACAATACCCAATGTGTAAAATTAAAATGTGAAACATTCTTATACATTTAGTATAAAATACGCAAAAAAAGCTTTAGATTTACTAGGTATGTACTTTTAAAGTATGACGGGGTGTGGACGACTGGGAATAATGCGTTCTGTTCGTCCACAGTGTAGATGAACAGAACGCAACATTCCCAATCGTCCGCAGTGTGGACGACGGGGGTGGATGAGCGGGAATGACTCCCTTTCATCAGGGCCTCAAAATTACAAACCTAGTCAGCCGCTGTATCCTAGTATTATGTATTAAGCTTTACAACAAGGCTATGTAAGGTGTATTTATTTAGAGCGTCATCCATTTTGTACGTATAACGCAGTAGGTTGCGGTGGGAACGCACTCGTGCAAAACTCGATTCATAATCGCTATAACATAACATTATTTTTGCAAGACGGTTTCGATTGTGCACAAGTTTGGACCCATCCTAGCATGGTTAACGGAAGCATAGTCAATACGGGTGATTGATAAAATGCAAAGTAAATACATGTTTATTACTGATTGCTGAGTTTTATTTGTTGATTAGATGTGGCCCTCATAGAAAGGCTAGTTTCATGAATTCTCATTATTTTATGGCCTCACTCGTCCTATTTAAAAGCAATCATCGCGTAGGTACAAATGTCAGTTTTTGTTCAGAAAACCGGAAAGAGCCCTATGTCGATGTGACCATGCGTCCAGGTTTACCGAACATAAAGTGACATGCACGCGACGTTCGTTTTAAGTCTGTTCACAATTATTTTACCTCTGACATCAGTGACAGCAGCAACCCAACAGCAACCATAATGTAACGAGATTAAAGATCACTTTGATTTTGACATTGACGCAAAATAAGAGGTAATTATGAACGGACTGTAAATAGGGCGTGGGAACATAAAAAAACATCTTTGACCTTCTTTATTTTGCACACAGGTAGTGTCACTTCATACAGGGATTGTCGATGGGTGCTATCTACACAGACTAACAATTTAAAATTAATTTCATTCTATTTTCAAAGTCCATTTTGATATTTTTATTTTGTTTTCAAACATTTCAGACGGCGGGAAAATGGTCTGGAGTTATGACTGTTGGTTATACGAACGGGAATGAGGTATAAAATAATAAAATAAATATTTTCTGGGTTTCTCTTTATTTCTTTTAACAATCTCATAATGTATTTATAAACAATGCGTGGTAGTTTCTTCCTCTTCCTTTCTTTATACCAAAAGGGTTAGTATTTAATAAATAACACTACATAAAACGTTATTACCCGACTGCGCCAGAAGGAGGGTAATGTATTTCGAATGTATGTAAGTATATTTCTTTGGCACGCTCTGTAGCCTAAACGGCTTGATCGATTTCAACTTGAGAGGTGCCGTTAGATTAGTCTTGTGTAGAGTGGCACTGGGTATACCAAAATTGAAAATAAATGGCCGTTTTTTTGGCGCCATGTTGTCTTTAAAAAAAATCTTAAAACCTTTTGAGTGGGGTATCAAAATAAAGGGTTGCATAAATAGGTCTCACTAACGTCAAAAATAATTAAAATTAACAATAAAGACCTTTACCTATTGCCTCCGACTGCATGAGATTGCGTATAGTATTCAGTCTAAAGCCGGGTCGGCAGCGCCAATTTTCTAACAAAACATGTTATCAAAACAAGTTAGCAAAACTGCCAGTTCGTTGCGCCTATTGTTGTTATTGTTTTTGTTTCATTTTATAAATGGTTCCCACGAAGAAGACGTGGAAGCTGTTATAGCAATAGTAGATTTAGTTCTCCAAGTTAGTTTTTTTAGTTTTTCGTTCCTCCACGTTGTTTTCTTCTCTATGTCTTGCAAAATTTATGATAACAGCTCTTGAAAAGTGATTTTCTTTCTTTTTTTTAGACGTTCAGAAAGTGACTTTAATAATGACAACATTTTGCTAAATCAAGTTTTACAAAGGAGACTGGCCATTCAATTCTTCAAGATCAATTTCTCCCCTTGAATTCAAAGATGCTTCGTCAAAGAATGCACCATCTTTTGAAATCACCCTACAGCTTTCTCTTCAGTCTACCTTACCATAAAAACTAGGTTACTGTGCCATTGTTCGATCCCATTGATATATCTAGTACTGCATATATATCCCATGGAAACACCATAAATTAGGGGACCGGTCATTGTCCTGCACGGGATGACCGTTAAGGGGTCGCGACTAGCGGATTATTCTTCACAATGCATGTTTGGATTATTTAAAGCTAATTTTTGATTGATGTGTATTTGTGAATGGATTTCAGATTGTCTTTTATAAGGGTGAAAGATAATGTATCGACTGTTTTAATATCTTTTAAGTTTTTTTTTGTTTGTGAGAACGCGTGTGATGGCTGTAATGTCATTTTCATTAGCTATTTCTTCTACTGCTTTTAGTTATTTTCATTGTTATCTTTTATTTTTTTGAAAACAACGTGGAGGAACGATGTGATTCCTCCTGACATGAGATTAGGTGTGACTTTACGCTTTTTACGACCGGAGACAGTTACACCAGCATGATGTATCACTTGATTCCGTCTTCGTCTAGTGAGCTCGAACACAAAATGCGTTCTTCCCCTCGGCAGGCGAACGCGGGGGATGTTATCCATTCGTCTCGGCAAACATGTTATTGTGTTTTTGCTAACAAAACTATTAGGCCACGCCCCTATTGGGTTAGCAAACAATTATACTGTTTGCAAACACGAAAACACGGCGCAGCGGACCCGGCTTTATAGTCATCCTTTTATAACAAGTTTCTTGTTTCCATCTTTTATTATAAAAGTTCACTTTTTAGGTAGTCGGGTTTTTTTTTTTAAAGGGGATGTTTTGATAAGAGACCTCGCAATCTAATAATATAGCTTGTCTACTACAGCTATTCCTAATTGTTAAGAATCATCATCATCATCACATCATCATTTCAGCCGAAAGACGTCCACTGCTGGACATAGGCCTCCCCCAAGCTCCGCCACTTCGACCGGTTTTGTGCTTCTCGCATCCAGGGGACTCCCGCGGCCCTCACAAGGTCAAGAATCAATTTAACTAAAATTGCAAAAAACATACAAAGTTTAGCATGGTATGAGATGTAATTCAATATTCTACTGTAATAATATTCTAATTTATTGCAATACGTCTAGTATTTAAGAATTTGAGTTATTAGTTAAACAAAATCGTATAACCCTAAAAAAGGGTGTTCCCTTTTTACCCTTCTTACCCCGCGTCCTAACCCCGTTATGCGCTGTCTGAGGGCGCTTACTGGTTTTTCGAACAAAGTGACATTTGAAGGTGACGATCGCGGCTAAATAATAATCAATCCGGTCCAGCACGTCCTTTGCTGCCCTTTCCCAACACAGCCCTTTTTTTTATTACGGGTGAAATCTTCATGGATGTCCTCCGCCCCGGGGAGGGCGGAGGGGTCTGTCAGACTCTTACTGACTAAAACCACCCCGGTGTTCCGTCACTCACTTACACCGGGGATCACGGGAACTAATTAGACTTCCACGATCCCCGACTGGTGCCGGCCCGCCTCTGCGGGCCACCTCGCGATAGGGTCCCAACACAGCCCTACGGCAAGGTCCGTACACCACAGGGAGTGCCCTTAGCGTGTAGTCGCTTAGTTTTAAGTAATTAATACCTGGCTGGAGGCTTTATTGAGGCAGCCACAGGTAAGTCCGGTTAGGACTCATAGGTTGACCTAGGAGCAGGGCCCGATCTAAGGGGGGGCAAGCCGGGCAAATGCCCAGAGCGGCAAAAATGAGCGGCGGCAAAATGTATAGGTACTTACAAACATACCTACTCTCATGAATTTTTGTATACTTGTTCAGAAGCCGTAGTAGACTAACGTAAGTGAATATTATATAGTTAAAAGAATATCACATAATTGTAGTCATACCTACCATCTTTGGTAGAAGCTCATGACTTATAGGCTTATTCCCAAAGTGCTCCATTCTTTTGTTCTAAGAAGATAAGAATCTTATACATTCGTTCCCAAATTACTCCACGGAAATAATAGGTCTTTACCTATGAAATTGCCGTTTTGTATGAAAAAATTTAAACGAATTTTTTTCATGAATTTTTTATTTGTATTAATCGAAGTAATCACCCATGCAATCAATGCATCTTTGCCATCGCAGTGGCAGTTTATTGATGCCCTTCTTAAAGAAATCAGCTGGACGGGAGGCAACAAATTCTTCAAAGGCATTTTGTACTGCCTCTCGGGTATTAAATTTTTTTCCCGCCAAGAAGTTATCCAAATTCTGGAAAAAGTAGTAGTCTGTAGGCGCAAGGTCTGGTGAGTAGGGCGGATGACGGAGAGCTTCCAACCCCAGTTCTTGCAACTTGGAGACCGTCTGCTGTGCAGTATGAGGTCGCGCGTTGTCGTGCAGGAGCAGCGGAGACGAGCGATTGACCAATGCTGGTTGGAGATGCGCCAGCTTCTCCATCATTGTGTTCAGTTCTTCACAGTACACATCTGCAGTAATGCTCACCCCGTTTGGTAAGAAGCTGTGATGAATCACACCGGCGCTAGACCACCAAACAGTGACCATCACTTTTCTAGGGGTAAGTTTTCGTTTAGGGCATTGTTTAGGTGCTGAACCAGGATCCAACCAACTTGCTGAGCGCTTACGGTTATCAAACAGAATCCATTTTTCATCGCAGGTAACAATGCGGTTCAAAATTCCTTCATTTCTGTGTCTGTTGAGCAGTGCAAGGCACGTCTCGACGCGTACTTCGCGCTGGCGATCATTGAGTTCGTGGGGCACCCATTTGTCAAGCTTTTTTACCTTGCCAATTTGACGCAAATGGACCAATATTGTTTTGACGCTAACGTCGAAAGCTGCTGCTAATTCAGCCGTAGATTGTGTATCATCAGCTTCCACAATCGCCTTTAATTCGTCATTGTCGACCAAAGTCTTCGGACGACCGCGAGGTTCATTTTTCAGGTCGAAATTTCCAGAACGGAAGCGAGCAAACCAATAACAGGTGGTGCGTTGGTTTGTAGTGTTAGCTCCGTAAACGTCGTTGATGTTGCGTGCCGCTTGTGCCGCGTTGCTGCCACGACGGTACTCATATTCCATAATTACTCGAATTTTTAACGTATCCATGATGACGAAAAAGATTGAAATGCGATGAAAATGTAACACTAATCAATAAAGAAATGAGTACTTTTAGAAAAAAAAAACCATGTTTTTAAAATAAAATTAATTTGAAATTAGAATTCTTAGCCAAACAAAAATTATTTTGATTTGAAATGGCCAGTACTGCAGAACGGCAATTTCATAGGTAAAGACCTAATATTATTATTTAAAATACTTATTATTTTGTTCCCATTCTGCTCCATAGGTATCTGGAATCATTCTCAAAGTGCTCCACCGATTATTCGTTATCAGTTCCCAAACTGCTACATCTACATAATTACCTATAAAATATATATACCTACATATTTAATTACAGTCAGTCACAAAAATTTTGCATTTTGTTATAACGTCAATCCATATTTAAAATTATAGGCTTTTTGAGATAATCCCTCGCAAACAATTTGTAGATTGTGAGATTTAAGTCTATTTTCGAATCACAGTATTTTTTGTGCGTTATCTATCGGATAAACTCGACACTTTTAAAATTCAACTAACAATAGGGTATTACACCCATTTTTGAAGTGTCTTAATTCGATTCTAAAATGCTAATAACCCACTTCAAAACGTAACATTTTTATTTAATCGATTAGTGCCATAAAAATACATTTAAATTTTACATTTTCATATTTCGCGCGTAATTTGATGAAAACGCTGGACGCAGTGGACGCCATATTGGACTGTGGGTATGACGTCAGATTGCTGTGTGAATAAATGTGTTGGTGCTTTGTATGATAGTTGTTTATAATTTTAAATAATAGTTATTATTCTTCTTATCGTTGGTTTTCTGTTCCTGAATGTACATTTTTTCAATAAACGATAACATCGGTTACAAAAAATAAAATTACAAAGTGTGTCAGTTGATTAGTTTATACAGTGGTATGACGCATAACCTGGCGGCTACTATTTTCCGACTGCTTTTTGCCTGAGCAATCTCAATAATATACTTGTAGATTTTTTTTTTGTTTAGAGTAAAACACAGGCTTAATTGCCAGATACCATTTAAATTTTATTATTTGTTTTTCATGTTTTTAGACTTCTAAATCCAAAGCCCCACTGTTAATTTTGTCAGTTGATTTTTGAATATATTTAATTGTTGAATTAAAAAAAAAGACAAAATGATTGTTGAATTATATTATAAAGTGTTTTATTTAAAAAAATATCCTTAAAAATATATTTGCGAAGCTTTTGAGCCTGACTGTACGTCAGCTACCCTTTTATAGTAATACGGTACATATTTAAATGAATTTTTTGATTAAAATGCGGTGGAGTACTTTGGGAACATTTTAATATTATCATGGAGCAGAATGAAACCTCATCAAAAATAATATTTTTTCATTGAGCACTTTGGGAACTCTTTATGGAGCACTGGGAATAAGCCGACTTATATGGTGTTAGTGCAAAGGGCGGCGAATGTTATTTTTGCCCGGAGCGGCTAAATAGCTAGATCGGGCCCTGCCTAGGAGAAGTCATTCCCAAAAAAAAAGTAATGATCGCATTGAAGTAGAACGCGGCCTTAGGCAGTTAGGTAAAAAGGAATGTAATCCTTTCATGATCACTTCATCAAATAAATTATTCGCGTTTGTTCCGTTAAAATTATTTATTAAAAAATCAGCTGTTCTTTACATTTATGTTCGTATAACTCATCAAAATGTAGGGAACAGCTGATTTTTTTTCCCGATTTCAGGTTTAGTCCCATAGTTAAAGTTGCTCATAATGATGAGTACAATGACCAATAAAGAGGTTGTTGGTGTTTTTCCAATAACCCTGTATAGTTTTAAAATTGCAGTTTCAATTACTAGTGTCTATAAATAATTAGCGCCTGATTTGCTTGGTTTTTACGATTTGACAAAAAACGTATATGTAGGTAGTTTTATTTGATATTATTCTTAAGTATGTTGTAGTTGTATTACACGCACAGGATGGCGGTAAGTCCCCTCTTTGAGGAGTGGTTTGAGAGGCGGCATGGCGTCCTCACCTTCCGCCTGACGCTGGTCCTCACCGGACACTGTTGTTTCGTTAGGTTCCTGTTTCGGATAGGGCGGGAGGAAACGCCCGGGTGTTTCCACTGCGAAGATCGCCCTGAGGACACGGTGGAGCAAACGGTGGCGGTCTGCCCGGCTTGGGTGGAGCACCGCTGTGTCCTCGTGGAGGCGTTCGGCGGCGGCGATTTCTCGAGTCTGGCCCTGGTCCAGGCCATGGTACGGAGCGAGAGTGCATGGATATCCGTCACCTCCTTCAGCGAAGCAGTGATGCTCGCAAAGAGGGAGGCGGCGCACGTGAGGGAGAGGCAGCATATGCGCCCTCGTGACCCTAGCCGCCGCAGGATACGGAGACGCCCCGGGCGTCGGGAATCCCAGGCAGATTTCCGGCCACGGTAGGCATGGGCTTGCGGACGGCGAGTAATGGGTAGCTCGCTGTCCGGTAAGGAGCAAGCCCAAGTCAACGGCGCGTTGTGTTCCACGCGCGCCACAAAGAGATGTCAGTACCTACAAACGTGATGGGGCCCGCAAGGGCCGATGCCTGCCAGGGGTGCGGGTTTGTTCGAAAGAGATACCACAGCCCCTGGCATACGGGCTAATGAAGGAACACGGGTGGATTTTAGTCAGTAAAAGTCTGACACGCCTTCCTGCTCCACCCAAAGCGGGAGAAGTTATTTGATGATTTCCCACCCAAAAAAAAGGATGGCCGGAACATTGACGTCCAAAAATAAAATGTAGGTCGCTCGTATCGTGGGGTATCCAAATCACCCCCATGTATGATCCGCGACTTCATCGTTTTCATGTTATGATTTTTTTTTTCTGAATCTTGAGAATTTTCGACCTGACCAATTTAAAAACTATCTTTAAAAAAAGTAGAAGATTTTTATTTTGAGTTATTTGTTTTGCAACTGAATCTTCATGAGTAAGTAGTACTTTTATGCATTAAAAATCAGCTTCGTAAATGTGATGAAAGTTATGAAAATGTTGGTACAAAGTGAAAAATGTACGTTCGGTAAATTATGACTAGTGATCGGATAATCGGATGCATATTTACCTAAAGTTAATTTTTTGTTATGAAAGTACGGAAACGGTTTCTTAGAATATATTTTTTGTAAAATAAAACGACGGGTGTTGATTAGTTAGTCAGCAGGCTTAGCACGAGCACCGATTTGTCGACGGAAGAATAGAGAATAAGATTGCATAACTGTTCAGATGCATATTTATTGAAAACTAGCTTTTGCCAGCGGCTTCGCCCGCGCGGAACTTTCTTCCCCTATTTAACTCCCTTAGGGGTTGAATTTCGAAAAATCCTTCCTTATTCCTTGTGTACATTATAAAGGGAACCTCTGTGCAAAATTTCAGCTTTCTAGGTCCAAGGGTTTGGGCTGGGCGTTGATGAGTCAGTCAGTCAGTCAGGACTTCTCTTTTTATTTATATAGACTAGCAGCGCTCCGCGGTTTCACCCGCGTAGTTCCCGTTCCCGTGGCAATACGGGAATACAATATAGCTTATGTCACCCGGGGATAGTGTAGCTTCACAACGTTGAAGACAGGGAAGTTTGGCATTAATTCCTTCTGCACATGTGGCTTCCCTGGTACCTCATTAACAGCATAACTATGTGAAAGTCTATTAACTGCTCTCAAATACAAAGTTCTTTTTAATTCTTTTTATTTTTACAATGCTGACATATTCTCGTCATTAATTGACATTATACATCAATTTTATTTAGGTTCATTTTATTTATGTAGATTATTTTACATATTGTGAATGAGAGAACGTTGTAGGCCTTACTGACTGTAGATTTGTAGACGATTTTCTATTCTGTATTCGTCTAAGTACCTGGTACTTATTGATAGGCCTGCGCTGTCCTCCCATACATTTAATCTCTGTAATTTGAAAATATTGTTAAAGCCAATTATTTTTAAAAGAGTAACCGTGGAGTTTCTTGCCGGCTCTTCTCCATAGGAAACAACAATTTGGAACCGTGCACCTAGCTTCTGACGTTTCATAAGTGCCCATGCAGGTTTATATGAAATAAAAATATTTTGATTTTGATTTTGATTTTGACAACAGTGAAAGAATTTTTCAAATCGGTTCAGTAGTTTCGGAGCCTATTCAATGCAAACAAACAAATCTTTCCTCTTTATTAACCCCCGACGCAAAAACGACGGGGTGTTATAAGTTTGACGTGTCTGTGTGTGTGTGTGTGTGTGTGTGTGTGTGTGTCTGTCTGAGGCAACGTAGCTCCCGAACGGATGAACCGATTTTGATTTAGTTTTTTTGTTTGAAAGGTGTATTAGTCGGGAGTGTTCTTAGACATGTTTCATCAAAATCGGTTCAGCCGTTTGAAGATTATCAGCTCTTTTCTGGTTGAAAAACGGATTTTAGCCTCTGATCAACTCAAAATTTGGGATTCTATTACTTCAATGATATTAGACGAATAAAATAACCTTGAACTGATGCTGGAGCAACACCTGGAATTTCCAGGAAACCCAAGTTATTCACCAACAAACAGCAGAAGTATCGTGTTTGGGCTCATTGAAAAGGTCTCAATGAATAGATTATAGATAAATGGTGATTTAAGGGAGACATTAAGTTTAAAAAGCAAGAAATAAAAATTAAATTAAAAATTTAAAAAACCCCCGACCCACACAAAAACTCCAAAAAGTAAAAAATAATATTTATAGGCCTTTTAATTTTAACGTAATATTTTCATCAGGGCATTGTCAAGTCGGGGGACGGTCAATGAAAACGCCAAACAGAGGCCTAGCCGTCCCCCGACTTGACAATGCCCTGATGAAAATATTACGTTAAAATTAAAAGGCCTATAAATATTATTTTTTACTTTTTGGAGTTTTTGTGTGGGTCGGGGGTTTTTTAAATTTTTAATTTAATTTTTAATAATAGTATAGATTAACCCCGATGCAAATATGTGTATGAAGGGTGTAACTCTGTAAGAGAAGGGGTGGTGTGTGTTAGTTATAACAATTTTTATTTTTACATTAAGATTTTTTCGATACGAAAGCGCGTTCCTTATTAGCCAACATCTCAACTTTAGGTGAATATGCATCCGAATATTCGATCTCTGATTATGACTTGAATTAAAAATCTAAATAGGTGACTTCATGGTTCCTAAGTAGCAGTGGACCAATTAGGTGACCTCCACGCTCACCTGGATTCAACCCTATTGATTTCTTCATTTAGGTCGATTACCAGGAAATAGCATACGCCAAAGACTTCAAGTGAACAAGGGCTGAGGCAGTTGACTGCAGAAGCTAAACGTGTTGTGAGAGACAACAGAGAAGCTTTTAGACGATTTCCAGACAATTTTTTACGTAGATGTGGAATGTGTATTGGTGCTGGAGGTGGTCACTTTGAAAAACTTTTGTAGATGTTAAAAATAAATTACTTTTTTCACATTATCATGTGTTTTATTAACAAAACTTTTCTTACCCAACCTCTGAAACGATTTGTTGGTTAGTTTTCAGTATTCAGTATTCTTATCATTAATTAACCGTAGAAACGAGAAAATGAGCAAAAAATATATTAATCAGATGGCAAATTTTAAGAATTTGTCACGTCATCATCATCATCATCATCATAATTTCAGCCGAAAGACGTCCACTGTTGGACATAGGCCTCCCACAAACTCCGCCACTTCGACCGGTTCTGTGCTTCCCGCATCTAACGGATTCCTGCGGCCCTTTTGTCACCTCGCTGTCTTTGAAGGCCGATTTTAGCCAAAGTAGCCCCATTGAGTACTACTTTTTTAGGATTGTGAAAGCTGAGAGTCTGGTGCATTCTTGAAGCCTATTTAGGAAACATGTAGTCACCTGTTTAGATTTTTAATTTAAAGTTGAAAATTTAAGTCATAATTTCCCGAACGTTTTTTCACTTCAGACCAACATTTGCATAACTTTCATCACAGTTACGAAGCTGATTATTTTATGCATAAAGATAATACTCACGAAGATGCAGTTGTAAAAAAAAACTCGTTGTCTTCTACTTTTTTTAAGATGTTTTTTTTTACTGGACAGGTCTAAAATTCACAAAAATTCAGAAAAAAAAACATAACTCGAAAACTATGAAAAGTCCCGGAACATGCATGGGGTGTTTCGGATACCCCACGATACGAGGGAACTAAGTTTTATTTTTGGACGTCAATCTTCCGGCCACCTGTATAAATTTTACGGAATAATTTCTCTAAATTATGGTGAAAACTGCATCAAAATCTGTTGCGTAATTTAGAAGAACAAAGCCGCTATAAGATGCAAATATCTTGTCAATTCTGAATATTGGAAGTCCACGTAAACAATAATTGTTGACATGGATTTTGAATCATTAGTATTAATAAATAATTTAAATATACGTAAGTACATAAATCTAAATAAAAATGACTCTGATACAATAGCAACCAAGTAAAAAATATAATAGCACTTTTCGTCATGGCATGTAAGTCAATTATTAACGAGAAAAAAATTTTTTTTGAGAGAATCACAGCCGTAAAAGCTTGGCTTTTCCACTTAAATATATTGAAGCGCGAATATAGAACTACATGAGTATTTATAAAATAATCATTAATTATATTATAAACCTTATAAGTATAACTAAAGTGATAAGGTAAATTTTTCTACTTAAATATTAGTTTTTGAGAGAGCTTAAATCTACTTTCTTAAATATAGAGAGAAATATTTCTGTGGAGAGCAACTTCGTCGTTGTATTTTTATGTAATTAAGTAAATATTTAGTTATGTTCAGTTACCTGCAATGCTTTAAGCATTACAGGTAACTGGCAAGATTTATAAGTATTTTATTTCAAAACTATCGATAGTACCTAGAATATGGATAAATAATGTTGTTTTTATTTAAACAAAACAAAATTCATTTTACTTTCGTTTTCATAAATGCGACCACTAGTTATTCTAGAAATAATATTCAATGACAAAAAAAAAATGACGGAGCAACAGAACACTACTATTCTTTCAAAAAATAGCCAACAACATACGTATATTGTCTTCTTTATCCTTAATATTAACTTTTTTTAAATACCCACAGCTTATGAATACGTTTTATGAAGAGTTTAGCTTAATAAATCTGGGAGAGAGTTCGCTCAATCGCACGTCCATGCTAACAATTTGCATTAACTGTGGAGCAGTAAGATTGGTTTTTGCCGTTTTAACTGCGACGTGCGGTTGTCCGTAATTTATATAGTTCCCTGCTCTATTTCATGAGATGCAGTGGTGGCCCAGTGGTATCGGCCGCGACTTAGCGAGTTGCAGGTCGTAGGTTCAAACCTCGACAGGTACTTCACTTTGTGTAAATTATTTCATCACCACTGCTATCAAAACGGTGAAGAAAAACATCGTGAGGAAAGCAGTAAGTCCTAGAACTAAAAATTCGAAGACATGTGACATCTACCAAACCGCAACATCTACGGGCCCGCGTGTTGGATTACCGCCCACTTCCTCTCACAAAAGGGGAGGCTTGTCCCAGCAGTGGGAACAGTATAGAATGTGCATAAACGATACGGGACTATTGTCAAAATATTCTTGGGCACGACATGACACCTTAAATGTGCAACCAAATTCTTCACAAATTCTACAAACACCTACTTATTACTCAAATCATGGAAGTGTTGCTCCACCTACCCAGTCCAACACAACCACAATGCCTCAGTTCTTCATGACAAGTTCCAGATAGTCCAGGACCCGCTTATCATGGAGTATCTTCAGGTGTTCAGCGCCGGGTAACGCTAGTGACTTGACTGAGTTGCCGTTCCGGAACCTGCGCTTGCGCCAGTGTTCGCATGCGTTAAGTGAGCGTAAGTTGACTGTGCCGTCGCCGTCACCCATCGCCAGGGTTGGGTAGCCGTCCAGCCAGGTTCCCGGTTTGTATACCAATCTGTTGTTAAATAATACTGAATAAATAAATACAATAATCAAAAAAAAAAACAATGTTAATCGATATGTATACAATTATTGTTTGATCTGTTGCATTCTTTCTAGTCTGTGGTAAAAAATTAAAAATTACTTGATCTGTGGTGTCAAGCAAAGCTTCTAGTTTTATTCTGCTCTGATAATATAAACCCTAAAACCCCTAAAACAAATTAAAAAACCTAACAGGTTACGGGCCCAGAGTGCTTAAAAACAAAAAATTATAAAATATAAAATTCAAACAGTTAAAATTAGTCGAAAGTGAATACACATAAATGTGCACGCGAACGCAAACAAATTGACAAAATGGAGTCGTCCATCGAACTCCACATAACAAAACTATCTTGTGAAAAAGATTTCCCAATATGGAAATTCCAAGTGAATATCTTATTCAAAAGCTCAAGTCTACAAGATGTCATCTATGGCACTCGCACAGGAGCAATCTCTATGCCGTCAAGAGACCAAAATATGGATTACGAGCTAAAAGATGCAAAGGCTCAAAAAATTATTATGATGAGCATTGATAAAAAGTTAATGATTCACATAATGACATGTGAAAATGCTAAAAGCATGTACGAAAAACTATGTACATTGTTTGAGAGAACGAATGAACAACGTAAGTGTGAACTTCTGCAACAATTTTATGTATACCATTATGACACCAACAAAAATATGGCAGAAAATATTAGCATGCTCGAAAACATTCGATTTCAACTTAATGTCTATGACGAGAAAATATCAGAGAATAGTTTTATTGCAAAAGTATTGGCAATATTACCGGAAAACTACTCTAACTTTATTACCTCTTGGGAATCTTCCCCGTTACATGAAAAAACGTTAATAAATCTCACTAGTAGATTATTAAAAGAAGAGGAGAGATATAAAATGAATATAAGTAAAGAACAGCATGAGGTTATTGCATACAAGGCTCAAAGAAAATTGAATAAAAACAATAAAAATACTTACCAAAAGGATAAAAGTTGTGAAATATGTAAAAAATCTAATCACTCTACGGAAAAATGTTTCTTTAAGAATAAAACTAATAACAAGAAGACAGAATGTACCATTTGTAAGAAGAATAATCACACAACGGAAAAGTGTTTCTTTAAACAAAATAATCAAAACAGTAACAACAATTCTAAAACCAACACTGCATTTATGACATACATGGATAAAAGATATAATGAAACAGAAGCGATTACATTTATTGTGGACTCAGGTTCTTCAAGCCATCTTACCAATAAGAAAAATTTATTACACAACTTTCAAGAAGAGAATGGAAAAATAGGAATAGCAAAAGCCGGAGTGGCCATGCAATCAAAAGGTCATGGAAAAATACATGGATCAGAATGTACTCTGAAACAGACTATCTATGTACCTGATCTGACCAACAATCTTATGTCAGTCAGTGCCATAACCAATAATGGCGGTAAAGTTATATTTGAAGATCAAGAAGTTAAAATACTAAAAGAAGACAAGTTAATACTAAAAGGAAATAAAGAAGAAAATGGACTGTATACTGTAAAAATAAATAACCTAAAACAAGAAACTTCCTTATTAACGGATAAAATAAATAAAGCTGAAGAATGGCATAAAAAAATGGGTCACCCTAGTATTGGCAAAATGCTTAACCTAAGAAAAGTAGCTAAAAACATGAATGTGAGTGAAGAAGATATCAAAAACTTAAATAAAACTTGCAAGGTATGTATAATGTCAAAACAAGTGAGAAATCCATTTAATACAGAAAGACAAAGAGCAAAACGGCCACTACAAATAATACACACAGATATATGTGGTCCTATTTCACCTAATACATATGACAATAAGAAATACATACTTACAATTCTTGATGACTACACTCATTATACACGAGTCTATCTACTAGAACATAAAAATGAAGCTTTTGAAGTCATAAAATCTTATATTGAAGAAGTAGAAAGAGAAAGAAATGAAAAAGTTAGTACAATCAGATGTGATAATGGAGGTGAATATACCAGCAATAAAATGAAAAATTGGTGCCATTACAAAGGCATAATAATGGACTTCACCATACCATACAGTCCTCAACTGAATGGAAAAGCAGAAAGGCTAAATAGAACAATTCTGGAAAAAGTAAGAGCATTATTATTTGAATCAAAAGAAGAAAGCAATCTATGGGGAGAAGCCGCAAGAACTGCTGCATATATTATTAATAGAACACCAGTTGAAACACTAAATAACTCAACACCTATAGAATTGTGGACTGGTCAACAACCAGATCTTGGAAATATAGAGATATTTGGCTCTGAAGCTTATAGTAAGAAACTTGGACATTTACAAAAACTATAGTCTAGAACGAACAAAATGATCATGATCGGATATGCCCCAACAGGCTATAGATTATTTGACAAAGAAAAGCAAAAAGTCATCATAAGTAGAGATGTAATATTTAATTTCGAAGAGAACAAAGAAAAGTCTAAAGAAGAACCAATAAAAATGAATGAAAATATAGTGGATAATATACTACATGAAGAAGGGAACACAGAAGACAAATATTATGATATAATGAAAATTGAAATAAATCATGATGAAAACTCTGTACAACAAGAGATAGAGGAAATAAATAATGGAGTAAACTCTGTACAACAAGAGATAGAGATCCCAGAAGAAATAGAAGTTGTAAACACCTTACAAGAAGAAAATAACATACTAGAAACCATAGAAGATATACAGGATAATAATAACCAAAATGAAGACCAAAGAACAAGTTCACAAAGACCTAGAAGACAACATAAGATACCAATAAGATACACAGATTATGCTATGTTAACATATCAAGAAGTGTTGTCTTGTCCTGAAAATAAAGAATGGATTAAAGCTATAGACTCAGAAAAGAAGTCTTTACAAGAAAACCAAGTTTGGGAAATAGTAGAAAAAGAAGAAGCGAAAGGAAGAAAAATTATAGCTAGTATGTGGGTTTTCAAAATAAAACCAGATGGAAAATTCAAAGCCAGGCTTGTAGCGAAAGGCTGTCAGCAAATATATGGATTAGACTATGAAGACACATTTAGCCCAGTTATGAGTAATAGTTCATTTAGAATATTAATGGCTATTGGTGCTTCAAAAAATCTTCATATCATGTCATTAGATATAAAAACAGCTTTCTTATATGGAGATCTAAAAGAAAATATTTTTATGGTTTTACCTGAAGGATATGAGGAATATGATAGAAATACAAAAGTCTGTAAACTTAAGAAAAGTTTATATGGATTAAAACAAGCTCCTTTGAACTGGAATGAAGAATTTACCTCAGTATTACTTAAAAATGGATTAAAACAATTGAAAGCAGATAAATGTTTATTCAAGACTTCAGACGGTACAATGATGCTAGGAATACATGTTGATAATGGAATTTTATTAGGAGAAAATAAGGAATATATGATGAAACTTATAAATAACCTAAAAGAAGATTTTCAAATGACATACACTGAGAATCCTGAAACATTTTTGGGAATAGATATCACTAAGACTAAAGATTCAATACATCTAAAACAAAGTAAGAATGCTGAAAAAATAATTGAAACCTTTAATATGAAAGAGGCAAAAATAAGTCCTACACCATTACTGGAAAACAATGAAAATGATGTACAAACAAAAGAAAACTTCCCTTACAGAGAAGCTATAGGTCATCTTATGTACCTATCAAATAAAACTAGACCTGATTTGACATATGCTGTGAACTATGAGAGTAGAAGCATGGAAAAACCGAAAAATCAAGATATAAGTCATGTTAAAAGAACCATTAGATATTTGAAAGGAACCGTAAATGCTAAAATAAAATATAATATAGATGAAAATTTAATAAAATTAGAAGCATACTGCGATGCTGATTATGCAGGTGACAAAGAGACTAGAAAAAGTACAAGTGGCTACATAATGATGTACTGTGGAGGTCCAGTGCATTGGTGCACAAGGAAACAACCTATAGTAGCACTATCAAGCTGTGAAGCTGAGTATATTTCAGCCGCTGAATGTTGCAAAGAATTATTGTACGTGAAAGGATTAATAGAAGAACTTATTGAAAATAAAATTACAGTGAATCTAAAAATAGACAATCAAAGTGCAATAAGATTAATTGAAAATGGAGTGTTTAATCGCAGATCAAAACACATTGATGTCAGGTATCACTTTTTGCACAATTTATTTGTTGAAGATATTATAAAAATATCTTACTGCCCTACTAATTTGCAATTAGCAGATATCTTTACTAAACCTTTGAAAACAAATAAATTTCGTGAAATTAGAGATCTTATTATGTAAACTTAACTGTAATTGAAATAATTTTTTTTGTTAAATTAATATGATTATGAGAAACTACTTACTAAAATTGTTACTACAACCAAATTGATGTCAAACTTTAAGTAATAAATATGTTAATTATGCAAACTTAAATATGTTTGTAAACAAAATAAATGGATAACAGTAAACATAATTGATTTGATAAAATAAAATAAATAAATAAGTTTAATTCTAATATGTTACTAAGTTAAAAGTTTAAAACTAATATTAATGTTTAAATACGTGCGTTTGTAATGTTTTTTTTTTTGATTACGGAGGTGTGTTAAATAATACTGAATAAATAAATACAATAATCAAAAAAAAAAAAACAATGTTAATCGATATGTATACAATTATTGTTTGATCTGTTGCATTCTTTCTAGTCTGTGGTAAAAAATTAAAAATTACTTGATCTGTGGTGTCAAGCGAAGCTTCTAGTTTTATTCTGCTCTGATAATATAAACCCTAAAACCCCTAAAACAAATTAAAAAACCTAACATCTGTAAATTGGAGAGTTGGAGACAGTGGCCGTTAACAGTTTAGTCTATTTTGACTGCGTTCATATAGCACTCTTCTATAGAACAGCTTTTTCTTTTTTGAGAACCGGCAAAAACTTTCTATGCTAGGGGTCTAGAAGCATGTGCTGAATTCATGATTACAGTTTGCGCGTCGATGTGCCTGCTACCCTGTTCGACATGGCTGTAGATTTCCTGGTACTTTAGAAGATTAACCTTTTCACCGCCACGGACTTCAATAGAACTTCCAGATTTTCGTAACACCAGCATTACGACTTACCTATCTTATAAAAATAAATTTACTGTATTTAAAAGCTTTGTTTCATTTTATTAAATAATATAGCACTGTCTAATACCCTGTTTTATATTTTTCCACGCAAAAGAAGCCCTTATCTGTCTTAAAATCGTCAAAAACAAAAACTCCGAATATTTTTTGTCCCCGGAACGCCAAGGACTTCATATATAGTCGGCCAGTGATGTGACGCGAAAGTTACAACTGTTTGATTTCGCCCATTGAAATATTTTTAACACTACTACTATCGACAACAATTTGAGGTCAGTAAGATATGAACATGGCAGTGGGTAGGGCACATTGCTCGCAGAACAGATGGCCGATGGGGCCGAAAGGTTCTGGAGTGGCGACCCCGTACCGGAAGACGTAGAGTGGGAAGGCCTCCCACAAGGTGGACCGATGACCTTGTGAAGGCCGCGGGTATCCGCTGGATGATGAAGATATGAACTCAGTTAACTACTTTATAACAAAGGGAAAATAGACGAATTTCGACCTTCACATGGGTGCCGATTGGGAATTAAATATTTGTTAGCAGTCCTTGTCGATAATTATATTCCCATCACTACAAAACAATTGGTTTTGTCATTGTCAGTGCCCCGGGCGCCATGGACTAATAAAGAAGTCGTTCTGTGACGTCATAAGCGTACGGCTGTTAAGATAACTTTGGCATAGTGCAGCACTAATCGAGTGAACGCACACGTATCCTTCTTCTGCTTGTAACAATACCCGCTCCGATGTCGCGAAATCTCCTAAAGATCGGTCTAACAATAGAAAAAGTAGAAACAGTAAAAGAACAGAGACAAAGCTTTAAAAACAGTGCTGTGATAGGTACACTGCTACCTAGATGTTATCATTTAAATATATACCTTCTTTCCATTTCGAAAAAACACGACGAAAAAACTTTAAATACAGTGAAAAATTCTGCTGCTTTGATACCTACGGTAAAAAACGTTGACTGAAGTAGTTAAAAAAACAGTAGACAAATAAAGAAGGAAGACCATAGACCACATCCCTAATCAGAATTGAATTTAACGTGCTCTGAGCGCCAAGGACTTGAAATGAAGTCAAAGATAGACGTCATGAAACGAATAGAGATGTACCTCATTTCCTACAGCTCTAATTGAGTTATGTATTTGTTTCTTTGATACGTATAATTAATACTGTTTTATCTTACTAGGCATCCTGTGAAATAAATCAAATATGGATTTATTTAATCAGTTTTTAATTATATTCGTAAAATTATAAATAAAACTTATCTAACTTGACGCGTACCTATAAATCTCATTCATCGATATGACGATACCCTCATCACTACTGTTTGCTATATACTCGTATTTCGTTATACACTCAGGGACACGGAATCTTTGCCAACCGCTTATCTCGCGATAGCAAAAGTTTCAAGTGTTTCTGATGAATGTTTGGTGTGTAGATATTGCAAAAAATGTTTACTCTTAGTTCAATAGGGTAATCCATTATGTATATAAGTGTACCACGGTCCACGACGAAACTTTTAATTTTTAGTTGAATCGGGTCATTTGAGCGACTAAGTTCACGTTTTAAATTTGTGTGCTGTGAAAAGTTTAGGTACTGTTCGGTTTTTGAATTATTGTGATTTTATGCTTTTAATTAAATTAGTAAAGGAGCTTTAAAAGCAATAAAATGCCTCTAACACCAGGTTTTACAAGCCGTTGCATTATTTAACCAAGAGCTGACACAGCGTGAAGTTGCTGTTGCACTTAACGTACCACGGTCATCAATGCAGTATGCCCTTAAAAGATACCAGGAGACAGGCCAGTACACCGGCAGGCCAGGCAGTGGAGGCATAAGGTGCACATCGGCCGGAGACAACCGCTTTATCGTCCTGGGGATTTTGCGAAACTGCTACCAGACCGCTGCGCGCTGTTGAGATACGCCAGCGGCTTCAAATCGTGAGAGGCACTAATGTTAGCGAGCGTACGGTGAGAAAACGAATGGAGGAAGTAAATTTAAAATCTCGTAGATCAGGACGAGGTCCAGAACTTCTCAGACAGCCCCGAGTAGCTCGACTTCAGTTCGCATGAGAACACGTCAGCTGGACTCACGAGCAATGGGCAATGTACTGTTGACAGAGGAGTGTCGAATAGCTTTACGTTCTCCAGATGGTCGGGAACGAGTGTGGCGAAGAGAGCGGTTTTTACCCATTACTACCACTCAAACAGTGAATTTCCATGGAGGCTCAATATTGGTATGCGGAGGTATAAGTTCCGACGCACGTACAGAGTCGGTAATCGGCTAATAGCTGTTCGATACATCGATGAAGTTCTTCAGGAACACGTAATGCCATATTCGGGGTTTATTGGACACGACCAATTCCTTCTAATGCACGATAAAGCACGTCCACACGTTGCACATTGCTTTGAAGAATATCTGGAATAGCATACAAAAATTGCACTGGCCAGCTCGTAGCCCAGACTTAAACCCAATTGTGCATATCTGGAACATGCTTAAAAGAAAGATAAAGTCCAACTCCAACCAGACGCAAACTCTAAACCAGCTCTGAACTGCAGCGCTGGCCACTTGGCGCAGTATACTGCAAGTTGATGTCAGAAACATCATCCAAAGTATGCCAGATCGAATGCAGGCAGTTACCATAGCTAGAGGAGGAAACACCCGATATTAAAATGTTTAGACAATAAAGAAGAAGACCTTATGTTTAATTTTGTAGTGCTTTTAAATTTACAGTGAAAAATTATTAATTTCAGTGAAAGTTCGTGATTTTAAAAACTGATTTATTGGTGAGGTAGTCTTTTCATTTCTAAGAAACAACAAGCATAAGAAACACTTATTAAAGCCACTTACCCTTAATTTATTGTAAAAAATGCAAATGCAAATTTTTTAAAGTCAAAAAGTCAAAGTCAAAGTATTTATTTGTGTGATTTTTGGTGGTACATACTGTAGGTCTTATAGTTAGGTAGGTTTAAATGCAAATAATCAGCAAAATCAGGAGTGGCCAAGTTTCCGTGCCGGTGTGTGTACATTTATAGCTTGGCGCTGGCGAGGCATCGCGTTCTGTGTTCGTTGGCGGTGAAAAGGTTAAAGTAACCTGTTTTAATATTTACTTTAATGACCACCCAATGATCTCTATAATGTAATATAAGACCTCCATTGTTCCCGTAATTAGTACAAAGTAACTAACCGTGTTACATAAATAAATATTCTGTTAAAGTATAATATTCCCTTAGTTATCTACATATTGGTATCTAACATAATTATAAGATTACGAGCCGTGTGCTCGACGGGATTTCCCATTGACAAAAATGACCAACTTTCATACAAACTTTTATCAACTATTTTAACCCAATATTAGGGGATTTTTTTTACTGCATATTTTGTGCTCTTAGATGGGTCTAGGAGCTGATACTTTTATTAAGTAGATAATATTTTTACGATCATAATTACCTTTCAACAGTGGTGATATTGTATCCGTATATGCAGTGTACTTCCACGCCGGGTGCGCTGAAGTCTTTTGTGTACTTCTCAGTGTCCTTGCGCATCTCCCACGCCGCTGGGAGCTCCATGTCACTGTAATAATTATAGCAGGCTGCTATTGTGCTAGCGCAAAGCTCTCTGCTCATACAGAGAAGGCCCGAGTATTGATCAACGCGTTTGCTCGAGACGGGTTGGCGACTTCATACTTAATAATATCATCTTCAACCCGCGCCTTTACCTACGTTTCGGAGATTAGCCAGAACATAGACAATTTTTTTCGGATGTATGTACTTAAATTTGCATTTAGTAAAAAGCTGTTATTTTGAAAATACAAACACTTAAATTTATTGATTTAAATGCATGTATATGTAGATTGTATGGTCTAAAGGTTTCTTCACGATGTTTTGTTTATGAAAGAAATACCCGTAATCTCAGAAGACTTAGGCAGTGGGTTATACAATGTAATGTACATCCACATTTAGCCAGATGTTACAGATACCTGCTTTATACATTCAATATTTATTAGCTACTGCATAAGCACGTAAAACTATTGGAGTTCGCATATTTATGTATGCACTGGCCTGTAAGAATAATCGTATGCAACACATGTCTGTCACTCATTTTAAATTAGTATGGTTACGGTTTGTTTATGTTCTTTTATATATATTTGTGACTTGCGTGTAAGAATAAAGAACCACCAACGATCCGCTGCTTTTATCTTTATTCCAATAGGTTATGGGCCCAGGACCCAGAAGCATAAATGCTAGAGCATAATTTATAAGTTGAGTGGTTTGAATATTAATAAAATTGTGTGCTTGTAAAACTTATGAAATCTCAATTATATCAGCTGAAATTGGCATAAGTAGTATTAAGAAGCTGAAAAATTCGTCCGATTACCCAAATTGGAAATTCCTGGTACCAAATTACTTGGAGAATAAAAACTGGTGGGGAGTAATTTCTACAGATGTAGTTAATGCTGACGTAGACCGGCAGGCACGAACGACAATTTGCTTATTGTTAGAACCAGAGTGTTTTACCCACGTCTACAATGCGAAGACTGCGAAAGAAGCCTGGAATAACTTACGGAAAACATATGAAGATAAAGGTTGGGGAAGACGTATACATATTCAGCGAGAGCTTTTCAACTGTAAGTTAGAGAATTTCGATTCTATGGAAAGCTACATATCTAAAATTACGTTCCTGACACAACAATTGTCCGATATTGATGCTCAAATCCCTAATGATTGGATCATATCGATTTTGCTGGGTGTTTTTTTTTTTTTTTTTTTTTTTGGGTGGGAAATCATCAAATAACTTCTCCCGCTCTGGGTGGAGCAGGAGGGCGTGTCAGACTTTTACTGACTAAAACCCACCCGTGTTCCTTCAGTAGCCCTTAAGCCAGGGGCTGTGGTGTCTCTTTCGAACAAACCCGCACCCCTGGCAGGCATCGACCCTTGCGGGTCCCATCACTTTTGTGCTGACATCTCTTTGAGGCGCGCGTGGAACACAACGCGCCGTCGACTTGGGCTTGGTCCTTACCGGACAGCGAGCTACCCATTACTCGCCGTCCGCAAGCCCATGCCTACGGTGGCCGGAAATCGGCCTGGGATTCCCGACGCCCAGGGCGTCTCCGTATCCTGCGGCGGCTGGGGTCGCGAGGGCGCATATGCTGCCTCTCCCTCACGTGCGCCGCCTCCCTCTTCGCGAGCATCACTGCTTCGCTGAAGGAGGTGACGGCTCCCCATGCCCTCTCGCTCCGTACCATGGCCTGGACCAGGGCCGGACGCGAGAGATCGCCGCCGCCGATCGCCTCCACGAGGACACGGCGGTGCTCCGCCCAAGCAGGGCAGACCGCCACCGTGTGCTCCACCGTGTCCTCAGGGCGATCTTCGCAGTGGAAACACCCGGGCGTTTCCTCCCGCCCTATCCGAAACAGGAACCTCCCGAAACAACCGTGTCCGGTGAGGACCTGCGTCAGGCGGAAGGTGAGGACGCCATGCCGCCTCTCAAACCACTCCTCAAAGAGGGGACTTACCGCCGCAATCGTGGCGTGTTGCTGGGTGGATTGACTGCTGAGTATAGCCCTTTAATTATGGCTGTAGATAATAGTGGACAAGAAATAACTTTAGAGCAGATTAAAATGAAATTGTTACAAGAAGGAAGTAGACAGAGTAAGTTGAACACAGAGTACGAAAAAGTTTTAGTTACACGTAAAGTGCAGAACGATGCAAGATCTAACACTAAAACTAATGATCGTAAGCAGAAGTTCGTCTACAAGTGTTTTAAATGCCATAAGCAGGGACACAAGGCGTCCGAATGCAAAGAGCGGATCAAAACCGCGAATATCTGCCTGAATACGAAAGGGGCGATAAGCAAAGATAAGTGGTATTTAGACAGTGGATGTTCAAATCATATGACCCATGATAAAAAAAAATTGTTGTCTTACAAACAAGTAAAGGGCAACATGAAGATTGCAGTAGCAAACGGAGAGAAATTATTGGTGAAAGGACGAGGAAATGCTGAGCCACAAGTCAGCGAAAACGAAAAATTAATTTTAGAAAACGTTTTACATGTTCCTGATTTATCCATGAACCTAATTTCGGTGAGCGATTTGACCAAAAAGAATTATTCCATGAATTTTGACAATGGAGGTTGCATGGTTCAAAATAAAGAGAGAGAGAATAAAGAGAGTCTGCAGGCATAAAACACCAGACGACTGTACCGTACACGCCGGAACAAAATTCTGTCGCAGAAAGAGCGAATCGGACTATAATAGAAAAGGCAAGAACATTACTGTCAGAATCGAACCTGAGCAAGAAGTATTGGGCCGAGGCTGTAAATACTGTTGTTTACCTAAAGAACAGAAGCCCCACGAAAGCATTGAATAATGCGGTACCAGAGAAACTTTGGACTGGAAAAGATGTGGATGTGAGTCATCTGAAAATCTTTGGTTGTTTGGCATATAGATTGATACCAAAACAAAAAAGACGAAAACTGGACATGAAGACGGAACCGATGATTTTTATTGGATACCCAGATAATCAGAAGGGTTATCGTCTGATGAATCCTAAGACAGGTGAAGTGATGACTGCGAGAGATGTCAAATTTCTCGAAAACGTCTTTCTCCAAAAAGAAAAAGTAGACAAATCGGAAGTAATCATAAGCCTCAATAAAGATTCTGTTCCTTCCAGTTTACCCAACGGATCTACAAGCATATCTGAACGCTTGAAGGCTCACGATGATATGTATCGTGATACTATAGACGAGAACGTAGAAGTATCGGAGGAGATAGGACCTGAACCTGTAGTACCAGAGCGAGTACCTGATGACGTATTGACTGAAGAAGAAGTGAGAATACCTGAATTAGAAAGAAGGTATCCTGTAAGAGAACGCAGACAAGTCAATCGGTACGGATGCAATGTTATGTATGCCAAGGAGAGCAATCTTGATGGTGATCCATTGACTATTAATGAAGCGTTGGCGAGACCAGATGGTGATTTATGGCAAAAAGCGATAGATAATGAACTTATGTCACTAAAGGAGAACCAGACTTGGACATTGGTGGATCTTCCAGCTGATAAGAAGCCTATCCAATGCAAATGGGTGTTCAAAATCAAGAAAGATAGCGATGGCAAGGTAACGAAGTACAAGGCTAGACTTGTAGCAAAAGGGTTCACACAGGTATGTGGTGTAGATTATACTGAGACTTATTCTCCTGTAGTTAAAAGCTCTACTCTACGATTGTTGTTCTCGCTAGCTGTTGAATACGGTTGGTTTATTGATCAGTGGGATATCACGACTGCCTTTTTGTACGGCAAAATTAAAGAGGACATTTACATGTTCCAACCAAAAGGAGCAGTAGTCAAAGGTCAAGAAACCAAGGTATGCAAACTGCAGCGTTCTTTGTATGGATTGAAACAAGCTTCAAATGCTTGGTTCAAGGAATTGGATAAAGAAATGTTGAATTTAGGCTTTGTACAATCAAAAATAGAACCGTGTTTGTATCAAAAGTAGCTTAAAAACAATAAGAAGTTGATTGTCGTTATTTACGTAGATGACCTTTTTATTTTTGGAAATTGTGAACAAGAAAAACAACAATTAAAAACCAATTTGCTTGACAAGTTTAAAGTGAAAGATTTAGGTCCGGCTAGGCATGTTTTAGGCATGAGGCTAAGGAGAGACAAAGATGTTATTTGTCTAGATCAGCAACAGTTCATTTCGGACATTTTGAATGAATTTAACATGACAGACGCTAAACCAGTTTTAACCCCAATGGAAGTCGGTATGAAATTAGAAAGATCGACAAATTCCGATAGTGATCTGCCATATCAAAGGTTGATAGGGTGTCTAAACTATTTGGCCTGTAATACGCGACCAGACATAGCACATGCGGTAAGTGTACTTTCACAATTCAATTCGTGCTATGATGAAATACATTTTAAATGTGCGAAACGGGTCCTAAGGTATTTAAAAGGTACGTCTAACCTTTGTCTCACTTTTAGGAAGTCGGTAGATTTAGACTTACGAGGCTACGTTGATGCAGATTGGGGAGGGGCACTTGACAGAAAGTCTTTCACAGGGTTAATTTTCAAGATAGGTAAAAATATAGTGTGTAACAAATCAAACTTAAACCTAAGAGAAACAAAGATTATAAGTAGATTTTTACATTTTTTTAATTTAAATTAATAAAAAAATACAAATAGTTTTATAAAAAATTACCGATCTCACTAGAGTCCCTAAGTATCAGGTCACAAACTGGGAGGATATATCGTGAGGAGGGTTCTTAGGTCACACACACTGGGAGGAGGATATGTCGTGAGGAGGATCCGGTATGAGCGCCTTGTTGTCCTCTGGAGCTCGGTTCTAGAATATTTCAGTAAGATGAGCAGTAGAAATAGGGAGGGACTCGATAAAACTCCGAAGCCCAATAGTAGAGTCGCAGTAGCAGTATTAGTAAAGGCTTTTCAGAAAAATAAATAGTTCTTCCATATATCAAATTACGTCGCTGTCCCTCTTCGTAGTTCCCTCTCGTAGTAGTCCCGCTTTCTGCGCTTCGTCCTCTATTTATACTAGAGTTTCAGCCGTTCCAGAACATTTTTAAATTTTAATATTATATCCTCCAGTGGCCAGACACATGTAACCAGCCAGCACATATTATACAACCATGTGTGTGTAAAGAATTTAAAGATATAATTTAAAATTAAGAAGTAAACAATCATAGTTAATAAAATACAATATTTCAGCTAATAATATTGATAAAAATAATTTATAATAATTAAACCAAAAGGTAATTCTTCATAGACTAGTGAGAAACTCTATGGGAAAAAAGAAAAGTAACTGACAGTTTGACAAATCTTGACATACATGTCACAACATAGAAAATTACAAAGATCAAATTTTATTTTATTACAGTTAATAAAGAAATAGTTATTGTAACACGCAAATACTATATTTCCTTCCAGAAAATGAGTATGAAGGTACATAGAGAATGCTTAAATTTCAAGGTTAATGTTCACAAAATGTAAGTATAAAGAATAATCATTACAAGAAGTGTCATGGGAGAGTCGGAAGCAAGCGACAGTATCTTTGTCCACCACAGAGGCAGAGTACGTAGGATTGAGTCAAGCTTCGAAGGAAGCTCTTTATTTACGTAGTTTACTGAACAGTTTGACAGCTGTGGATAGTAAAGCGATAGTAATTTACAATGACAATCAGTCGGCGCATAAAATTGCAGTTAACAAAATGATGCATAATAGGACAAAGCATATAGACATTAAGTATCATTTTATTCGTGAGTGTGTATTGGCAAACAAAGTTGAAATAAGATATATGCCAACTAATAAAATGATAGCGGACATTTTAACTAAAAGTGTTCATAGCCCAAAACTTAGAGAATTTTTAAAGGATTTATCCCTGTCAAATGATCCTATTAAGGGGGCGATGAGTAGTTAAATGTTTTGATGTTTTAGGTTTTGTAGAAGTGCTTTGCTTTGTGTAATAGATAATAATTTAGATTTTGTTATGCATACTTTATTTTGTTAGATTTCTTCTGTTTTTGTACTATACTTTTGGATACAGCGTAGTACAGTTGAACACAGAAGTGTTACTGATTTATTTAGTTTTATGTACCGAGTATTGACAAGTACAGAAGTAATCGTACACATGTGTAATAGATTAAGGGGGCGTATTGGAGGTCGCATATTTATGTATGCACTGGCCTGTAAGAATAATCGTATGCAACACATGTCTGTCACTCATTTGAAATTAGTATGGTTACGGTTTGTTTATGTTCTTTTATATATATTTGTGACTTGCGTGTAAGAATAAAGAACCACCAACGATCCGCTGCTTTTATCTTTATTCCAATAAAAACAGCAAATGCAAAATGGAAATTGAGCGGAATGGATTTAATGAGTGGAAAACACCGACGCGACAAAACTGCCTGTTTTGCGGTTTTCCTAAGTAGCTTTGCTGATGTAGCTTCAGCTTTATTTTCATTTATATCAATTCTCCCTATCATTTAGTGACCATATCAACGATCCATTTATAGCCAACGATAGCATTATAAGAAACAAGACAAAGGTTACCGATGCTCTGTGCCACTGTAAAAAGCTAAAGTGCTGGGCGGGTCACGTAGCTAGGTTGACAGACAATCGATGGACTTATAGACTAACATCTTTGAACGGGCCACCAGGCACTAGGAAAGAGGTCGACCAACTGCCCGGTGGGCAGACGACATAGTACAAGTGGCTGGCGAACAGTGGATGAACACAGCAAATAATAGGGAGGAATGGAAATCTCTGGAGGAGGCCTTCACCTTCAATTAAATATTTACGCTACAAGTTTAAAATAAGTTTAAAATAAAGGATGTGTTTTTTTTTCGGCCAAACTTGTACCGAGGTACAAATTACAAGTTAAATTCCTTGCAATAAGTTGTGCTATTATTAGCTGTATTTAAAATCCTCCAATACTCAATAGAATAAGAAATAAACGAATTTTAAAAGTCAGTATCTCAAATCGTTACTGCGTTCAACGAAACGTGCATAATTGCAAATCAGCACTGACAGCTGTCAAAATAATCAAAATATTACATCCATCAGTCCTCAGCGAATACATTTCATCAACGTTAGAACGATGGAGCCATTAATATAAAAATGGAATGGTATACATCTCGTTTCCTTCAACCTTGACATTGGCAGAATCATCAATAAAATGATGGAGCCATTACTATAAAAATTGGAATTGGCATGGACCTCCTATCAGTGACGGGCATCGGCCTTTAAAAGGTTATCTGACAGTCCAAGGGATCTAAATATGTATTTATTCGTTCTACATATCTACTCCACCTACTCTTTGATTCTACGATAACGACACCATTATGTATAAAGTACATAGTGTTCAAGGGTTGTGTTCATTGACATTCGAACCGCCACCGGTTAGGTCTTAAACAGTTGGTTGATTTCAAACTTCTAAGGGCTTCAGTCCATACATTTATTGACAGTTAAGTACCAAAGATTTCAACTTGTTTTTATGTGAATGTTTCGCCAAAGCAAACACACAGTTATAGGTATTGTTGTGTTACATTTCATGTTGCTTGCAACGTAACAAGGAATTAATAATATTAGAGTGTTTATGCCAATGGGAATTAATTTGCTAGGGTATTTGAAATAAAACCATTAACATGCATTTTATAATTTTCTTTTATTCCATTTCCTCATTCTCAAAATCATCTCTAACTAGGATATAATCTAGGAAGGAGGCAGGTGCTGTAATATCATGTTGATGTCGAGCCCACCTCATATACCAAACAATAGTCATGATGTGAGCACAGCAACCCACAGTAAGTTTTCCAATTATACAGTTACAGTAATAACCGTGAATTCTGTGCTCCCAACTGTTTTGTTGCATATTTAATAAAACATATGTGTAATAATGTTCTTCCACTACGATGTCTCGACTGGATCCTACCCCTTAATAAAAACATTTCATTCTCCAAATATGGTATATGGAGATGCTCAAGATCACGGCACACTTCAATTTCAAGTACTCCATTTTGCCTTATATGTTCCCCGTAATATGAGCGTGCCTGCTTTATCTGGTAAGTTCCCAGTGCAAATAAAATTAAATCAGACTCTGTCATCACTGGGAACTCATTTAAAAGAATATCGGCATTCATGTTTACAAAAGATGCTCTTCTTCTATTAACATTATTTTCGATAATAAAATCAGCCAATAAGTTTGGATGATGTAATTTTTGCAAGGCACGCTCCAAAAGTAAAGAGGCATCTGGTCTATCTGTAATGGGTACATGGAAAGCATTTATTATGGCCCCTGCAATTCGAAAATCAGTTATTAGATGGGTAGATTTTAACATGTTAAATTAATTTTATATTGTAAAAATTGTGAACAGACTACACAATATCACAAGAGCTTATTAAAATATTAGCATTGATTAATGATAATTAGTATAATTATAAGCTCAAGTTATGGTTTGTCAATGCTATATATACTTCTTACCTGCCGAGGCAATATACGGCGAGGTATATCATCTCTCTCAGGACCATTAGGCAATGAATGAGTGTTACAGTTAACAATGGACTTTTGACAAAAGACACATTGACCTGCAGGGACTGCTCCTGATTCCAAAGACAATTGGTTTGCAGCCGTTGTACAGCAATCTCCACACAAATGGTTATTGCAGTCAATGTAAAAATAAAATATTACTATAAAACTTCCAATTCAGTAGTAAAGTGATGTATTGTACAGCAGTTTTAAAAGATAGTTCAAACAACTTATATTCCTACCACACGATTAAGACTTCTTGAAATAATTGAGCTTATTTCACTACCAATTTCTGATATGGTATAATACTGCATCTCATCATTCAACACACTATGACATGAACAGCACTGCATTGTTATACACCTCCGATACACTAAAAACAAAACAAAAATACAGTTTGAGCAACGCAGCTTTACAAATATTTTTTCGAAATCAGTTTATGTAATTAGTATAGTAAGAGTATTAGATTTCATAACCTCTATAGGATAATCATTCATTTATTAATATTGTTTAAAAAAACGTGTTCTAGTCCAATACTTACGCAAATCTGATGTGAAAACAGAGTCCAGGGTACAATAACAAAGTTGTCGAAATCCAACGATCGCAGTCAAATCACAGCGTCAAGTTCAAATGAGTAAGCCAGGTCGTCAAGTTGGTAGATTTCAATCGAAAGCCCAGGGAAGAATAGCCAAATCAATAATAAATCACACACGAAATAGCACTCCAAAAAACGGTAAACCAACGAACGAGGAACCGAAATGGAATAAATGATAAATGATGATGATTTCTGTAAGTAGGTTTGTACAAACACTCACACGTCAATCATATTTCTTTAAACTAGATGAGGTCGGCGTTTCCTATCTGACTACTCTGAGAAGAAAGGCCGAAACAAACTCAGAGGTCACAGTCTCTTTTAAAGTCCAGACATAATCTTGGTCAGATCATGTGAAGACCATGTGGATTGGTGTCTGAAATGGTCTTTTGAGGAAAGAACCACACAGGTTGAGTGGACCTGTCCATTCAGTGCACGCATGTATCAGTAATCATACGGCTCAACTCAGAACTTGAGGAGCTCAACGATTTGACGAACAATACCAAAGAAAGGACATTTGGGTAGGCCGCATAAAGTACTCAAACTGCCAGATTAACATTAAAAACGAACTGAGAAAGAGACGAAATACAAAAACAAAAATGCCACATAGTCCTCACATTCACAATAATTAAAACAAAAATAATATTATACTTCTCAAAGTAAATATTCATGTCAAAGTGTATATAATAATAATCAAATGTCAAAGTGTATATAATAATAATCAAATGTCAAAGAGATAAAAAAAGAAAAAACAACATTCAGTATACAAAATTGGAGCAGGTCAATCCCAAGCTTTTTTGTCCTCAATATAATCTTTAACGGTATAAAAGGCTTTCAGGCACAACTTACGTTTGATGAATGATTTAAATTTATTGAGACTTAGATCTTGAACATGGCTTGGAAGTTTATTATAAAAGCGTATACATTGACGTCTGAATGACCCACCTATTTTCTTGAGCCTTGTTGATGGTACAACAAATTTGTGTTTGTTCCTAGTATTTATACTATGGATATCACTGTATTTTTTAAACAATTTAATATTTTTATGAGCATATAAAAGATTTTCATAAATATACTGTGAAGGCACAGTCATTACATTTATCTCCTTAAATTTATCTCAGAGAGAGTGTCTCGGACTTAATTTATAAATTGATCGGACAGCTCTTTTCTGCAAGACAAAAATAGTCTGAATGTCGGCGGCATTTCCCCACAATAGAATACCATACGACATTACACTATGAAAATAGCTAAAGTACACTAAGCGGGCTGTCTCTACATCAGTTAAATTACGAATTTTTCTAACAGCGTATGCTGCAGAGCTTAGCTTTTTCGACAATTTAGCTATATGTGGGCCCCACTGAAGCTTGGCATCCAAAGTTAAGCCTAAGAATACAGTGCTATCTTCGGGATTCAATTCTTCGCCCTTTATCAACACATTAGTTTTCACCTGCTTAACGTGAGGTAGCGTAAACTTAATGCATTTGGTCTTTTTTCATTAAGAAGCAAATTATTAACATTGAACCAGTGAACTACTTTTGAGATTGCGCTATTTACATCGTCATTAACAAGTTGCTGACGTTTAAGTTTAAACAAAAGTGAAGTGTCATCCGCAAACAACACTATATCATGATTATCCTTTATGAGGTAAGGCAAGTCATTAATATAAATAAGAAACAAGAAAGGACCAAGAATTGAGCCCTGTGGGACTCCCATTGATACTACGGATCCCGGAGATCTTTTTCCGTTTATATCAACACACTGAATCCTATTACACAAGTATGAAATAAGAAGATCCAGAGCGGTGTTCCGGATCCCGTAGTGGCGGAGTTTCCTGATTAGAGTTTGATGAAGCACGCAATAGAAAGCTTTAGATAAATCGCAAAAGATGCCCAAGGCATCGTATTTATTTTCCCATGCATTGTAAATATGCCCTAAGAGTTCAACACCGGCATCGGTAGTTGAACGACACCTTGTGAAACCGAACTGTTTGCTATGTAATAAATTATGTTTATTAAAAAATCTTTGCAATTGGTCTAAAATTAATTTCTCAAATTTTTTACTAAAGGTAGGTAGTACTGAAATAGGCCTATAATTAGAGGGGTCTGATGTACTACCTGATTTAAACAAAGGTATTATTTTACTATTCTTCATTAGGTCAGGAAACTCCCCGCAGTCTATACAATTATTAAATATAAGAGCTAAAGTAGGTGCTACAATGTCAATAATAGACTTAGCAACTTCTACAGAATTACCCCACAGATCTCTGCTGTTTTTTTTTTATATTTAAAGTGTGAAAGGTTTTAATTATATCTCTACAGCTAATATGTTCAAAATGAAATTCTGAATTACAAACATTAACATTTTCCTTAAGCAAAGACTCAGCAACAGAAGGTGATGAGTTTAGTGATTTTGTAGTTGAAACGGGAATATCTGTAAAGAAATTTTCAAAAGCCGCGGCAACTTGCGAGTCCGATGTGATTATGTTGTCATTGATAGACAGGCTGTAGTCAGTATTTCGGTTGCTAGACCTTCCCGTTTCACTATTAGTAATATTCCAAGTCGTTTTAATTACATTACTACTGTTTTTAATCTTTGAACTCAAATAACGCGACTTGGCCATCCAACAAACTTTTTTAAATAATTTGGAATAATTCCTAACATATAAATTAAATTCAGCAGTGTTTACAGAAGTCCTTTCATCGTATAGCTCATAAAGTCGTGCTCTACTTTTATGAATACCAATGGTAGCCCAATCACTGAAAGAGACGTTACTATTAATCGAGATAGTCTTGGGAATAAAAGTGGAATTAACTTGTTTACAATATATCTTAAAAAAATCATCATATAGATGATTAGGATCAGCATTTGCAGACAAAACTGGTAATTTATTTTCGAGTTTAACTTTAAAGGCCTCTAGGCGAAATGCAGTTTTGGGGTTAACAATGATATCCTTTTTACCAATTTTTTTATTTTCATTTTTAATGGTAATCTGTTGCCCGCAATGATCAGAATCTAATAAATTAATAATTTCTTTGTGGCTCGGTACAACATCTGTAAAAATATTATCTAGGCATGTGGCACTACTAGGGGTTATTCTTGTGGGCTCCATAAATAAGTTGACAAGATTGTACGACTGAAATAAACTTATTATTTTACTACAATAACCTGAGTTATCCAACAAATTAACATTAAAATCACCGCAAACAATAATGGATTTGTTCGAGTTACAAATCTTGTGTAATACTTCATCCATTACCTTTTCAAAGCAGTCATACAATCCTGAAGGTGGTCTGTACACACTTAATACAACAAACTGCTCCAATTCTATACAGGCTATTTCAACTGTCCGCTCAACAGAGAGGCTCACGATATCCTTACGTTCTTTAAATTGTAACAGGTTACTTACTAAAATTAATGAGCCACCATGTATAGCATTTACTCTGCTGAACGAACTACCAACCTGGTGATTATTAAAATTAAACATGAACTGGTGGCATTTAAGCCAGTGTTCTGTCATACAAAGAATATCTACACTGCCGGCCAAAAGTTTGAGACCACTTGTAAAAATCTTTGTTACCAATATAATATTTCAAATATACATGTGATAAAGAGCTAATTTGAACACCTGCGTATTCTATTGTTGTTAAAGAATTTCTAAGAATCATTCTTTTTGTATATTTTTAAGTTTTATGCTTTCACGGTTGCACAACGAAAGAAAGAAAGAAAGAAAGAAAAAACGTTTATTTGCGGTAAACATGACGCAAAAAGAACAGGAATACAAAAATAATAAAAGGTTGAGGGAAACATGCGTCACATCCACGCAAAACGGCTATCGCTCAGCATTATGCTGCGACCCTATGCAAGACAGAGCCCCAGCGCTGGTTTTCAGTGACAGCCGGCTTTGACGTATTGACGTCGCCCGGTGCCTCAAACAATTAATAGGACACTGAACTGGTACAGCGAACTTATAGACAAAATAATAAATTTAAATGTAAATATGATAGAACTAAACAGGAATATAAAAAATTATAAAACAAAATAAAAAAAAGAAATAGACAAACATGCTACGAGAATATCATCCTCAATAAACTTTTACTCTTTATGTAGTGGCAACATTTCGAAGCGTCATTCATAGAGTTAATGTGCGTGTGCGTCATAAAATTGATGTAAGAAATTACAAAATGGCCAATTATGTGAATTATGTAATGTGTTTATGCAATAATAGTTGTGTGTCAGTGCCGTAGGTCAGTGTTTTAAGTGTATATGAGTGAATGTGATTATGATAGATGAGATGAGATGGACCCAATAAAAGACAAAACAAAACCTGGGAATCTGGAGGGTGACCCAACATGCCAAACACTTTAAAAGAGCTCCAAAAGCTGCAAAAACAGGAAGTGGCCATTGACGCGTGAGAAATCCGAGTTAGCGGGCCGCCGTATGGCAAACTGCTGCCAGGGGGCGAAACCCTGGTGCCAAAAACAGGAAGGTAAATAACAAAAATGGAGTGGAAGTCAAGAGTCATGAATAGAAATACAAAATAGAACAACATAACTTAATTAGATAATACGATTATTGGAATTAAATTTGAAATTAGATTGTAAATGGGCGATTATATGCATAAATATTTAGCGATAAACATGGATAAGTAATATGATCAAAATATATTTCAATAAATAGGTTGTCAACATAGAAAGAATGTGGACTGGGGAAACGCTACCAGCAGTCCCGGCATACAGGGGTCCGAATGCCATGTCACAGTGCTGCTGGAGATCCAAAGCCAAGCACTGCAGGCCATGACCCATACGGTAAGCGAGGAATAAGACTTTTCATGAGAAATTACAAAGTTTATTGCTCAGAGAGCTGTTTATGTAACAATAACTTTTTAAGTTGTAATTTAAATGACTGTATTGTTTTTAGGCCTCGCATTGGTGGTGGAAGGTCGTTCCAGCAGCGAGTGGCCGCAAACCTAAAGCTACCTCTGAAAGCTGCAGTTTTATGTTGCTGCATGTTTAGGGGGCCAACTACAGAACGAAGACCATACTTGTAACGAGCTTGACGCCAGGTGAGCTTTTCATATAAATAGTGCGGCTTATGGGTTGTTACAATGCCAAACATTAAACTTGCTAAATGAAGTTTCCGCCTGGCAGCCATTTTTAGTGTCTTGAGTTGGTTTATGTATGGTGTCACATGATGCCTGCGAGGGACTCGAACACAGAAACGAACACAAGCATTCTGAATTCGCTGAACTAACCTTTCTGTCCTACCAAGCAGGCAGGGCCCATAGACAGTGTCACAATAATTGAGCTTAGATAGGATCAGACTGTCAACCAGTTGTTTTCTAAGTGGTACGCTAAGAAAATTACGTATACCATATAAAACCTTAAGCCTATAGAAGCAATTTCTTAGTACGTTTTTTAAATGAGCCTCGAAACGCAGCTCAGGATCTAGGGTTAGCCCCAGACTACATGCCTGTTCTGCTCGCTCAATTTTATCCCCTTTAATAAAAATTTCTGGTTTGGCAGACAATATTGCAGAAAGTTGCTTTTTTGTACCCAGCACCATGAACTTGGACTTCAGTGGGTTCAGAACCAGAGAGTTCTCTTCAGACCAGGTCACCACTCTATGCAGGTCCTCATTTACCCTTTTTACTGCCAACGCTGTATCACCCCCTTTGAAGGATATGTACAACTGGATATCATCAGCATACAGGTGATACTTGCAGTTTACAATGGATCCGGTAACATCAGCACTGTAGAGTATGTACAGCAAAGGGCCCAAAATCGATCCCTGGGGGACTCCCCTAGACACCTGGAGTGGAGGGGAAGACACAGTCGATCCGTCGTCCCTGTGGATCTGCACGTACTGCGACCTACCAGTCAAATAGCTACTAAACCAATCCACAGCTTCACGATCAAAGCCATAGTAGGTTAGCTTCGACAGCAGTAGATTTGTGTTTATAGCGTCGAAAGCCCGTGAGAAATCCAGCAGGACCAGGATCGACCCCTCCCCCCTATCACGTGCCTCCAGGATATTGCCCACTACATCCATCAGAGCCGTTGCAGTGCCTCTTCCTTTACGGAATCCTGACTGAAGTTCAGGGAGAATGTTGTTTGCCTCCAAGTATTCAATTACCTGTAGATAAACCACACGCTCCAGAATCTTTGACAGGCAGGGCAATATACTAATAGGCCTGAGATCTTTCAAATTGGCTGGATCACTAATTTTAGGGATAGGGCGAACAATTGCGCGACGCCAGAGGTCAGGGAAAGTGCGCGATTCTATTGACCTATTGATGATGTCAGTGATGACTTCCAGGGTAGTTGGCAGTGTGAGTGTTAACATTTCCAAACTGATACCATCAACACCCTGGGCGTTTGATCGTAGACTCCTGACGATCTTCAGAATTGTCTCCTGGTTGGTTTTAGTGAGCGAGAACTCGGCTGAACTGTGCCTGCGAGAATTGAAGCAGGATATTTGTGAGGTATTATCGTTACAGTTTCCTGGAACATCCAAAAAAGCCGCATTGATAATATCTGGATTGTCAAAATGTCTTTGCAGTAGCCTTTCTTTATGGTCCGGAAGTACATCTGATTTCAAATTACGCCACAGAAGTTTGGGGTCCTTACTCTGATCGTTGATGTTTTTTGTGAAATATGCTGTCTTTTCCCTCACTAATGCGGCGGCGGCTTCGTGCTTAAGATCCAGGTAGTACTGCTTATGATGCGGTTCTTTAGTTTTACGACATCTGTCCCTAGCCTCATCCCGCAGCTTGAACATCAGACGGATGTTGTCAGTGATCCAAGGCGTAGGCCTCTTATAGAAGGTTTTTTTCTTGATAGGAGCGTGAAGATCAAAAAGCTGGAGCATAAATGTGTTAAAAGTGTGCACCATAGTATCGACATCACACATATCTCCTATAGTAGACCATGGTATCATGTTCAAATCATTATGGAATTGATCCGGCATGATGTCTGAAAGAGAGCGAAACTCCACCACCCTAGGTTTAACCTTGGGCTTCTTAAAAACAGATTCACACGTAATGAAGGAGTGGTGACCGAGCTCACTGATATGGTTCACCTCAACATTTCGTGTTGTAGCATCAGTGCATACAATGTCGATGAGTGAACTACTGTTACCCACGAAGTGTGTCGCTGATTGAACTAGTTGAGTAAGGTTCAAGTAATTAAAAAAGTCCGTAAGCTGCTTTGATTTTGAGCTGTTTACATCCAACAGATTAACATTTAGGTCACCCAACAGTACCAGATTATCATAAGGGGCCAGTGCGCTAACACTGGCTGTTATGGCGTCAAGGAAAAGCTCCAAATCCTGCCAGGGGGGGCGGTACGCAGTCCCAATAAGAAGCCTTTTTTTATTTATGGTCAGGCCCAGCCAAAGTTGCTCCACATCAGGGTGTTCAGGATGAGCTCTCACACGCGCGTTAATACCATTCTTTATATAAAAAGCAACTCCCCCGCCACGGCCACCTCGGGTAGTCACAGGTCGCGGTACGTGCCTAAATTTGTACCCAGGTACACTAGGAGCGCGGTCCTCTTCCCCCTTTCGTAACCATGTCTCATTGATAGCCATGATGTCCACAGAGTGGTTACCCATGGCAATCAAGAACTCATCCTGATTTGTCCCTAGAGAGCCCGCATTAAGTAGACCAAACTTAATATATTTCGATAATAGTTTTAGATATGGAAGTGTGGTGAAATCTAGTGAAATGGTACAAATGAATGTATGATGTTGTGTGGTGGTTCACTTGGGCACTGTAGTAAAAGCTTATAGTTATGATTGAAAAGATTACTTCTTGCACATAATTTGGATGGAATAGATTAGGTGAAAATAGACTTTGTACAAATAATAAAGGTGAATAATAAACTGTAACAGTAAAATAATGTAACGTGGATACACAAACCTCCGATCCATGGCCGAGCACACCATGAAAACGGTTGCGACGCACATTTCCCCAAGCATTAACAATAAAACTATATAAATATAAATAGGCACAAAAATAATTAAGACTTGTCATTTCCAGTTCCGAAGACACGGGATAAGTCCTCTTCAGTGTGGATCCTCTGCGCCTTGTCTCCTGGCATCTTCCTGGCGAGGATGCGGCCCTGCTTGGTCCACACAAACTTCCAGTCGAGGAGACTGGCTGCATCCCGTGCCCTACGAAATAACAGACGGTTTGCTTTCGTCAGCCGCTCGTTGAGGAAGAACCGCTGCGCTGGGGCAGGCATGTCGAGGTCGGCAGTGGTTGCTCCCCGTCGCACTCGCGCGCTCGCCAAAAGTTGGTCGCGCAGGTCCCGACGAGCAAGGCGCACGACGATCGGCCGCGAACGAGATTCAGTCGGTCCAGCTGAGCTTGTCGCGTTGAGCTGCCTTCCACCAACACGTTCTGCACTAACGATATCGCGATCGTCAAGGCTGACCCCTAGCTTGTGGCCTATGATCTTAATGATATGAGCTGGGTTTTCCGCCTTTCCTTCCGGCAAATTTGACACCTCTATGTCGTTAGCAAGAAGGTCCTGGTCCCTGTCATTGAGCTCTCGCCTCAAATCCTCCACAATCTTGTCCACGCTGACTGAGTTCGTAGTCCCCGAAGCAGCACGTTGTTCCAGCGCGTCCACCCTGGCCTCCAGACTGTCGATGCGCGTGCTGCAGGTATTTAAGGTTGTTTTGAGCTCCGACATTTCCACCTCCATCTCCTTTCTAAACACCTGAATCTCTGCACGCACCATCCTCAGCTCCTCAATGATCACCTGCAAGTCGGTTCCAGCTACAGGCGATAATTCCCGAGTGGTGACGTCGGCAATTGAGATTTCAGGCTTCGGGGAAGTCGAGGCTGCATTGACGGGGCTATTAGGCGTGCTGGAGCCCGTAATACTTGCAGTCCCTGTGTTATGAGCAGGGGGGCTTTGTGTGGCACCTCTGACAGGAGTTTCAGTCCTGTTGTCTCGAGCAATATTCTTTTTGCATTCCGGACAACGCCAGTTGGTTGTTATGTTCGCCTTTGTAGGGACACCAACACACACTCTGTGATAATACTCCTGGCACTTACCGCATTTAGCGCCCTCTAACGTGGATATAAAGCGACCGCAGCCTCCACATTTGATGCCCGGCATTGTTGTTGACGTTAGTAAACTTGCTCAACTAGTGGTGACGAGGATTTTAGCTAGATGGCGGCAGTAACGATTCTCTACACGGGTCGATAGGTCGTTTGCAGCCAACAAGACAGATGGCTCTGTTATCAAGGCGACGTTACCGATTGTTTTGTTGTTATTTGTGGGTAACTATATTAAAACTAAATAAAAATTTGGTCAATTTGGAAATGTTTTTCTAATTTTACGGCCCTTAAACGCACTATTTATTGCTCACTTTAATGTATGTTGTGCTGATTGCCACTATGATCACTATTACACAGATTAAAATGCACTTTGACTTTTATTTCTATTTAATTAAGAAAAAATTTGAACAGCGAGCTACACCGATAGAGACGTCAAACGTCAAGTCCGACGACATGCTTCGCTTTGCTTTGCTTGGTAGTATAGATGCAGGCCTACCCTGCCGCTTCCTTCAGAGGTGGCAGGGTGGCGGGGTCTTGAGGGAGAGCGCTGCAGTCGTGTAGATCCTCAAGGCAAGTCTGGTGGGTGTACCTTCCCGAGGTTGCCACCCCGTTCTTGGTCTAATTCCTTAAGAAATAGATGCAACAAAAACCACCAGGCGTCAGTGCTTTCCCGCATTATATCCCTCCTGCCCCAATTCTCAATCCCTCCCCACTCCATCCTATCTAAATCCGTACTCCTTCCAACTTCCGCTCCTAACCGCGACCCTGCCGTGACTGGGTGGTGGCGGGCTCGTCCATCACTAAAATCAGCTGGTGGCGAGTAGGAGCAATTAGTCACCTGCGCTAGGACCTGCGCAGTTGAGCGCCGTGAGCGGGGATGAAGGAGTCCTGGGGGGTTGAGCCGAGCGGCTCTGGTTGTAATGTGCCCGTGAGGCAACACGCCCCCTTTGGTCTGGATTTCAAGCGAAACGGTGGCCTTACCCAATAGCCAGGGGTAGGGAAATGGTCACGGTGTCCCGTCAGAGGGTCACAGGCGAGGCGCGTGAGGTCCGCGGAGGTTGTCCTCGGACGACCGAAGCGGTAGGTAAAGGTCATGCTGACGGTGTAAGTGAAGGTTGATCAGCTCGTTGGGGGCCAACCTGATCGAGCACCCGATGTCGCACTGTAAACCAGCCTTGCGCCCAGATATCTCTCTGGTAGTCCTAACGTTCGATCTTTTTTATAGTGAGACGTTCCCAGGTGCGGGCTCCATGGAGGGTGGGAGCCAGAGAGACGAATTTTTATGAACAATTTAATATGGATGCTTTAAAGCCAATTAAAACCCAATCCACCGGAGTGGAGGCGAAAGCCAAAGAAACTCCAAAGGGAGGTGCTTGCACTTCTCTCGCCCCTGGACACCTTGCGACTAACGCCGCGGGTACCAGTGCGGGCGCCGGTCCAGCTGTGGCGAGAACCACAGCCAAGACCAAAACCAACAAGTCCCAAGAAAAACAGAGGACGTCGGCGCTGATTGGGACCAGTACCGACCCCTCTAAAACCCAGGCGGGTGCGACGGCGACGGTTAACACCACTGCCGGTCCGACCCTGGCCGCACGAACCCCGGTGCCGGGTAACACCGGCACCGTGAAACTTCCTCCCACTCCTGTGGCACCTCCATCCTTCTCACGTCATGCGGCCAAAACCGGTCAAACGGAATCGGCCAGCTACACCGAGGACGCTTTTTCACGCGTCTGGCAGGTTGTGGGTAAACGAGGCAAGGGCAAGGGTAAAAACAATCAACAAGCCCGCTGCCCTTACACAGGGCCCTCAGACCCACCAGCCGCCTCAGCACTGAGCAGAAGACCCACAAGGAAGGAGCGCCGCCAGGCTCGCAAGATGCAGGGCAAGGACAAGGGGGACTCCAATAAACAGGACCCTGCAGCTAGTTCGGTCAAACCGACTAGCGGTCAGCTGAATTTCTCCACTGGGGAGCGGTCAAAGGCGGTAGCCGGCACGAGCCGACTTGCGTCAGGGCCCCCCAGTGCTCATGAGGGACCGGCTGCAGGGACTAAAGCGACACAGCGACCCGAAGGGAAGGGTCAGGCCGCGGCCAAGCGTGCTCTCAACGAGACTTTAACACCTCGTGGGGATCATAAGAGGCCGCGGTTTGATCAATCCAAACGGGCCGCTAGCAAGCGAAGCTACGCCCAAGCTGCCAGCGCTACCCTCGACGTCGCGATCACCTGCGAAAGCACGGGGATCCTCAGCAAGGACGTATCGGACCGGGTACTCACTGCTATCCAGAAGCAGATAATCGTTGAGGCCCGGTCCCCCAAGCTAGACACCCCAGGGCCGACTTTTAAAGCCAAGCCGGTGTTTTCTGGGGGTGTCCTGAAACTGTGGTGCGGCAACGACCACACCTTAGACTGGCTAAGGGAAACAGTCCCCGCACTGTCTCTTCTTACTGGCATCCCGCTAGCAATCAAGAGCCAGTCGGAGATAGAAAGACGAGCGCGGTGTGGTATCGTCATCCCAGACGAACAGGGGGTCTTCGAAGAGCCGACCGACATTGGGCGTGCTCTGAGTTATCAGAACCCCTGGATCGACGTTAAGAGGTGGGTACTACACCACGTAAACAAACAGGCCGTGGCATGGTTCGTCGTGGTGGGTGTCCCGGTAGACCAAATTCCGGTTCTCATGAGAGCCGATCGCCGTCTCTCGATAGGAGTAGGGACGGTGTATATAAGGTTCCGGGGGCTGAACGGCAGGTATACCGATACCCCTCAGGGATGGGACCCCACTACGGAAACTATCTCCGTGAACACGACTCAGCGGCCAGAGACACCAGTGGGGGAGTTCACTCCCCCCCCAAACAACCCGGGAGCACTCGCTGCCGAACCTGCTGTAGCAGAGTCGGCCGCTCCTGCTGCCGCCACCGTGGGGGCCGCCTCTTCTTTGGATGAGGAGCTGGAGGACATGATCCTGTCCCCGGCTTCATGCCAGGGAGAGGGAGGCTTCGACGAGGGCGACCTGCTTGCCGGGCTCAGACTGGGAGAGGGGGATGAGGGGACGACCAGCAATGGCGAGCCTTTTGTCCGACTTTAAAATCCTCCAAGCCAACCTCCACCACAGTCAGACCGCGACGGCTCAGCTCCGGAAGTGGCTGGAGGTACAACACACGGCCATTGCTCTGATCCAGGAGCCGTGGATTAGGGCCGGTCGCATACAAGGACTATCCAATCTTGGAGGTAAGCTCCTGGTTACCACTGATCACGACCAACCCAGGTCGTGCATCTATGTTACAGGTAACCTTAAAACACAGCTCTTAACTGAATTCTGTTGCAGAGATGTCTCTGCAGCAAAGCTAGTAATACGACGTGCCGACGACGTAGAGATGGCGATCGTCTTCGCCTCGGCCTACATGCCTGAGGCGGAGGCGCCGCCCCCCCACGACCTTGCCCGTCTCGTCAATCATTGCGAGAGCTCCGGGTTTGAGGTAGTCATCGGGGCCGACGCCAATGCTCATCACCAACTATGGGGCATGGACACCCAAAACGAAAGGGGTAAGGCGTTAGTTGATTATTTATTCTCAACTAACCTATCCCTACTAAACACCGGCGCTGAACCTACCTTCGTAAACAGGCGTAGCCGCACGATCATCGATCTCACCCTGGCAACAGAGGGCGCGGCGGTAATCATCACTGGCTGGCAGGTCTCCAAGGAAGCCTCCTGCTCTGATCATAGGTGGATTCGCTTTGACATCCAGGTCTGCACTCCGCCTGCAACACCACGTCGCAATCCGCGTTATACGGATCGCGACATCTACACACGCAGCCTAGAAGCTAAGCTTGCGACACCAAGCGGTCCAGCGTCATTTGCGGACACGACACAGATTGAGGAACAAGTCAGTCAAATCACTAAACTAATGTTAGACAGCTACCACACTGCTTGCCCAGAGACCACCCCGCGTAGCACACCGGGCAAACAACCCTGGTGGGGCGCTGACTTGGAGCGCAAGCGCGGTAAGGTAAGGAAGGCTTTAAATAGAGCCATGAACACTTGTGCGGACGAGGACTGGGATAGCTACTATGCAGCCAAATCCAGCTACAAAAAATGCATCAGATTTAGGAGTACCGCGGGTTGGCGCAAATTCTGTGGTAACATTGAATCCTGCCAGCAAGCCAACAGGGTAAGGAAGGTACTGTCGCAACAGAAGACTTCGGGGCCCACTACCCTCCGCAAACCTGATAACACACTCACATCGTCACCTGAAGAAGCTAGACGCGTCCTAATTGAAACTCACTTCCCTGGATGCGTCTTCGAGCAGGTAATCGACTGGCAGGATGTAATCCAAACACCATCTGAGAATGACTGGCGCTACACATGCAGGGTGATTACGCTGGAGAAACTCCAATGGGCCATCCGCAGCTTCCATCCTTTCAAGGCAGCTGGTCCCGATGGAGTGTTCCCCGCCTTATTACAATGGGGGGAAGCCTCTATCGCATTTAGACTAGTGCCTATAATGAGAGCGTGCCTGGCCTTTAGGTACGTTCCCAAGGGCTGGAGAGAAGTGAAAGTTATATTCATCCCAAAGCCAGGTAAAGGTGACTACACTAACGCCAAATCCCACCGACCTATCAGCCTGACCTCTTTTCTTCTGAAAACACTGGAAAGGCTATGTGATAGGGAGCTGAGAGACGGCGCCCTCAAAACCATACCGCTACACGGTAACCAACACGCGTACAGCTCAGGTAAGTCGACCGAATCTGCTCTTCATCAAGTGGTTAGTCAGATAGAAGAAGCAATACACCAAAAAGGTACCTGCCTGGGCACCTTCATAGACATCGAAGGAGCCTTCGACAAAACCAATTTCTCAAGCATCGGCAGCGCCCTCTCCAGACATGGGGTAGATCAGGTACTAACGGACTGGATCACTAACATGCTTAGCAAACGAGTGGTTCGCTTGGAGGACGAGCAGCAGCTGGCCATGATAGCCAGAGGCTGCCCCCAAGGAGGAGTACTGTCCCCCCTCCTGTGGAATCTGGTGATTAATGATCTTATCACCAAACTCAACGCCAACCATTATTTTACAATAGGTTATGCGGACGATCTCGCAATTCTTGTTTCGGGGAAGGTGACGGGAACGATTTGCAACCTCACACAACAAGCACTACGTATCGTAGTGAGATGGTGTAGAGAGTTTGAGCTATCAGTTAACCCCACCAAAACTGAACTAGTCATGTTCACTCATAAACGAGCATTAGGCCCCTTCCGCCTACCGAAACTGTTCAACACGGAACTTCAGCTGACCAATGAAGTTAAGTATCTCGGGGTTACTTTGGACAGTAAGCTAAACTGGAGCAGTCATTTAGACACCAAGCTAAACAGGGCCTGCATCACCTTCTGGCAGTGCAGGAAAATGATAGGTAAAAAGTGGGGCCTATCCCCCAAAATTATACTATGGCTGTACACCGCAGTAATCCGCCCCATGATCACCTACGGGGCCGTGGTCTGGTGGCCCCGCACCAAGCTAGTTACAGCCACCAACAAACTACAGCGCATGCAAAGACTAGCCTGCATGGCTACCACGGGCTGCATGAGGACCACTCCAACTGCAGCTATCGAAGCCATGTTGGGGCTACCGCCGCTCCACCTGTTCATACAGCAGGAAGCAACGATGGCGGCAGTGCGTCTGAAGGCAACACATCTCTGGAGTAAGAGAGACACTCAACACACCGCGCTGCTTAAGGGACTCGACAGTGAGTTTCCCATTACAAAGGCAATAAATGACCGGGTGCCCAAACAATTTGTCTTTGACAAAAAATACAAAATCCAACTTCATGAGGATCGACGATGCGAGGGCTTGCGCCCCGCAGAGCTACGGATCTTCACGGATGGATCAAAAACAGGTAGTGGCACAGGTGCTGGAGTTTTCTCGGAGGACCTCAACATACACATAGCCACACCATTGGGGGTCCATAACACAGTGTTCCAGGCCGAATGCATGGGCATCTCCCTTGCCGCGTCTGCTATCACGGCCAGGGAAGTTAAAGACCACTCAATCCGCATACTCTCAGACAGCATGGCTGTTCTGCAAGCGCTGAACAGTCATGCTGTCTGAGACGGTTGACTCTGGGCTGATATACGAGTGCCACCAGCGCCTAAACCAGGTAGGTAGCCTCAATAACATTACCATTCAATGGATCAAAGGACACAGCGGTTCGCTAGGTAACGATGCAGCCGATGAACTTGCCAGAAGGGGGTCGAGTATGGCACCAGTGGGACCAGAACCCATCGCGCCTCTCCCCTTCGGGTATCTACGCACTCTGGTAAGGAAACGAACCAGGGACCAACATCACAAGATATGGCTGGATCTAGGTGAGTGCAGGCAGGCTAAGGAAGCACTTCCTGCGATCGATGCCCGCCTCACAAAACAGGTTCTCCGTCTAACTAAATCACAGCTGCGTGCAGTTACAGCAGCTGTAACTGGCCATGGGTCATTTAACAAACATCTCTTTGTCTTAGGAGTAACAGACAGTCCGCTGTGCAGGGCCTGCATGGAGGACGACGAGACAGCAGCGCACGTGCCTCTAAACTGCCCGGTGGTCGCCAATTACAGGGCTAAATACTTCGGTAACCCAGGTACCCTACGTGAGATTGTCAGCAACACCAAGGCGTTGCTGGCCTTTCTCGAGGAGCTGGGGTGGATCGAATGACAGATTCTCCCACCCGTACGCAAAATACGCGCTTTGACGTGGAGTTGCGGACAACAGCCCGTATTACCTATTACCTATTACCTAAGATCTTTTGTTTCAAACCATAAATGAGTGCCGCGCAAGGACCAGGTGGTAGAGTCATTGTAATATTATAATGGGCTGCTCATAACTAATTATTAGGTTTTGTTTCGCGTTATCCGAAATTCAGGATTATATTAGCTTCCTAAAACATATTTACTACCTGAGTTTTCATTGAGTTAATCTTTATCTACATTGGTCAGTCTGAGCTCGTCGTTGTTACAGTAAAGACATCTTAAAATGGGAAAAGTGCGCGAAATTAGCAGTGAAACTCGTTCTGCAATAGTTGTTTTACACAACGAAGGCAAATCTGAACGTGCGATTGCCTCTCAACTTAAGTTGTCGAAGACTTGTGTTCATAACACAATAACCCGATTCAAGGAGACTGGCAGTAATCAAGATCGTTCGCGATCGGGAAGGCCAAGAGCTACCACTTCTACCGAGGATAACTTCATTGTCGTTACCAGCAAGCGGAATAGACGCCTAACAGCACCAGAAATCCGTGCAGAAGTGAACAAATCCCGATCTAAACCTGTGTCATTGACTACAGTAAAAAGACGATTGAGAGATGCTAAGTTATTTGGTCGCGTCGCCGTTCGAAAACCACTACTAAGGCCACAAAACAAAAAGAAACGGATGCAGTGGGCCCTTACCCATCGAGACTGGACTGAAGAAGACTTTAAAAAAGTTCTTTGGACAGATGAATCCAAATTTGAAATATTTGGATCAAAACGACGAATTTTTGTACGACGCAGAGCTGAGGAATAGATGATGCCAGACTGTGTGGTGCCAACAGTCAAGCATGGTGGTGGTTCCATTATGGTCTGGGGATGCTTCTCGGGCCATGGAACCGCAGATTTGGTACGTGTCGAAGGAATTATGAAAAAGGAGCAGTATAAACGAATACTACAGCAAAATGCCGTTCCGTCTGGACTAAGATTAATTGGAAATGGATTTGTTTTCCAACAAGATAATGATCCAAAACATAGTTCAAAATTATGCAGGGGTTATTTAGAACAGAAAGAAACAGAAGGTGTGTTAAAAAACATGGTGTGGCCCCCTCAGAGCCCGGATCTCAACCCAATTGAGCTTTTGTGGGAAGAGCTTGATAGAAATGTGCGCAGTTGTTGTCCTTCCTCGCAAGAAGATATGTGGAAGGCTTTACAACAAAGTTGGAACAATATTTCACAAGATACAATCGACAAATTGATTGCTCGCATGCCGAGACTAGTGAACAAAGTAATAAAATGCAAGGGAGGGTTTTTTGACGAAAAATCTGTTTAAAATATGAAAGGCATCATAATGTAAATTTTTGATATTTTTTGTTTTTATTTTGTTTTCTTGATGTATGTGTATTAGTAAATATGTATTATAAAAAATAATTAAACCTCTTGCTTCGTATTTTTGAGTTTTATTTCATTTTCCTTCAAACTCAAACTCAAAGCATTTATTTCAATTAGACCTTTCACAGGCACTTTTGAATTGTCAAACAAAAATCGAAGTTGAAGCTAGGTGCCCATTCCAAAAACGTAGATCTCTCTGGAGAAGAACGGGCAAGAAACTCCAAGGACACTCTTTTAAATCGTGGGTATTACAAAATTTTGGGAACATTATTCTTGGTGCTTCTATATGTGAGAACAATGTAAAAAATTTATAAAAAAAAATAAGATTCAAAATAAGCCATGGCAGATAAGAGATGACCAGTCTCAACAGACGGCGCCCGTTCACGAACTTGACGCATGGATCAGCACCATCCAGCTCAACCATTTTCTAGGGAACCGAATGATCCAACACACACGCCACCATCAGTGAGACATTTAAGTGAGCATGACATACTCTCAACTACCACGTTTTTTCAAGTCGACGTACAATCAGCATTCGTTAAGCATGCTCACTTAAGAAAATATTTCTGCGGCAGCGCAGCTAGTCACAAACCACACCCCTTCCTGGTTTCGCCCAATTAGAGACAATATGTATTTGTGTGAGTGTATTCACACAAATCCATATTGTCTGTTGAATGCATGACGTATAGAGACGCAAACTAATGTCCACTTTTTTTAGTCGCAATAAAGGTGTCGTCAACAAAGCACGCATTTTGTTCCCACAAAAATCCATACAAACAATTTGCAACCTTACTACCATCAAAACATGGTCGAAATCGAGCCGGATTACAGTGCACCGTACTGAGCGTCGAGAACAAAAGACATCGCATTCCTTAGATAAGAAGCGAGCCCGGACCGTCATTAACAGTGTTTGAGGGTTTTTTGTGCAAGTTATTTACAATATTATTATAAAAGAAATCTACGCATCGTAACATCACGTTATTTTGAAGAATATCACGTTATTTTTGTTGTTTACAAAAAAAATCTCAGTCAGAACAATTACTATGAGTATTAGAAGAAGTAGCGAAGACATTACAAAAACACACAAATACGTAAACATAAGGTGTGCTAAAATTATAAATTTATAATAAAACTTTGAAGCAATTCTAATGAAATTAAATTTCATTAGAATTGCACGTGCTTAAAGTCTGTCATTATGACACAATTTTTGATTTATTAATAATAACTTTACGATATGAGTGTAGATAAATACAAGTTGATGATAATTTCTGTGTAATTTTTTATATTAATTTCTGGATGAATCTTTAAAATTTCCTTTCGAAATCTTGAAAAACTCTATTAAAAATAAATAAGTTAAACTAAATTAAATTGCTTATTTTCCACAACTACAAATCCTTAAAATTGTTCTTAAATTTTAACACATTTTGTACGAAGATTTCAGACGACAGTTTCGCTTTAAACAAAAATGTTTTACTAAAATGTTTTAATATACAGATACGGTTTAAATATCAACCATAAGAAATCTTTAATCCTGAACAGCTTATTATTTTAAATGAACACGAACTGAAAAATATATGTTTCACTAATAGCTAATATTTCTTTTTTTCAATCCTTTCACTCTCACTGCGGTCACAGTGACAGTTTTATTTTTTCAGGAGCCCACCGGCCTGGCTTTTTGAAAATATTTATGTTATATTTCAGAAATTAAGGAGTATTTCTTATTGAAAATTATAGTTTAGTTTAATTACTTGATAAGATTCCGAATTTTAAAGTGGCCTATGAACTGAGTTATTGTTATATTTGTCAAACTATACTTGTCGTACGCAATGCGGGCAACGCGCTTATCACGTTGATTATAGCATGGTTTGTCAACCTTTTATTAAAAGACGGCCAAACTCTAATCTTAACGTGCTGCCTCTTGCAAGCCGTTTGTTAACCACCCAACGGTAAGCATCCTGCACAGCATGCCCCGGACATTGGAAAGATACCTAATTCGTGTAATTTCGTTATATTTATGATCAGTGGCGGCTGGTAGGTCATGGAACTGGTGGTGCACTTTACTAGCTCACTAAGTATTAGGGGTAGTAAGTAAATAAAAATAATTTATTTATTTCAGATAGGTAAGTAATTTAAATCTAAACGAATAAAAAATAAACAATAGCATTCAATTCCACGTAAACTAAACTTCGCAGTGACATTAATGAGTTGGTCATTCATTATGGCCGGCATGCAAACTTCGCCAAACCTCGGGCACTCTCGCTAATCTACGTTCGGTAATATTCGACAAACTTCGGGGGAACCGTGCGGCGCACGAGAATCGACAAATTACTCCATAATACTCCATACAGTTATGTCAACTATCTTCTGTGTCACGCGCTAGGCGTTTTAGCTCGGATCTCATAGAAATGTATGAGCATTCACCGTGCGCTTCGGCATAGCGCACGAGAGATCTTCTGTACCGCGAAAATGAGTCTTAATAGTTTAGCAAAGAGCTTATATTGTTTCGTCAGTTTTTTTAGTATTACATAGACCAAAACCAGTGGCCACAATGCGATTATTAAACATTTTGTGATTTTTTCTACAGCTATTAAAATCTGGTAGTTCAGCGCACAAGTAAGGGACAGCCAGTGAACGAAAATAAACATGGAAGCATTCCTAGCTCAAAAAAATGACCCAACGCAGGTTGCGCCGCAGTGGGCGGGGCTTACCGATTGCGCCGGCCATGCTTTTAGTTCGTCCGCGGTAGGCAACAGCAGCGGTCGACTATTATTAACCGGTTTTTGCGTGTTAAATATTGAAAAATGCCTGCTTGTGCAGTGAAGTAGTGTTTAAATAAATCAGATTTGCATAAACAGAAAGCTGGAATTAGTTTTCACGTGTAAGTACATCGCTATTTATTATATTTCTATTAAAAATGAAGCCGATTTGAATCATGCCATGAAGTCTATGGGGATGATGTTATGACAAACCAAACAATTTACTTTTCTACCTGACAATAATGACAAATTTTATTATTCTTTTAAATTTCCACAAGATACATATCAAAGAGAACTATGGACGGAGGCTGTTCATTTGGAAAGACAACAAAGTGAATGGACCCCGAGTAAAAAGACAAGGATATGCTCGGTTCATTTTAGAAATGAAGATTTTTATGAAACAACAAAAGGATACACGAAGATTAAAACAAACGAAAGAAGTCGTGATTTTATGAATGTACTAACTGATATTACTGTATAGAACCTAAATTGTGAATAATAATAAATAAAAATACCCCACACTTTTTTTTATTTACTTTATAATTTAGCATAAATATTATACCTATTACTTCCGAAACACTGCTCTATTTACAGACCTTATAATAACACTGTTGCTATCTTTATATTAATACCATCAATATCACGTATAATTATTTGCGTTGCACCTTATTACATAAAACAACCCGGGCGACGATAATGGGCGAAGCGTCGTCGTAAAAATGTCGTTAGTGGCCTACACGTTACATGGTAATTTAAACCCAAACCATGAGGAGATAAGGTCCATTTTTAACTGCGCATCCAGAGTAGTAATGATATTGTTTGTGTGGTTCCACGAATCAGCGACGGGTTTTCGATGTGAGAGTTTGTTTGGAATTTTGTGTCAAGATGCGCGCTTATTTCCCTTGAAGTAATGCTTCCATGTTTATTTTCGTTCACTGGGGACAGCCGCCTGTTTATGATTAAATAAAAAATCAAAGGTGTGATAAATAAATAGATAAAACGAATATTAGAACTATTAAAAGTATTCAAAATATACATTATACCTATAAGGAACACCTGCAAAACATTCGAGATAGGTAATATGGTAATAAAATAATAGGCATAACTCAAAAATTCTTTGTAATATTTCCCGAACGTATTTTATGGTCCTTCAATAGAAGGGCCATAAAGTATGTTTTTAAGCCATTCTATTGTTAAACCGGATTTTCAGAAGTTCCCACTAAATAACAATGGTATAGATAATGAACGTATTATTATTGCAGTTGCAAGAGTTCCGACAACAGTAAACAAAAAGCTCTGATAACATTGTATGAATTGCGCAAAGTATATTTGTGTTATTCCAATCATAATATAGAGCAATAAAAAAATGAAATAAATGTTGCAAATTTCCAACAAAATATCTAAAATAACAGTAACATATAAAATAGCTTCGTTTTTGTATATTTTCAAGTATGTAACACATTGTAATGAAGATTTTTACTTTTCAATAGAACTGCGCAAGTAACAAGTCCCTCTTACGTCCGCGCCGCGCCGATAATACAGTTTTTTTTTTTTTAACGGATTTCTATGTTGACCTTGAAAGGCCGATAAACTTCTTAACCAGAATTTACAGAAATGACAATAATTATTAACATTTTATACCTTTATGCAGTGCCAGTCAACGTGCCTAGCGTGTCCGCTGCGTTTTGTATGGCGGCGGTATCGCATAACCATTGGACATCGTGAAAATTGGGGAGGCAGTGAAAGTGTTCATATATAACAAAACTTATAGACCTGACGGAACATTATTATGTCGGAGAGAGGAAAATATTAAAGTTGATAGAATAGATATAAATTGTTGTTTGACATTATTATTCCAAATTATTGTTAAATAATCTATCTATACTAATAATAAAGAGGAAAGATTTGATTGTTTGTTTTTTTGCATTGAATAGGCTCCGAAACTACTGAACCGATTTGAAAATTTATTTCACTGTTGGCAAGCTACAGTATCACTGGGTGACATAGGCTATATTTTATCCCCATATTCTCACGGGAACGGGAACTACGCTGTTGAAACCGCGGAGCGCTGTTAGTAAGTAGCTGAATAAATAGAAAAACTAACAAAAAAAACATAAAGCTAATCGATAAGATTCTGTTTACGATTACTGTTTGATCTGTTGTGATGTCTTATTGCCTATGGTAAAAAAAAAAAGTGACACCGTCTCTCTGGTCTCGTGTCAAGCAAGGCATGAATTAGTTTTATTCTCCTCTGCTAATAAAAAACAAACCCAAAACCTATAAAATTAAACACATTAAGAACCTAAAAATTATTTCATTTAACTTAAAGCACTAATACATTTTCTAAGCCAAAAAGAAGATAAATATGAGTACGAAATTACTTCTTGTCAAACAACAATAATTCATAAAGAGCTCATACCGGCCGTGCCTATTCAAAAATAATCTCACAAACTAATGAACATAGCACGCGCCTGTGTGAGTGTCACACTTGTATACATCATTACTACGAACACTACTAAAATATGTTCCGTGCATTCTATTGGTCAAAACGCATGCATTGTGCGATCGAGTCGTGAGCCTTGCTACGCGATTATCGCCTTAAAGGTGAGCGTGCGGAAGAAGCCGCGATTGTACATCAAAACAACATATTATAAGGATGCATGGTACTCACATTTACAAAAATTTGACAAAATGCTTCTAAATTATACAAAACTATAGTTTCAATCCTATTTGAGAAATTCATAAAATTTGACTTCCAAAAAGAAAGAAAAATATATAATAAGTATCTATTGAAATTTTAATAAATAATACTTGGTTCAGTAAAATCAAAAACAAATTCGTAATGTCACAAAATTAATAAAAATAGGAACAGAAATGTTCGCAATGTCAGAAAAATAATAATAATAGGAACAGTGTTCGTAATGTCAGAAAACATAAAAAAAGGGGAAGCATCTCTTCCAAATATTAAAATGTTAATTAGTAAGCCTAGGTGGCTGTGGAGCAGGACCAGCATTAAGCCAGGCATTTTTATCTAAGATATAATCATCTAACTTATAATATGCTTGTCTACATAGTGTGCGTTTAATGCATGACTTAAATTTATTTTCACTTAGTTCAAGAATATCGACTGGTAGTTTATTATAACATTTTACACAGTACCCCATAAAAGAAGTATGTACTTTAGACAATCTGAAATGTGGTTGATCTAATTTGTTCCTATTTCTAGTGTTAAAATTATGCCTGTCACTTATCTTACTAAAAAGATGTAGATTTTTCCGAACATACATAATGTTCTCATAAATATATTGAGAAGGTACCGTCATGATGTTAATTGTTTTGAACAGTTCCCTTAGAGATTCGCGTCTGCGGAGGTTGTAAATGGCTCTGACAGCCCTCTTTTGCAGAATAAAGATCGACTCAACATCCGCAGCCCGTCCCCATAGCAAAATACCGTAAGACATGATGCTATGAAAGTAACTAAAATAAACAAGTCGCGCGGTATCCACGTCTGTTAATTGGCGGATCTTCCAAACAGCGTAAGCGGCAGAACTTAGCCGCCCTGCAAGTGATGTTAAGTGAGGACCCCACTGTAGCTTTGAGTCAAGCGTGATCCCCAGGAAAACCGTCTGTTCGACGAATTCTATTATCTCCTTATTCAATACAACGTGACATTCACTACTTCTGACATTCGGTAACGTGAATCTTATGCATTTAGTTTTCTTTCCATTTAATACCAAATTATTTACAGTAAACCAATTATGGACCTTAACTATAGCGCTATTTACCTCGTCAAGCTCCTGTGCGTGTCTCTTAACTTTAAAAATCAGTGATGTGTCATCAGCAAATAACACCATTTGTGGTTGGTTTTTTAGTAAATAAGGTAAATCATTTATATATACTAAAAAGAGGAACGGACCCAATATTGAACCTTGCGGTACTCCCATTTTGACTTTTAAGCCCAAGGAATTCACACCGTTTATTTGAACTTCTTAAATGTAGGTGGTCTCAAACTTTTGGCCGGCAGTGTATATTGTTACAATAATAAGGAATAAATCGACTCCTAAATCTTTGTTCAAAAACCCTTGAATGTTTTGATGCACCAGGTTGATACCATGTAATTCTTTTACACTTTTGCAAGAGGTTGCCTCCATTGTCTTACTTTCTAATTTAAATGAAGATCAATGTCAAAATTATTTGCCAAATTATTGGCAGTACAGTTTAATATTTCATTGCATTGCTCAAAAGGAGCAAGTTGTTTAGCCAAATTTTTGGCTGAAATAGAAAAAAAATATGATAGCGACACAGCTATCTGTCTTCAATGATAGTTAGAAAGATAGTACATCACAATATTATATCTATCTTTTGTCAAATGCAAATTATTACCAACATAATTGTTGGTATCAACTAGATTAAACAAATTATTATTAAATGTCAAATTATACAAAGTCATATTAATCTCATATCTTAACCTATTTTCTTCCTGTGGCAAACCGTTGCTATATGGGAATGTTAACAAAACTATTTTTTTTAAACTAAGATTACTCAGGGTTCTATAATACTGGAGCAATTCTCCTTTGTTCACTTTTCCCCTATTACCCATAAAAATTATTAATGTGGTGTCTCGGCTAAAATTACATTTAATAATTTGTTTCATAATATTAAATAATGAACAACCAGGCATACAGTAATTTATTATAGAGTGACCTGGATATTCCTCTGTCAACAAATCGCCCAACTCTTTTCCAATTTCATCACAGAATAACACTATGTCACTTTTTTCAATTGGCTTACACTGTTTTTTGGAACTGTAAATATCAGGAAAGCTCAAATCAACACAGGGCTGTGGTAAGGTGGATTTGCATGTTGTCAATGAACGATCCGGTGTAGGTACATTGGATGGTGTTTGACACTGCTCACAGTTGTTTTTTTGTGAGTTTACCAGCTCATTCATTGCCAACACGTATTCCCTCATGATATCTTCTGAGGTATCATATCTTTTAGTCATTGAACTTAGTTTTTCCTGTAAATGGTCAAGTTCAGATTGCAAGTTCTCTGTGTCAATGTTGTACCTCCTAGTACTTTGCTGTGATGTACATGAATGATGACATTAATGGTAACAACAACTAATAAAAAATAGATACTTCTAGGCCTTGGAGCACAGTCTTTTGGCCTTTCAGAAAGCTAACCAAACGCATACAATATGTAATTTGAAAAAATAAATGCTTTTTTATATCTTATTCGCATAATGTTTCACAAAACAAAAATAAAAAATCTTTTCTTAATGCAAAAATAAGGTATTAACCAGTATATTTGTAGTATAATTTATTTATGTTACATTTTTTTAATGAAGTAACGAAACGCATCATCGGAAGAATGTATCATGAGATTGCCAAATGAATTTATGGGTTGCAAGTTATTAACATCTTTGAACGACAATTTCATGTGGTACAAATGTATAAATAAATCCAATTTTTTTTTTTCAGAATCTGCAATTTTTTTCCTGTATTTCAGTACTTTTGTTCGTGAGGTACATTGTTTGGCCACAGTTGTATGGGAAAAAAACACCTCTTTTAACGTAATAGAATTTAAGAAAAATGACGTTTATTTAGAAAGTAAGTTTCATTGTTATTTATTTTAGTTTTTTCATAAATTTTTTAGTAAGAAATATAAGACTTTTTTATTTTATTTATATTTATTATCAACGATCCGTTAATCATCTTTTAGACTGCTGGCATAACTACCTTCTCTCTTTCACCTTCTTGTCGCTTCCTTATTAGTTATAATCATGATTATGACTTGCAGCGCCCGTACTCGCGAGAGAAGAGTCCAAACTCAATCAGGCTTTGAGCGAATTAGGCGTCAAAGAAGTTTTGTGACCAACTGAATAAGGAAATAAATGACGATGAAAAGGTGCTCTTTGATGCCCATGAAAAGAATAGGAAGTTGAAAAGTGAAATGGCTCAGATATGTACTCAGTACACTGATGCCATAGAAGAACGCGACAGACTTCGGCTCGTTGTGGACGGATTCAGCCAGTGTAGCATATAGTATGAACAAGGTTTTAGTCGCAAACATTTACTAGAACAGCAGTTACTTGAGGCTCATAGTCAAATAACTGAACTTCAGACTACAAATCATTACATCACTGCCTTGCAGAATCAAAGTCTGTTCCATGAGTTGATGTCGGTTGCCCCCTCAATGGTTTCTGCCATAAAACCATGTTACACTATTGATTTGACAGGTGATCATGATTTAAAATCGTCACTCAGTGAGGGTACCTAGTCACAAGTAGAAACAAACTTAAAAATACATAAAATTAATATAATACATTGTTAAAACAAAAAGGTTGGTTAAAAGTCATAAGTTCTTCATTAAAAATGTTAAACTCAATAGAGAACGACTAAACTTATTCAAACTATTAGATATAATCGTAAGGAAGTCTCCACTTTCTATCTCTGTTCTCCGAAGTTTAGGCAAATATAATTAGCCTATTCCGATCACTGGTGATAACACTATGACCTTGAACCGGCCAAGTGTAATACGGAGTCTCCATAGGATAAGCCGACATTCACATGGTCTCAATGTTTTTTTTTCGCGCATTGGTTTTTCAAATCGCGGTATTTAGCCGCGGGTCGAGAATCCAACAGAGTGCAAAATCCAGTACGTGAACGTGGACTTATATTTGTTATTTTTCTTTCAGTTTTCCACATACGAGTACCCATGTCATGTTGTGTACTTGTCATGGTTTTCGAGGTCGCTGATCAAAGCGGCTCCGAAAATTTTCGAATTTTCCATCATGGGTGTCTTGTTCAGGGTTTTTGGGGTTGCTAAAGCCGATGGTGGGGTCAAAATGAAAATCCGAGATGGCGACCAGCAAACTTTTAGGATTATCAATCATGGGTGTTATTTACAGGGTTTTTAGGGTCGCTAAAGAAGTTGGATTCAAAATGAAAATCCAAAATGGCGACTGTGTTAATTTTCGAACTTTCTATCATGGGTATCGAAATTTTTAGGGTCGATAAAGACGGTGGTGGAGTCGAAGTGAGAATCCAAGATGGCGGCTGCGAAAATTTGCAAATTTTCCATCATCGGTGTCGTTTTCAGGGTTTTTTGGGTTGCTTAAACCGATTTTCATTTTGACCCCACCATCGGCTTTAGCAACCCCAAAAACCCTCAAAACGACACCCATGATGGAAAATTTGCAAATTTTCGCAGCCGCCATCTTTCTTTGGTATTGTTCGTGAAATCGTTGAGCTAGTTAAGTGTGATGAGTCTAACACTATTTGCTTTGTCAGCAAATCCACAAAGTAGCAAATAAGTACTTTATAAGAATATTGTTAACTTAGCAATAATAAATTATAAATACAGTCTCATGATTAGAATAAACATTACTATCTTAGGTACTCTAACGCTGTTCATCTAAATAAAGTTTTTTTTTTAACCGACGGAAAAACAGAGGAGGTTACTCAATTCAACGCGTATTTTTTTTTTATGTATGACCACGCATATCTTTTGGAACACAATCAATCACATCATTCTGGAAATCGTTCGGCGGTTATACAAAAAAAAAAATCTGCTGTTTCATAGAAAAGTGCAATACCTACGCGGTCAAAATGTATGGAACAGCTGATTTTTTTTTGTATGTCCGGCGAAAAATCTCTGCGCTATGGGAATGATATGCTGAATTCATGGTTACAATTTGCGCACTGGATAAAAACTTTTCCTGTATAGGGTGACTGGTAATTAGTGACCGATATTTAAACACATGATTGTACCTACTCATGAAAACAAACAACTTTCCCAAAGAAATGGTATTTTTATCTTTCTTATTGACCCCAATTTTACTACCCCAATAGAATATTGAGTACCTAACAAGAATAAAACACCATCAGCTATAATTCAATTTAGTTACCTAATACCTACAAACAAACAAAAAACACTTTTTTACCACGCATCAGCTGTGTCACTTCACGCTTGACCCCGGGCTCAAGCGACTAAACAACTGATAGCGCGCGTGCAATACGTACGGTGGTTAAATTAATGACAAAAGAATAGTGTACTGTAAAAGTGGATTAGTTTGTTTTTGTTTGTAGGTAACTAAATTAAATTACAGCTGATGGTGTATTATTCTTCTTAGATACTCAATATTGTATTGGGGCAATGGGAACATATGCTAGTTAAATTAAAAAAATAGTTTCTTAGAGAAAGTTGTTTGTTATCACGAGTACAATCATGTGTTTAAATATCGGTCACTGATTACCAGTCACCCTATATTCACATTTCTTTATAAAAAGCGGGAGTTGTCTAGAATCGCCACTAAACCACAAAATAAAGAGAGTACAGAAGGCAATCACATGTATGTACTTCGATTTTCATACCTACGCTCGGCGGTCGCACTAGGGTTGTCAACTTTGGCTTATGCACAAAAAACTATCGTGGTAGTGGCACTCGTATTAGGTCTTTGTCATGATCACAATTAATTTCAACTCTAATAGTTATGATCGGCGGCGGATGGCCCGGCCGGCTCGCCGAGCAGTTCTATCTTAACTATTTATAATGAGGAAGATGAGCGTATTTTTTAGCTTATAAGTACTACAATAAATACCTAATATAAATTGTAAAAATACTACAAGGCCACAAAGTCATTTTCGCTTACCCACAACTAACTAGGTATTCTGTGTTACGTTAAAACGAACCATCGAAACACGAGCAAATACCTAGGTACTCACCTCTCTGGTTAACTCAACAACTGGTAGCTTAAAAAAAGACAATTCACAGTATTTAAACAACCGTCCACTGAACATTAATAGTAACTTTTTTTGTTGCTCCGTTTTTGCATTTCACAGACGCGTGTCTCAGGGGCTGGCACTCGCGCTCGCACTGGTCCCAACCGGTCCGAGATATCGTGTCCGTGAGCGGTGTCTATGTGTGCGTTGCTCGAGCGCACTTTGTATTTAGATTGCCTTCTGTACTCTCTGTATTTTGCCCCCGACCGTCCCTTGCTCGTTGATGCGCCAGCCCGCGCCGCAGCTGAGCCAGTAGCTTTAAACTCCCCGTCTAATAATCATGAAAATATCTTGATCCAGCCTGTCCCCAGTAGTACTAGCTGCCGCCCCCCCCACCCCGCTAGCGACTCCCTGAGCCGAGGTTCGTACCCGGCGGCGAGGTCGGAAAGACGACGCTCGGGGCGCTGCGTGTTTATATATGAAGAAGCTGCGGACCGAAATACGAAAGGCGCAAGACCTTCTTGATTGGTCCATTGTAAATGGGGTGTCAGTGCGCATACTACAATGTACCAGAGCAAAAGTGCTATATAGCTATTAAAATAAATAAATATTATGAGATCACTATCACTAGTTTTATTCCATTTCAAGACAGTACGAAGTTTCTCTAAAGTTCTTATGAACTACTTATTTAATTTTGCTACTTTTAGTGGGGGTGGATTTACTGACACAGCAAATAGTGTTAGGGTCGTCACACTTAACTAGCTCTTCAAGTACTGAGTTGAGCTGTATGATTACTGATAAATGCGTGCACTGAATGGACAGGTCCACTCAATCTGTGTGGTTCTTTCCTCAAAAGACCATTTCAGACAACAATCCACATGGTCTTCACATGGTCTGACCAAGATTATATCTAGACTTTAAAAGAGACTGTGACCTCTGAGTTTGTTTCGGCCTTCTCAGAGTAGTAAGATAAGAGACGCCGACCTCATCTAGTTTAAAAAAATATGCCTGACGTGTAAAAATGTTTACAAACCTACTTATAGAAATAAAATCATTTATCATTTAACCATTATGATTCCAGATACAAAAATTTTTCGGCATTTATTAAAAATGTGTCAGTTGTTTCATAGAAAACATACGCGGTCAAAATGTATGGAAAGGCTTTTTTTTCATTTTTTTTTTTTCATTTAGCCTACACTGTCCCACTGCTGAGCAAAGGCCTCCCCAAATCCTTCCAGGCATCCTTTTCCAAGGCCTCCTCGATCCAGCCCTTGCAATACGCGTCTAGGTCGTCACGCCACCTTTTTTTGGGCCGGCCTCGGCGCCGCCGTCCATCCTCAGGCACCCAGTGTGTGGCGACAATTGCCCAGCGGTCGCTGTGCATGCGACTAGTGTGACCCGCCCAGTCCCATTTTAGCCTGGCAGCCTTTTTGCCTACGTCTAAAATTCCCGTTTTGGAGCGCAGCGTTTTTTTTTTTTTTTTTTTTTTTTTTTGGGTGGGAAATCATCAAATAACTTCTCCCGCTCTGGGTGGAGCAGGAGGGCGTGTCAGACTTTTACTGACTAAAACCCACCCGTGTTCCTTCAGTAGCCCTTAAGCCAGGGGCTGTGGTGTCTCTTTCGAACAAACCCGCACCCCTGGCAGGCATCGACCCTTGCGGGTCCCATCATTTTTTGTGCTGACATCTCTTTGAGGCGCGCGTGGAACACAACGCGCCGTCGACTTGGGCTTGGTCCTTACCGGACAGCGAGCTACCCATTACTCGCCGTCCGCAAGCCCATGCCTACGGTGGCCGGAAATCGGCCTGGGATTCCCGACGCCCAGGGCGTCTCCGTATCCTGCGGCGGCTGGGGTCGCGAGGGCGCATATGCTGCCTCTCCCTCACGTGCGCCGCCTCCCTCTTCGCGAGCATCACTGCTTCGCTGAAGGAGGTGACGGCTCCCCATGCCCTCTCGCTCCGTACCATGGCCTGGACCAGGGCCGGACGCGAGAGATCGCCGCCGCCGATCGCCTCCACGAGGGCACGGCGGTGCACCGCCCAAGCAGGGCAGACCGCCACCGTGTGCTCCACCGTGTCCTCAGGGCGATCGTCGCAGTGGAAACACCCGGGCGTTTCCTCCCGCCCTATCCGAAACAGGAACCTCCCGAAACAACCGTGTCCGGTGAGGACCTGCGTCAGGCGGAAGGTGAGGACGCCATGCCGCCTCTCAAACCACTCCTCAAAGAGGGGACTTACCGCCGCAATCGTGGCGTGCCCAGCACTGGGTTGCGACAATCGCTCTCTCCATGTCACCATGAGATCCCGCCGGAGCTCTGTCCGCTGTGCCGCGATTTCCTGCGGCAGCGGAGTTACGCCCCGGCGTTTGGCCTCCTCGCGCCACTCCCAGATTTGCGCGAGGACCTTTGCCTCCAGATCCCATGGCGGTAATCCGGCAAGGAGGCCCGCCGCCTCGCCGGAGATCGTGCGATATCCTCGGATCATCCTGATCGCCATGACCCTATGGGACGCCCTCAGCTTGCGAGCTGGCTGGCGCCTCAATGTAGGCGCCCACACCGGCGCCCCGTATAGGGCCATGGACCGCACGATCCCCGCGTAGAGCCTCCGGCATGGAGCGCAGCGTGGTGTTTCGTATTCGGTCGGTTCGTTTAACGCCTAAAATGCTGCGCTCCATTGCTCTTTGGCAAACCCCAAGGCGGAACTTTTGTGACTCGGTGAGCGACCAGGTCTGTGCACCGTAGGTTAGAACGGGCAGAATACACATATCGATGAGTTTTCGCTTCAGGGAAATCGGTAGATCGCCCTTCATTAGCGTCTTCATGGACCAGTAGTTTCTCCAGGCATTTTCGATGCGGCGATCAATTTCCTTTTCTTGTCTGTTGCCGAAAGAAACTAACTGGCCCAAGCGACCCTACGCTTAGTATTGTTGGTCATGGCTTTGGTTTTAGACCGATTCATTGCGAGTCCAACCTTGAGGCTTGCTATGCTTAGGTCTTGAAGCATAGTCTGTAGTTCCAGAGCTGTGGGGGCAAAAATGACAATGTCATCGGCAAAACGGAGGTTTGTTAACCTCTTACTACCGACTTCAATGCCCTTGGTCGTCCATAAGGCTGCCAGTGTTCTAAATATCTCCTCGAGAGTGCTTGTAAATAATTTCGGGGAGAGCGGGTCGCCCTGTTTAACACCCTTTTGTATCCTAAACGACGGTCCCGCAGTATTAAGTTTGATGTTTGCGGTGCTGTTGTGGTATATATTTTTGAGGAGGTCTATATATTGCTGTTCCACTTCTTGATTTTCTAACGACTTAAATATTTCGGAGTGTTTAATACTGTCAAAGGCCTTCGTATAATCTACGAAGGCTAAATAGAGCGGTTTATTAAATTCCGAATATTTTTCAAGTAACTGGTTCAAGGTGTGTAGGTGATCAGTTGTTGAGAAGCTAGGTCGAAATCCGGCTTGTTCTGGTGGCTGATGTTCATCCAGTTTCCCGTCTATGCGGTTATGTATTACCTTGATAAAAGTTTTATAGATATGAGATGTTAAACTGATTGGACGATAATTGTTCATATCACTTTTGTTGCCTTTTTTATGCAGAAGGACTATATTTGAATGGCACATTGATTTTGGAACTTTGCCAGATTTTAAAATGGTGTTAAACAGGTTCGCAAGGTGGGGCAATAAAGTTGTAGAGCCGATTTTGAGCGCTTCCGTAGTAATATCATCTTCCCCAGGACTTCTATCATAACGCATTGTGGTAAGTGCTTTATGCACTTCATACCCGTTTATTGGGGGAATGGAATCTGAAGGATTGTATTCGGTATTGACATAGAGTGGGGAGTTATCGCAATATAGCAATCTATAGAATGTGGTTGAGATTTCCATGATTTTGTCTCTACTGTAATGTTTTTTGCCGTCACTATCTACCAAACAGTTTATCCAGGTCTTTCCATTTGTGACTCCTTGTTTTAAAACTCTTAGGGATGTATGGTTTACTAAAGCTGTTTTAACCAAATGTGTATTTAGATTTCTTAAATCTTTTCTAATGCTTCTTTTAACTTCTTTGTCTATTGTTCTGTACTGTGTTGTTCCTATTACTTTATTTGTTCGTTTTTCTATCAAATCAATGCTATGAGGTGTTAGCTTATTTCTATTTCTGGGTTTATTTTTTATGGTTTTATAAGTATTGCTTATTCCGGTCACTATTGCATTGTATTGTTCTTCTGCATTTGTTTCATCAACTATCAGTTCTTTAAAATAGTTTGACAGTTCTATGTTGTAATGTTCGGAGTTGTTAATAAGTGTTTCTTTAGAAAGTCTTTTTAATGACCGTCGAAAAATGTAAACTGATATGCTGAATTTATGTTTACAGTTTGCGCACTGGTTAAAATTGTATCCTGTATACTTACATACAAACAACTCTTTAAGGTTAGCCCGCATCATCCCATGACTTTCAACTCTTTCGATTCCGAGTTAATGTTTACTACTGGCTGTTTGTCGCAGCCTGAAGGTGTCGTGGTAGACCTCGCGCGACGCCTTCTGGCTATGTCAAGGCTCCACATGGTGGTTATTTTGGTCCACGGCTCATTGGGCATAAACAACTTTACCGCTTAACAATATTAGTATAGAAGTAAGTATGGATTTACTTACGTGAATAGTTTATGGAAGTCGTTAATAGTGTAATTGTACTTGTCGGTCTGGACCAGCACCTCATTGGGCTTCCAGAAGAGCGGCGAAGGTAACAGCCACGCTAGTGATGGACATGTTATCTGCTGAGTACGCATTATACTCTCACGCAGCATTAGGCTGCCTAGATCGTCACCTGTGGACAAAAAGTGGTAGGTATAGGGTATTGTACGCGTAATATCAAACCTATATGGTAAGCATGTTAGAAATCAAATTTATAACCATCTTAAATTCACTGACAGACAACGCACAGCTGAAGTCCACGTTTGTACGAACATAAAAATATGCGGGATTGTAGGAAATAATAGGCGGGAGGAAATAACAGGCGGCAATTGTTCACGCACTGGATCTGCAACGTGCTGCTTAGCGCCGACACTTGATAATCGAACAGTGTGTTATTTTGCCGCGCTGGGGTAACCTATGTTAGATTATCAATGCTCGGTTCAACACCGCGCTGGGGTAAACTGTGTTAGATTATCAATGCTCGGTTCAACACCGCGCTGGGGTAAACTGTGTTAGATTATCAATGCTCGGTTCAACACCGCGCTGGGGTAAACTGTGTTAGATTATCAATGCTCGGTTCAACACCGCGCTGGGGTAACTTGTGTTAGATTATCAATGCTAGGTTCAACACCGCGCTGGGGTAAACTGTGTTAGATTATCAAGGCTCGGTTCAACACCGCGCTGGGGTAAACTGTGTTAGATTATCAATGCTCGGTTCAACACCGCGCTGGGGTAAACTGTGTTAGATTATCAATGCTCGGTTCAACACCGCGCTGGGGTAACCTGTGTTAGATTATCAATGCTAGGTTCAACACCGCGCTGGGGTAAACTGTGTTAGAGTATCAATGGTCGGTTCAACACCGCGCTGGGGTAAACTGTGTTAGATTATCAATGCTTGGTTCAACACCGCGCTGGGGTAACCTGTGTTAGATTATCGATGCTAGGTTCAACACCGCGCTGGGGTAAACTGTGTTAGATTATCAATACTCGGTTCAACACCGCGCTGGGGTAAACTGTGTTAGATTATCAATGCTCGGTTCAACACCGCGCTGGGGTAAACTGTGTTAGATTATCAATGCTCGGTTCAACACCGCACTGGCGTAAACTGTGTTAGATTATCAATGCTCGGTTCAACACCGCACTGGCGTAAACTGTGTTAGATTATCAATGCTCGGTTCAACACCGCGCTGGGGTAAACTGTGTTAGATTATCAATGCTCGGTTCAACACCGCGCTGGGGTAAACTGTGTTAGATTATCAATGCTCGGTTCAACACCGCGCTGGGGTAACCTGTGTTAGATTATCAATGCTCGGTTCAACACCGCGCTGGGGTTAAACTGTGTTAGATTATCAATGCTAGGTTCAACACCGCGCTGGGGTAAACTGTGTTAGATTATCAATGCTCGGTTCAACACCGCGCTGGGGTAAACTGTGTTAGATTATCAATGCTCGGTTCAACACCGACACATGAGAATCCAGTGCGGGATAAAATCCCTCCGCGATATTGTTACGTACCTAGGTGGCGTAAATTGCTGGGTCTAGAAGCTTGTAATTGTGAGTTCCATAAATACCGAAGGTAAGCTCTAAGTGAGAAAGCTGTTTGAAGATTCATTCACTAAAGGGGTTTAATAGGAGATGGTAGTTTGTATGGAATTTCGTCATAATTACTGATGAGAAATCCAACCAGGCAAAGGTCTTGTAAGTGATAAAATACAATTTTGGATACGATCACTACCAAAGCTACAATGACTTCAACATTAGTATTTCCTATGAATCAGTACAAAACATTGTAAGCAAAGTTTGGATTCACGTGGTGCCTACTGGGCCACCCTGTTTAATACACGTAGGTAGACAACAACTAATTTAATGGTAGGGAACAACTAATGAAACTGCACGCCCCTCCACTGCTTATTGCATGCACATTTTCAAATGCTTGTATAGACATTTTATAGACGTTATATCATAACTATCTTTTTTAGCAATAAAAAATACCATTTATCGTCAAATATACTTAGTGTGTCTTTGTTATATTGCTGTAGGTAGTTATGTTTTTCTGTAGGTATTTATGTCCTAACTTGACTGAAAGTTTAAAGATTTGCAAATCTTCAATATAATATGGCTTCCATACTGTGTGTGTGTACCGTACGTGTTTTACAAAACAATAAATAATTTTATATAACACTTTTGTGTGAGACTGTTTCTAAAAACGAAATATTGTACTACTAAAAATAAAGAAGGTTGGCACAAAGTACTGCGCGGCCGATTTAAACAGTCGTTCGAATTTGTTCGGTTAATCGTGAAATTTCTTTTCCCATGGTTTTTTTCTTATATCTGAATAGTTACAAGGATTTTTATGCTGAAACTTTAAGGATGACTCAAACTCAAAGCATTTATTTCAAATAAACCAATTACAGCCACTTTTGAATTGTCAAGGTCGGTGAGTTAGAAAGATGAACATAAACAATTGAATAAAAATACAAATTATTTGTAGAATCGTAATTACCGTCACTTAATAATAACTCATGTACTGGAGTGTTACATTTTAGCGTAGCCAGATTTTAATTAAAATGGAATAACTCTCTGAGGAGTTAGAATAGAAACATCTCATTTCGCATGGTACTTTGAGTTCATAAAAGGTACAAACCACCATAATTGGTAAGTTTCTAGGGTTTCTCATTGAAGCGCAAGGATCGATTTTAGGGTTTTTGAAAAACAATTTCTTATTTTCCAACAATGTCAATTATAAAAAAATGCACAACATAAGCACAAATTAAGACCAATCGTCGTAAAAAAAATCGTAGGTGTATGTCATGCCGTTTAAGAGATACGGCAATTTGCTAAACGTTACCCCAGCGGCATCTTGAATAACTCTGAAACCTCAAGACGAAAAAATTTAATTTTTTGGGCATAATTAGGCACAAATGAGATCCATCTAAGAAACTAGTTTATAGTCAGCTACGACCACCGGTTAAAAAACATGCCGCTAGCGTAACGTGACTCCTGCGGAATCTATTTTTCGGGAATATCTTTGGATCGGCTGAAAGCACAAATTCTAAATTTCGGGCACATTTACACGAAACGGAGTACTAATTATCTGTCAAGCCGAAATCCTGAAAAGCGACAAGATTCCGCTGGCGTAATGCACACAATTTAATTCGGTAGGTCCTAGGTACCAGTCATCACACCACTTTCGTCATCAATCTAGGGTATTGATCAGATAAAAAAATTAAATCCCGAGGCGTAGCGTAACCTGAGTAAATATTTAAATAGCATAATAATATGAGCGTTTCACTGTTGATGGAAATTTCAGGCGCCTTTTATTTTTTTACTTATTTTTATAGGTTTATAATGTCTGTTCACAACAGTAGAGCTTATGAATAAGCTAAAAGAAAAGCTGACACTTGTGGGAATTTTGAAGGAAATTATCATGTTTTACAATAGCACAAAAGGATTTGCATTGAATGCAGCCAAAAAATGTGCATTATGCATTTGTCGTCGCAATTTGTGAAAGTTTGTGGGTTGTGATTTTGTAATAATTGTGCCATAATCGTGGCAATTTTTTTAAGTTAGAGATAATAAATCGAATTTGTCGTAAATACGTTAAAACTATTGAGTTATAGTGAAATTTCCTACTCAGATCTCAAATTTGTGTTCCTCGATTTTTGCTAAAATTGTATAATTATGTTAAGTGTTGATTTTTGTTATGTTAATGCATACTTTTGCATAGTTTAAAAACTACTAATAAACTAGCTTTCGCCAGCGGGTTCGCCCGCGCGGAACTTTCATACCCTATTTAACTCCCTTAGGGGTTGAATTTCGAAACCTCTGTGCAATATTTAAGCTATCTAGGTCCAAGGGTTTGGCCTGGGCGTTGATGAGTCAGTCAGTCAGTAAGGACTTTTCTTTTTATTTATATGTATAGGTAAAAATGTAATTGTAGTACAGATGTGACATTTATTAAACGTAAATATTTTAAACAATCGTTATAAACATTGATTGATTCTGGTATTAATTAATTTCTCTAATGCCTTTAACGCCGTCAGCCACGATATTCTTCTTTCTATCCTCTCTCATCTTATGGTTTGGCCCGAGGCTCTAGTATGGTTCTCTTCTTATCTTCGGAGACGTCAACAGTCGGTTCCCGTTGATAAGAGTTCGTCGGGTTGGTGTGATCTGGATGCTGGTGTCCCATAAGGCGGTATTCTTTCTCCGTTATTATTCTCCATCTTCATTAATTTTATAATTCACTGTCTTCGGTATTCGTATCATCTTTATGCTGATGATCTTCATTGTATATAGCTGAGCGGGTACAAAGTTTATGAAACGCTATATCAGGTGTAAACCAAGACTTGGATGCAATCAAGAAGTGGTTTGATAATTTTGGGGTGTCAGTAAACCCCTCAAAGTGTCAGGCCATTGTAATTGGAAGCTTGTGCATGAGAGGCAGAGTGACGCTTAGCTCTCTTCCTCCTCTTATTTTCAATGGTCCCGTCATACCCACTACCTCTACTTTGAAAGATCTCGGTTTTCATCTTGACTTGACACTAAGCAACTAAATAAAAATTAATTTATTTATATCCATTTTCTCAATTAAAACGATTCAAATCAAATTTATTTTTGGTTGTTTTGAATTTACCTCTAAAACGCTCCTTACGATGACTTTTTTAACACGTGACCACACGTGACATCAGCTATATATAAACTCAAGTATTACAACTACTTTAGTTTACACAAAGCTGATGTCACGTGAATATGTCACAATGGATATTTCGAGTTTATAATTAACAAGATTTCTAATGGACTGAAAATGGTATTACTATTCTGCATTGCCTCTGTGCAAAAATACTTCTAAAAGTGCGCCACGAATTTGTACCGGTGCCGTTTACACAAAGCTGGCGTCACGTGTGGTCCATGGTTGACTGGTAGAGAATGCCTAAGGCATTAAAATGATCAGGATAGACAAGGCTAGATGTGTTTCTTGGACTGATGCCAACGTCATAGTGCAAATTTTCGCGGTATTCATCGCAGAACATAGTACTTTGACAGTTGGTACGGCGCGGATCCGTGCTACTCGTTTTATCGATTGTGCTGAGTGTTTTTGAAGTGAAAGTGCATATTTCAAGCATGAATACGTATGTAAAGTTAATCAACTTTCTATTTATGTATTAGTTATAAGCAGTTTAATGTATTTACGCATATATTTTACGGATATAAAATCATAAAATATTTGCGGTGGCTTTTCGTGTGCGTATTTTGTATGAAATGGTTAAAATACTGCTAAAACGGTAAGAAAATTTCATAAACTATCCATAAATATACGATGTTGTGTATGAAAATTAACATGTCATTCCTCCGTTGCTATGCAACAGTCCGACCTGTTGCTACGGTCGGAGTGGGGGGTGTTAGGTTATTTTCGTTACGGAATTTCTGGATTCGGTCTCCACGCTCAAGGCCCGCGATATAAGCTATGCAATAGCTTAAAAAAAATACGTTCGGTGAAACATATAGCCTCCTCCTTTTTTTGAAGTCGGTTAAAAAAATACGAAAGCGGTCTCCAAGACCGACATCAGGTGGTAGTTTAGTTAGTGTACATACATACATAGTTGACAGGGTTGAATGAACTGAACTTGTTGCTGTTAGAAAAATATATTATTTACTGTGGGAAATATAATCACATACTCGTAATTGCATAAAGACGGTGAATAATAAAAACAAATGATAGTTTTTAGTAATTTTAGTAACACTACATTCTTCTGAACACCAAGCTAGATCTATTTTCCTCACAACATTTACAACAACTATCCAGCTGCATATTCAGCTTCACACCTTTAAAATCGATCAATAAATCATCGCAACAAACAATACAATGCTGTCTTGATGACATGTATATTACCGCGGTAAATAATCCGACAATTACACAATACTACGTTGTTGACATCGCATACAAATCGTCTACTCTACGCTATAACAAGGTTCAGACGCCAGCACATCAAGCTATCCCAAACTGTCAAATTTTCCCAATGCAATATGAACCTAATTCTTTTATTATAAAGTAGAAAAACGATCAAAGAAATTTGACAGATTGGGGTAGCTTGATGTACTGGATTCTGTACATAAATTTGCTTTACTGATGAATCAATGTATGGTCTTCAAAAGAGATAAGTAACCAGGGTCGTCGAATAGAGTAGTTGCAGTTTAGTAAGAAAACGATGGGTGTTTTCGAAAAACATATTGTATAATTAATAAAAAGAAACAGTTCATTTAGTCATATAGAAAACTATATGAACAAGTAAATGAACTGTTTGTTTTCTATTAATTAGACAACATTTTATTTTATTTCATCAACATAACACCGACTAAACATTTTTCATGTAAATGTTTGGTTACATCAGAAGTCCGTCATTTATAAAAGGATGACCCTGGTGAGTCGGTGACTTATCTCTTTCGGTAATGTACAGTCGCCAGCAGGTCAAGCTTACCCAAACTGTCAAATTTTCCCAATTGAACACAAACCTTATTCCTTTGTATTAAAGTTGAAAGCTATCAAAGAAATTTGATATATTGGGGTAGCTTGATGTGCTGGCCTCTGTACCTCGGGGGTCGAGTCCAGTCGCGGCGACGCTGACGCGACAGTGAGAGTGCCTGGCAGAGTAATGTTGCTGATCGGGACTTCCTTTGGCTCATTTTTGTTTGATGCGTTGTTTTGCAAACACGATGCGTTTTAATGCTGTTTGTTTTACGTTACTTTACTTACTAGGGTTGTCGACTGTAACTAAGGGGCTTGTGGCACACAGGTCAGTACTCAATATCTTTATTGCTTTACCATAATGTGTACTTAGATGGTAACTATATAATTGAGATCAGTATGGACCCTGTAGGGCACAGCAAATGGGTAAGAGAGAGGAAGCCCTGTTTTAGGAGATTTTGGGTAATTATTATTGCTATATTATTTAAGTTATTATTATTGCTATTATAATTCATTATTATTTTTGTTATATTATTCATTATTATAATATTATTTATAAATATTTACCATATCATTAGTATACATTAAATATACCTAAATAGATTGCGAGATCATTTAATTATTGTTATCAATTTATGATTCATATATCATTTTTTATAATATTATTAATTTCCTTAACATATACTGTAAACATTTCTTCTATTATTTATGTTTATCATTTAAATATTCATCTAACGAATAATAGCATTTATTTATCAGTAATTTTTTAATTTATGTTATTAAAATATTGAACTTTTCTTCTTTCTTTATTATGTCTGGTAGTTTGTTGTATATCTTTATAGATATTACGTAGGGACTTGTAGAATGCATTTTAAGCTTGGATGTTGGTATGTTTAGCCTAGGTCGGTGCCTAAGTGCGTACTGTGATTGGATGTCTTCGCGTTTTGTGACTCTTGATGCTTACGGACAAATTTACATATTTCTAGAATGTAAATTCTGGGGAGAGTTAGTATATTATGTTTTAGAAAATAGGGTTTGCAGCCGTCAGTTTTATCAATATTTACCAAAATTCTAACTAATTTCTTTTGTAGGGTAAAGAGTGTCAGTGCATCTATACTATTTCCACACAGGATTACGCCGTAGCTAAGCCATGCATTGACATACGCATAATATGTGGTGAGGGTAGTTTGTACATTGGTAGTCTTTTTAATTTCGCGGAGAGCGTGTGAGAATTTTGAAATTTTTGAACGGGTTTTTTGTATTAGTGTTTTCCAGTTCAAATCAAATCATTTATTTTTGAAAACATGGGAAAACGGTACATAGTTGTTTGTGTTTGTTTTTGTGTTCACTTTTCTATTGGTGACATTACATTCTTCAGAAGGTGATTTTGTCTGTTGTGGTAGGTCACGGTCGGTCACGGTTGAACTACGCTTGCCACGATTGGTCCATGGATGGGTGACCATCGTTACATACCAAGACCCTCCGTGTCTCGGAAACCACGTTAAGCCATTGAGACCAGCTGCCATTCGTGTATCTTAAACAAAAGTTACGGTTCGTCAGACGCCCGAAAGTCTGACAACCAGTCATTCCAAGTGGTATCATTGTATTACCCAGTAACTGGGTAGTGGTAGTAGTCAGATAGGCAGTCCATGTCAAATACTGGTATTCAGCTGCATCTGGTTGGACTTCCTGTAATCCCGATGAATGATTTTGTCATGAAATGGTCAACAATCTGACACAAATTGAAAAAAAAAAAACCTAAGAACATTTGAATTTTGCGGCTAAAACTTCAATAGGAAATAGGAATTTCTCACAATAGAGCTACATTAATGCTGGCTGGTTTAGTATTTCTCACAATACGAGGGGTGTTCAATAAAAAGTTATAATGGCATAAAACTCCTTGAACAACAAAAAAGTAAATACTGGCAGGTAAAGCTCAGAAGTTGATTGTTCCCAAAATACACAAAAAGAAACAACAGGTGTAGAGTCGCATAATAATTCACAGTTTTTTCTGTAAATTATTAAATATACTTCACCAAAACATAGCGGGACTGATGAGCAAATCAGATGCACTAACAGTCAAAATAGAGGAGCTTCATAACACAGAGCTCTTCATGACACAGAGCTGAGACTCTAGAAAATTTCTTTACCAACATCCCAAGAGAAGTTACGAAATCTCTCCCCTCATCATCTGTATTAGCTGAATCTCTTCTTAAAGAAAAGTTCAGCAAGGACATTCCAAGTTTTGAATTCAAACCCATCTCTATTGCCACAATTAAAACAGCATTTAAAAGTCTTAACATAAAAAACACTGAAGACTTATGGGGGATTTCCGTTAAAGTTCTCGAAAATATCATTGACACAATTGCCCCTGTCCTAACAGGTATATTTAATCAATGTTTAGACAGCGGTACGTTTCCTGACTTAATGAAACATAGTAAAGTAGTACCAATTTTCAAATCGGGTAGTAAGAGTGATCCCTCTAATTATAGACCTATATCTGTGCTTCCAGCATTGAGCAAAATTTATGAAAACATCATGCTGGACCAGATGTTATCACACTTAAACTCGAATGGGATTTTACATAGTCGACAGTTTGGTTTCACGAAAGGTAGGTCGACGACTGACGCAGGAGTAAAACTCATCAGTCACATTTTGGAATCCTGGGAGAATTCCCAGGACGCCATTGGCATTTTCTGTGACCTCTCAAAAGCGTTTGACTGCGTTGACCACAATACACTGATCTGTAAATTACACCACTACGGAATTCGTGGACAAGCTGCTGATCTTGTACTTTCCTATTTATCAAACAGGCAGCAAAAAGTAAACGTTAATGGGGCGACGTCCTCGGGGTCTCTAGTTAAGATGGGCGTGCCTCAAGGTTCAATTCTTGGCCCTTTTTTATTTCTAGTTTATATTAATGACCTTCCTTACCTGATGGCTAAATTCTCGGATATAATTTTATTCGCTGATGACACTTCTCTTATTTTTAGAATAGATAGGAAAGATACGGATGTCTTACATGTCAATGATAGTCTAGCTGTTCTTTCGAAATGGTTTGCTGCTAATAATCTTTTACTCAATGCGAACAAAACTAAATGTCTTAGTTCTCGTTACCAAATGTACCCCAAGTAGGTCTAAACTTAAAACTTGATGGCAAAAAACTGGATGCTATTTCGGAAACTGTATTTTTGGGAATTACTTTAGATTCAAAATTGCAATGGGGTGCTCACATTAGAGCTCTTTCAAGTAGATTAAGCTCAGCTGCTTACGCAGTAAGAAAAATAAGGCAGTTGACTGATGTAGCCACAGCTAGGTTAGTTTACTTTGCTTATTTTCACAGTATTATGTCTTATGGCGTTCTGCTGTGGGGATCGGCAGCTGACGTAGATTCAATTTTCATTTTACAAAAGAGGGCAATCCGCGCAATCTATAAAATGGGGCCTCGCGAGCCTCTTAGAAACAAATTCAGCGAAATTGATATATTAACTCTGCCTTCTCTTTACATCCTAGAAAATATCTTATATGTTCGCAAAAACTTAGGCCTTTTCAAAAAACGATGCGATTTCCATAATCTGAATACACGTAGTAAAGATGAAATTGTGATTCCAAAATTTAGACTGACTAAAACTAGCAAGTCATTTCTAATAAACAGTATCCGCTTCTATAACAAGTTGCCAAAGACGGTTACAGAACTTAGCGATGGAAAGTTTAAAACGCACATCAAACGTGTCCTTATCAAAAAAGCATATTATAAGATAAAAGACTACGTTGAAGACAGGGAAGTTTGGCATTAATTCCTTCTGCACATGTGGCTTCTCTGGTACCTCATTAACAGCATAACTATGTGAAAGTCTATTAACTGCTCTCAAATACAAAGTTCTTTTTTATTCTTTTTATTTTTACAATGCTGACATATTCTCGTCATTAGTTGACATTATACAGGGTGTTTGGTGCATCGTGTGCCAAATTGAAATGGTCGACTGAAGGAGTCATCCGCTAGCCTTTCAGACCCTTTAACACCCCTCATGCTCTGTGGATTTTTTTTATCGACTTTTTATTGTTTTCCAAAAAAAAGACCCAAATTTTACATTCAAATACAGATTTAAAAAAAATATCAGGCGTAGACTCTGAATTTTAATTTTATTTCGATGTGTATTGTTTAAGAATACTTTTAAATACAAAATTAGTGATATTAGTCACCTAGTTCTTTTTTAATTCACTCGCAAAGGTAAAAATTTAATTAAAGCTGTACATGTTACAGCTGTTTATAAGGCTACAAAAAAAAAATCAAAAGCGACCGGGATCTTCCAACTCCCCCATTAATTCTCCAGTCTATCCTCTTTCTAATGATGTGCCACATGCCATAAAAGTATTTTAACAACTTTGTGAATTCGCTAGAATTGTAAATCGAGTCACCTAAGGCTAATATTCAAAATTATGATTTAAAAAAAAATCTCTTAAATGATACCTGTCAAACCTATAAATCTGCTCTCATTCTTATGGTTAGGTAAATTCGTGTCTCATATCTGTATCTTTCGTGGGATTTACTTGAAATAAAAAAACATTTTTTTTTAAACATTTATTTAATCATTGTTACAAATCTTGCTCAAATTGTTGGCCTCTGTTGCGAATGCAGGCCCGACACCTGTTTCGTATTTCAACAGTTGTTGTACGAAGTCGTATTTCCTCCTTAATAGTATTGAATGCCGCTTCTATGCGTTGGACTAATACCTCAATAGTTGGAACCTCCGTGGCATATACCAACTCTTTGGCACGTCCCCAGACATAAAAGTCTAACGGAGTTAGATCTGGGGAACGTGGCGGCCATGGAATAGGGCCATCGCGTCCAATCCATGCATTGGGGAACACATTGTCGAGATATTCCCTCACAATCAATCGCCAATGCGCGGGACAGCCGTCATTTTGAAATACAATGGGCACACGTTCATTAAATACGGGCACATCGGTCACTAATTCGGGCAGGTCATTTTGTAGGAATTCCAGGTAGTCTTCGCCATTGAGATTATCGGGCAGGTAGTGCGGTCCAATTACCTGATTCCCAATCACTCCTGCCCAAACGTTTACACTAAACCTTCTTTGAGAAGATTTCTGTCTTTTAACACGTGGGTTTTGCGTTTTCGTTGTCCAGTGGTGCAAATTGTGTAAATTGAGGATCCCATCCTTGGTAAATTTGGATTCATCCGTCCACAGTATTCTTTTAAAAAAATCAGGATCATCCACATCCGTGTGTAAAAGAAACCGACAAAAAGCCACTCGTCTCTCAAAGTCGCCACCCTCAAGACCTGCAACAAACAAAAACTCTTTTAAATTTCTCTTGGGCAATAAGTTGTTGTGCAATTAACAAGAAAGGACCCGCTGTTCGTGCTAATAGATTCACTACCTGGAAGTGCCGCCATACCATATTCATTACCTGCTAAACGAAGGCAAGGTCAAACAAAGCTTGCACGGGTTTAAAGTTAGTTTAAAATTACGTACCTTGCACCGGAGTGTAGTGGAATGGATGCTTTTTGTTTTGACGAAGTACTTTCCACACTTTCCATATTGAAATATCAAGATGTGATGCCACATTTCTAATGCTTCTTGTAGGGTCTTCCTCAAAAAGTGCCAGTATTCTCTCGTCTACTTCAACATTATGTCGCACAATATGGCCCCTTGGTTCATTAAAAGTAACACTGCCAGTCTCGCGTATGCGTCGGTATGTGTCTTGGAAGACTCTGCGACCAGGTAATCGTCTACCAGGAAAGCGTTCCTGGTAAAGTCGTTGCGCTGCACGAGCGACGCCATTAGCGGCTCCGTAAGCCATCATGATGTCCGCATATTCTTCGTTAGAGAATGTCGCCATTGCAATAACAAAAAAACTCAAAGTTTAACAATAACAACAAAAATTAAACAAATGTAACAAGAACCAACAAAACTTAACGATAACAAAGTAATAAAAGAATCGCGGAGTATGGTGAACTAGCACACACGTTAGGTAGCAGAGGCAGTGATGTCTCGACTAAAAACATGGCGGGTCGGGCGGCGCGATTTGTTCAAACCGATTTAAGGTGTGCAAGAAAGAGATAGAAGATAAATTTTACTGTGAAAGAGTGAGAAAACAAATTTTACCTCTTTCTCAAGTAACAGTTCCGCAATAAATATTTTTTCATTAGAATTTGGAATGTAGTTTTATGTGACTTGATTCACAATTCTAGCGAATTCACAAAGTTGTTAAAATACTTTTATGGCATGTGGCACATCATTAGACAGAGGATAGACTGAAGAATTAATGATAGAGTTGGAAGATCCCGGTCGCTTTTGGTTTTTTTTTTGTAGCCTTATAAATAGCTGTAACGTGTACAGCTTTAATTTAAGTTTTACCTTTGCGAGTGAATTAAAAAAGAACTAGGTGACTAATATCACTAATTTTGTATTTAAAAGTATTCTTAAACAATACACATCGAAATAAAATTAAAATTCAGAGTCTACGCCTTATACTTTTTAAAAAATCTGTATGTGAATGCAAAATTTGGGTCTTTTTTTTGGAAAACAATAAAAAGTCGATAAAAAAAAATCCACAGAGCATGAGGGGTGTTAAGGGGTCTGAAAGGCTAGCGGATGACCCCTTCAGTCGACCATTTCAATTTGGCACACGATGCACCAAACACCCTGTATATTACATCAATTTTATTTAGGTTCATTTTATTTATGTAGATTATTTTACATATTGTGAATGAGAGAACGTTGTAGGCCTTACTGACTGTAGATTTGTAGACGATTTTCTATTCTGTATTCGTCTAAGTACCTGGTACTTATTGACAGGCCTGCGCTGTCCTCCCATACATTTAATCTCTGTAATTTGAAAATATTGTTAAAGCCAATTATTTTTAAAAGAGTAACCGTGGAGTTTCTTGCCGGCTCTTCTCCATAGGAAACAACAATTTGGAACCGTGCACCTAGCTTCTGACGTTTCATAAGTGCCCATGCAGGTTTATATGAAATAAAAATATTTTGATTTTGATTTTGATTTGACAGGAAATAATATTGATGTAATTTGTATAACGGAACATTTTATTGAGACAGGTTATGAACATTTGTTGCATATACCTAATTTTGTACCAGCAGCTTTTTTTTTCTACAAAGGCCAAGCGTGGGGGTACATGCATTCTTGTTGAAGCGGGACTTCAATTTAAAGAAGAAATTTTAAGACATTTAAAGAAGTACCTGACGTAGCAAAACAGTCGGTGCCGGGTGTTTTCGAATCCTGTGCCATAGAACGAATACATCAAAAGATTATTATTATTTGCATATATCGTATACCTCTCCGAGTGTTTACTTATTTTTACTTTTGCTTGCCTGTCTGCTGTTTCTTGTGCTACCCTAATATTGTCAGTGAAAACTTTTAATTGGCCTTCTTTCACTAACGGTCAACTATCTGTATCCTAGCTGTAAGTTTTCTTAAGAAATAAAATAAAATAAAAATAAAATAAACACAATTACAATGTATTTTATGAAAAACTAGAAAAAATATTGAGAAAATGTTGTTCACCTTCTAATAAAAAGGTAATCTTAACTGGTGACATTGACATATTAAAAAGAAATAAAATTACATTAGAATTTGAACAATTTCTAACACAATTTAACCTAAAAGCCCTTTACAAGCCTACTACATTAAGCAGCAACTCCTGTTTAGATAACTTTGCACACACCTACAGAAAAGACTGTAAAGCGCAAATAATAGACCTAATTCTGTCAGATCATACATCTCAAATACTAAGTGTACCCATTAATAAATCATGTAAATTGAAATATTGGAAAACGCAGAAGCAAGATATAACACCCGAAAATTTAAAGAAGTTTAAAAAATATTTGAGCAGTTTGTCTTTCACGCAGGTATATAGCACAAATGATGCGAATGAGTAAACTTGACTTATTTATAGAGGATTTTTTAAACGTTTTGAATTATGCTTTCCAACAAAAACTGTAACGATAAACGAATACTAGAACCAAATGGAGTATAAAGATCTGTAGTAGAAAGCAAAGAAAATTACTTTGGTCGTATAGACTTGCCTGACTGTAAAAATAAACTTTATTTTAAGAATTATACTAAGATTTACAAAATAATCATACAATTGACACAGAAAGCTGAAATAGCCATTTCATAAACACTTCTCAAAATAAATCAAAAGCTACATGGCAAGTGATTAACAAGTCTAAATATCGCCTACCACAACAACTAATACCATCCCTAAAGAAAGACAATACCATAATCACACATCCCAAAGAGATTGCAAATTAATTTAATAACTTTTTTGTAGACGTGATTGAAAACAATATACATAGTAAAGTTACTCAGGCTAGTCAAAATATTTTTAACAACTTAACTGCACAATCATTATACAGGGTTACTGGTAACTCGACGTATTCCTTGTAGGACGTCATAGTAGGGTTAAAATGCAACAAATTAAGCCACCAAATGTTCTACCGAAATTCAGTAGTTTTTGAATTAGTTAGAGTTTTAGTTTTTTTATGAAAAATCCCAGATTAAATCATTTGAAACCAATTTAAAAATGATTTACGGCGCGACTGTACTGAAATTTAAGTTATTATCATAGTTGACGCCGTAGCAGACCTTTGTTAATAATTAAAAGTTCAATAATGCCTAAAACTTTGGCAAATATCACTAACCAAACATTTAATTTTTTGTAATTTTTGCTATTACTTCATAAAAATGTAGTCTAGTGCAAAAAAAAAAAATGCTACACCTGGTGTACAAATTACTAAGAAAATATCCTTGTCTTATCAGCTATCCAAAAAGGTATGAAAGTTAATACAAAATCATGGACTACATTATGAAAATCGTTTTTGATTTAGTACAGGCGTGCGTTTCACAAAAAAGTGATTATTCGAAAAATCAAAAACAAAATCGTGAACATTATTATTCTTTTTAATCAATATTAAAAACTTTAATTACACACATTTCACACGTCTTGTTCGATGTGCTGCCCTCGGTTTCGAATACATGTTCTTATTCGCTTCCTTACTTCGGTTTTTGTTATTCTTGATGTTATTGTTGCCCTCATCTGGTCCGCGGCATTTGTAATTCTCTCCCTTAGTTCTTCAATTGAATTTACTGGGGTCACATAAACTAGATCTTTCATATGACCCCAGACGTAAAAGTCTAGCGGCGTCAGATCAGGGCTTCGTGCAGGCCACGGAATCGGCCCACAGCGCCCTATCCATCGGTTTGGATAGTTTTCATCCAGCAATTGTCGAATTGTGATTCGGAAGTGGGCTGGACATCCGTCATGTTGGTAAATCATGTTTGCTCTTCTTTCTTCCGGTACATCCGTGAGCAGTGCTGATAAATGATTTCTGAGGAAATCTTCATAAAGTTCCCCATTTAGTGTTCGGGGTAAAAAAAGTGGGCCAGTTAATTTGTCGTCAATAATACCCATCCAAACATTAAGCGAGAACCTTCGCTGGGATGCGGTTGGTGTCAGTTTTTTAGGGTTTGCTTCTGCTTTCGGTGCCCAGTAATGTAAGTTGTGGTAATTTGTGATACCATCACGATCAAAACATGACTCATCGGTCCACAGAATGTTTTTTTACAAGTTTTCGCTGTCGGCGTCGGCACTTAGCATAAAACGACAAAATTCAAGCCGTCTCGGCGGATCTCCTTCTTCTAATGACTGGACTTTTGGTAATGGTATGGATGTCGGCCTGACAAGTGAACTACAGACCAGACTTTCCACTGTGACATACCAAGCTCACGCGCTACGATGTTTGTCGATGTGTTAGGATCGTCAATAAAACGTTGAAGAATAAGCTCCTCGTCCTCAGCCGTGTATCTCCGGGAACGACCAGTGTCAACTTGCCTGCTTCTTTGGACGCTGCCAGTTTCAGATATTCGCAGCTAGTACTATCAGGGACAGGCTGGATCAAGTTGTTTTCATGATTATTAGACGGGGAATTTAAAGCTACTGGCTCAGCTGCGGCGCGGGCTGGCGCATCAACGAGCAAGGGACGGTCGGGGGTCTGATCGTTACTCGGGAGTCTTCGCGGGGCGCGAGGACCTCGGCGGCGAGGTCGGTAGGACGGTCGTCGTTTGTGTTTGTGTACTGTATTGGTGGCCCTATTCTTTTCTTGGAGAACAGTGATGGGGTCATCTGGGTCGGAGAGGACATGTTTCGGCCTGCGAATACTACTGATTCTACTGGGGACATAACTAGCGGCCTTCACAATCAAGGGATTGCGATGTATCTCGGCTTTATCGAAAAAACGCTTCGAGTTGCGTTTCATGAATTGAGCAATAGTGGGCATTTTCAGATCGAGATGGAGGATCTCGTTCCGAACGTACCATGGGGAGCCTGTGGCTTGGCGGAGGAAACGGTTTTGGAGGGTCTGCATCCTATGGATGTGTCGGGGGTGCGTGTGTGCAAAGACTGCACATACATACGTCATGATGGGCCTTATGCACGCCGTGTAAATACGCAATTTGCACTTGAGTGACAATTTGCTACGTGCGTTCAGAACAGAGTGCAACCTTCCGAGAGCGAAGGCGGCGCGTGAGCGCGCCTTCCTGATATGCTCAGAGAAGGAGAGGTGCTGATCTAGAATTACTCCAAGGTATTTGGCTTGCTTTTCCCAAGGGATCGGCTTGCCGAATATGGAGATGGGCCGGAGGGGGTCTTGGCGGCGCTGCGGTCTCTTAAAGAGAACCGCCTGGCTCTTGTCCGGATATAAGCCGCACGGGGGCGCCTCACTAATTTATAGTCGGCGCACTCCGGGCTCCAGCAGACCAGGAACCTCACATCTGATTGGTTGATCAATTTTGGGTTTGGTTCACAACCACAGCTCCGACGACAACCCATCCTGTAAATATAGCAGCTAAGATTTTGACAATAAATAACTTCAATTTTGAATCTCCATCGTTTGTTTTATTTTACTCAAGATACCGAAACAAGTCGTTCTCGTTCCCCCACAATTGGTGACCCCGAGTTAAAAAAGTCATTCAAGTAACCATGTCGGAAGAGCAACAAAGGAAGATCCACTCCGAGACGAATTACGACGTACATGCAGTATCCGTGCAGTCAAGATTATTACCTTTTTGGAGAGAAATACCCCGTGCCTGGTTCATTCAATTCGAAGCCGTGATTGATCCATTGAAGACCTCAGATGACCAGAAGTTCCGGTACCTACTGCAACAGCTACAAACAGCCGACTTGCAACACTTAACCGACATACTGTATAATCCGCCTACGACTGGGAAATATGAAAAAGTTAAGCAGCGCCTACTCGAAGCCTACGACAAATCGGATGTCAAGAATTTCCAAAAGCTTATTAGCGGCTTGGAGCTGGGAGACCAAAACCTTCTTCACACTTCACAGCCTTCCCAGCTGTTAAGAAAGATGAGAGAACTCGCAAGCGGCATGATTACCGAAGAAGGTCTAAAAATCGAATGGTTGAACCACCTACCCGCACAAGTTCGAGTCGTCCTATCCGTAAACAAGGAGTCATCGTTGGACACCTTGTCTGCGATGGCAGACAAAATGGTGGAGTACGCAGAGAGTCCCAGCATCGCAGCAGTCACAGCACCAGCATCATCTTCATCATCTGCGGTACCCATGACACAGCTAGAAACGCTGGCCAAGCAGGTTGAGAAGCTCACGCTGGAGATCGCCGAGCTACGTCCCCACAAGTACCGTCGCCGCACGTTCAATCCTCGTTCTCGTTCCCGTTCACGCTCGCAGTCAACGCAACGTGGATCGGCACCGAAACCCGGAGACGCCAACTGGGAATGTCGGTACCACTACCGCTTTGGAGACAAAGCAAAGCGCTGTGAATCGCCATGCTGCCGAAGGAAGAAGCCGTCGGAAAACTAAAGACGACACCGACTGTGGCGGACGTCGGTGTCCCGTACACCAGTAATCGCCTTTGTGTACACGATCGCAACACTCACGAACGTTTCCTCGTGGACACAGGCGCAGACATCTCAGTTTTGGCCGCCAATAACAAGAACAAAAAAACTCCAAGCGCCTATAGTTTATACGCTGCAAACAATACACCAATCAAGACTTACGGACAGAAAACTATAAGGCTAAATCTTGGTTTACGAAGAAACTTTGAGTGGTCATTCATCGTTGCAGACGTCAAAACCTCGATACTGGGAGCTGATTTTCTCCGTCACTTCAAGCTGCTGGTGGACCTGGACAAGAAAAAGTTAGTTGACAAAGTGACCGAACTATCTATCGACGCATTAGAAGTTTCTACAAACACAGAATCAGTTCATATCATAAGCAACAATCAACTATATTACGATATTCTGAAGCAGTATCCAGATGTGCTACGTCCAATGTCACTGAAACAGCCACCGAAACATGACGTCGTTCACCACATTGAAACCACCGGCCCCCCACTCTACGCTCGCTCCCGCCCGCTGCCTCCGGACAAGTACAAGGCAGCCAAAGAGGAGTTTGACCGACTGTTAGAAATGGGAATCTGCAGACCATCGAAGAGCCCGTGGGCAAGCCCGCTGCATGTAGTCAAGAAGAAGGATGGAGGCATAAGGGTATGCGGTGACTACAGACGGTTAAATTCAGTTACACAACCTGACCGCTATCCTATACCACGAATACAAGACTTCACGTACCAGCTGCACAATAAGAAGATATTCTCGAAGCTTGACCTCAAAATGGCTTATTATTGGATACCAAATTCAGAGGATGACGCCCAGAAAACAGCAATTATCACACCATTTGGGCTGTTTGAATTCAAATGCATGACATTCGGCCTGCGCAACGCTAGTCAGACGTTTCAGAGATTTATGCATGAAGCACTGCGTGGCATAGACAGCTGCTTCTGTTACGTAGACGACATACTACTGTATTCAAACAACGAAGACAGTCACAGACAACTGCTACAACAAGTACTAGAACGCCTAAAGAAGTACGGCGTAATGTTAAATATTGAAAAATGTGAATTCGGCAAGGACAAGATTGATTTTCTCGGCTATGAAGTATCAAGCAACGGGATCAGGCCCACTGAAGAGAGAAACAAAAGCAATATCAAGTTACCCCAAACCTAAGACAATAGCTGAATTACGACGATTCCTGGGCATGATAAATTTTTATCGAAGCTGCTTACCCAGTCAAGCCGAACAACAGAACGAGCTAAATAAATATTTACACAATCAGAAACGGAACGATAAAACGCCCATCGAGTGGACACCTCAGGCAGAGTTGGCTTTTGAAAAGTGCCGCCAAAGCATTTTGAAAGCCACACAGCTCATCCACCCGTTGCCCGGAAGCCCTCTCGCCTTGATGACCGACGCTTCAGATTACAGCGTTGGCGCTGTTTTACAGCAGAGAATAAACAAGGAATGGGAACCTCTCGCTTATTTCTCAAAAGCGATGAGTATGACTCAGCAACGCTACAGCGTATACTTGTTAAAGCGGTGCCATAGTGTAATAGTCACTAATGGCATAGATAAGTAATAGACGTTACGTAGGGTGCACACACGCGGATTACAATGTTTTTACGATTTATGTTGTTACATATTTATTTTATTTCTCAATTCCTAGACACATTTTATCTTATTTATATCTATTTCCTTTTTGTTGTATATCTGTCCGTGACATCACAGCGGGCCCTATCAGAATACCAGCGCTGCGACACTTTTAAATGTCGCAGCATCATGCTGAGATAGTGGCCTTTTGGCTTCGCACAGGACTTTATTTTTTATTTTACGTTTTTTTTTCTTTTTGTTTTTGTATAATATTAATTTTAATAGTAGTGTAGCATAGTAGTGTTTTAGTGTTTTTTAGGGTTCCGTACCTCTAAAGGAAAAAACGGAACCCTTATAAGATCACTTTGTTGTCCGTCCGTCCGTCCGTCCGTCCGTCCGTCTGTCAAGACCGCGTGAAACGCGTGGAGGTATCAAACTGAAATTTCTATATGATACTTAGTTCTACTGTCCCTGGAAGCTGTAGAAAAATCAACCTTCTAAGTCAACGCAATCAAAAGATACAGCCATTTAGGCCGCAAAATTCCGCAAATTTTCGAAACTCGCACGGGAATCAAAACCTACAGGGTACTTCCCGTGAACTTAGAATCTTGAAATTTTGTACGAAGTCACGTCTTATAGTACAGATATAGGAAAAATTACGAAAACCGAAAATTTTTAGTTTCGTCATATAAAAAAAAATATTTTTTGACAATTTTGAACTTTTACTTATATACCCACAGGTTTGTACGGAACCCTCGGTGCGCGAGTCCAACTCGCACTTGACCGGTTTTTTCTTTTATGTGTTTAATTATCGTATCATACTGTAGCAAGTTTGTAAGATTCCTGTGCAAGTCCAATAAATATTTTTTCTTTCTTTCTTTCTTATACGACCGCGAGTTGTTAGCGATTTATACGGCTGTCAAGCACTTCAGGAATCTTATAGAGGGAGGTGATATCACAGTGTATACAGACCATAAGCCACTAGTGAATGCACTGACACGCTCACCGAGTAGCAGCGACACTCCGCGTCGAGAACGTCAATTACATTTTATCAGCCAATTTTGTACCAGCATCAAGTACGTGCAAGGCGAAGATAACTCAGTTGCGGACGCATTATCACGCATAGAAGACATACGATGCCCTTCCAACATCGACTACGCAACTTTAGCCAACGAACAAGAAAAAGATCCCGTATTGAAACAGCTCAAAAATCAACAAAATCTAAAGTTCACCGACGTCACAATGCCTGGGATGAGCCAGCCAATCACGTGCGAGACATCTACAGGCACACCCCGACCGTACTTACCAACTGTGTATCGTTTTGAGGCATTCAAAGCTCAACACGATTTGAGTCATCCCGGCGTGAAATCTACCAGGAAACAGATGTGCTCAAAGTTTTTCTGGCCCAGCATGAATAAAGAAATCGGCACCTGGGCCAGAGCATGCATCGGTTGTCAGCGAGCGAAGATTCACCGTCATGTCGTGACACCACTCAGTGAGTTCCCACCTTCAGCGCGTTTTGAACATATTCACGTGGACATAATGGGACCACTGCGATTATCTAATGACCGAAGATACTGTGTGACTATTATCGATCGTTGCACACGTTGGCCAGAAGCCGTTCCTGTATCAGAGATCACCGCTGAGGAAGTCGCAAAGGCCCTGTATGAAAATTGGATTGCCAGATTTGGATACCCGCGAAGAATATCAACCGATCAAGGACACCAATTTGAATCATCATTGTTCCGGTCACTAATGAAAAGATTTGGGATATCACGAATACGGACCACGCCGTATCATCCCCAGTCCAATGGTATAATCGAGCGGTGGCACAGATCTCTGAAGGCAGCACTCATGGCGCGAGACACTACACAGTGGACAGAAGAGCTTCCCACTGTACTGTTAGGATTGCGCACGGCGTTACGAATCAACAATAGTCTAAGCCCAGCAATGATGACGTATGGCACTACGCTTCGCTTACCATCGGATTTCATCGTGCCAACGAAGTCAAACATTGATGAAAACGACTACGTACGCCGCCTTACAGAAACCATGGCAACCTTGAAAAGTGCGCCTCGATCAAGCAACAATCGAACAGAGCCATTCGTACATCACGATCTCGCTACGTGCACACATGTTTTCGTGCGCAATGACACTGTGCGTTCCCCGTTAACACCGCCGTACGAAGGTCCCTATGAAGTCATCAAGCGCTACGACAAGTGTTACAAAATAAAGTTGCCGCTACGCACGTCGGTGGTGTCAATGGATAGGCTCAAACCAGCCTACATATTCAATGAGTCTGAAGATGTGGATCATCGCACCCCTGATCAAGCGAGCCAGCCATACATCACAAGGTCTGGAAGAACTGTCAAGCCCGTTGTCCGCTTCGCTTAGGGGGGAGTGATGTGGGATCATGCAAGCATCAAGCGACCGCGCGCGTCGAGCGCGCAGCTCACACTGAGTGAATTACGGCGCGGCGCCTCAGGCAACGGAATGCGGTCGGACAGCCGGTCGGACAGCCGCGCGCGACACACGTCTTCCTCACATCAAAACTGATCGCAAACTATAAACCGCACGGGGGCGCCTCAGTGCGGTACTTTCCTAGTAATTTGTACACCAGGTGTAGTATTTTTTTTTTTTGCACTAGACTACATTTTTTATGAAGTAATAGCAAAAATTACAAAATATTTAATGTTTGGTTAGTGATATTTGCCAAAGTTTTAGGCATTATTGAACTTTTAATTATTAACAAAGGTCTGCTACGGCGTCAACTATGATAATAACTTAAATTTCAGTACAGTCGCGCCGTAAATTATTTTTAAATTGGTTTCAAATGATTTAATCTGGGATTTTTCATAAAAAAACTAAAACTCTAACTAATTCAAAAACTACTGAATTTCGGTAGAACATTTGGTGGCTTAATTTGTTGCATTTGAACCCTACTATGACGTCCTGCAAGGAATACGTCGAGTTACCAGTAACCCTGTATATGCAACCAGTTTTACCCAGTGACCTAATCAAATTAATTAATAATCTTAAAAATACTAACACTGTGGGCTATGATGAAATATGCACACAAGTCGTAAAATATACCAATGAAGTTATAGCACAACCACTAGCGCACATTATTAGCGCAAAGTAGTTCACTGGTTCAATGTTAATAATTTACTTCTTTAATGAAAAAAAAAAAACCAAATGCATTCAGTTTACGCTACCTCACGTTAAGCAGGTGGAAACTAATGTTGATAAAGGGCGAAGAATTGAATCCTGAAGATAGCACTGTATTCTTGGGCTTAACTTTGGATGCCAAGCTTCAGTGGGGCCCACATATAGCCAAATTATAGAAAAAGCTAAGCTCTGCAGCATACGCTGTTAGAAAAATTCGTAATTTAACTGATATAGAGACAGCCCGCTTAGTGTACTTTAGCAATTTTCATAGTGTAATGTCGTATGGTATTCTATTGTGGGGAAATGCCGCCGACATTCAGACTATTTTTGTCTTGCAGAAAAGAGCTGTTCGATCAATTTATAAATTAAGTCAGAGACACTCTCTCATAGATAAATTTAAGGAGATTAATGTAATGACTGTGCCTTCACATTTATAAAAATCTTTTATATGCCCATAAAAATATTAAATTGTTTAAAAAATACAGTGATATCCATAGTATAAATACTAGGAACAAACACAAATTTGTTGTACCATCAACAAGGCTCAAGAAAATAGGTGGGTCATTCAGATGTCAATGTATACGCTTTTATAATAAACTTCCAAGCCATGTTCAAGATCTAAGTCTCAATAAATTTAAATCATTCATTAAACGTAAGTTGTGCCTGAAAGCCTTTTATACTGTTAAAGATTATATTGAGGACAAAAAAGCTTGGGATTGACCTGCTCCAATTTTGTATACTGAATCTTGTTTTTATTTTTGTTTTGCTCTTTGACATTCGATTATTATTATATACACTTTGACATTTGATTATTATTATATACACTTTGACATGAATATTTACTTTGAGAAGTATAATATTATTTTTGCTTTAATTATTGTGAATGTGAGGACTATGTGGTATTTTTGTTTTTGTGTTTCATCTCTTTCTCAGTTCATTTTAAAGTTAATCTGGCAGTTTGAGTACTTTAAGCGGCCTACCCAAATGTCTTTTCTTCGGTATTGTTCGTCAAATTGTTGAGCTCCTCAAGTTCTGAGTTGAGCCGCATGATTACTGATACATGCGTGCACTGAATGGACAGGTCCACTCAATCTGTGTGGTTCTTTCCTCAAAAGACCATTCCAGACACCAATCCACATGGTCTTCACATGATCTGACCAAGATTATGTCTGGACTTTAAAAGAGACTGCGACCTCTGAGTTTGTTTCGGCCTTTCTTCTCAGAGTAGTCAGATAGGAAACGCCGACCTCATCTAGTTTAAAAAAAATATGATTGACGTGTAAAAGTGTTTGTACAAATCTACTTACAGAAATAAATAATTTATCATTTATTAATGTATGCATAAAAAATGGTGTTTTTCCTAATAGTCTAAAAAAAGTAATTATTAAGCCCTTATTTAAAAGACATGATAAGTTAGATGTAAAATTATAGACCGTTAGCAAAAAATCCTATTTTTTCAAAAATCTTCGAAAAGGTTATTTATAGTTCTATTTATAATTATTTTGAAAAACATAAGTTATTTTCCAACGAACAAAAGGGATTTCGCAAAAATATTAACATCAATATGGCACTGTTCGACCTCCTTTCTCATATACATATGACGTCTGTCGATGAAAGAGCTCCGGTATGTGCTCTATACACCGCCATGACGAAAGCGTTTCGACTACGTGAGTTTTAAAATTTTGCTAAAAAAACTACATGGCTATCCTCTACTCCAAAAGTTTCAAAATATTTCCTCGTATTATAAAAAAGGCATACAAAGCGAAGCCAAGGAAACGCTTCTCAAAGGATATACGATTCCTAACAATTGCAAGCTACTCAAAGCACCTACTTTGAACGTAGAAATATCGGCTGCTGTCACTGATTTAGTAAGAAACAGAGACAAAAAGCTTCAAACCAAACAGGACCAACTCGGCCTGGGCATTGCAGCCATCAACAAGGCAATGACCCTGCTGCTGACCGGTGATGACAAGGTACAAGCTGTAAAATGTTTGTCAGACAGCTGCTAAATACTTACTGATCTCCACTTTACCGAGACGCAGGTTAGAACAAAACTTATAACGCCAGGTTTAGACAAGTCGTTCTTAACCTTAATACAGGATCAAGACAGAGACGAAAGCCTGTTCGGAAGTAAATTACCGGATATATTAGGTCTTTACCTATGAAATTGCCGTTCTGCAGTACTGGCCATTTCAAATCAAAATAATTTTTGTTTGGCTAAGAATTCTAATTTCAAATTAATTTTATTTTAAAAACATGGATTTTTTTTTCTAAAAGTAGTCATTTCTTTATTGATTAGTGTTACATTTTCATCGCATTTCAATCTTTTTCGTCATCATGGATACGTTAAAAATTCGAGTAATTATGGAATATGAGTACCGTCGTGGCAGCAACGCGGCACAAGCGGCACGCAACATCAACGACGTTTACGGAGCTAACACTACAAACCAACGCACCACCTGTTATTGGTTTGCTCGCTTCCGTTCTGGAAATTTCGACCTGAAAAATGAACCTCGCGGTCGTCCGAAGACTTTGGTCGACAATGACGAATTAAAGGCGATTGTGGAAGCTGATGATACACAATCTACGGCTGAATTAGCAGCAGCTTTCGACGTTAGCGTCAAAACAATATTGGTCCATTTGCGTCAAATTGGCAAGGTAAAAAAGCTTGACAAATGGGTGCCCCACGAACTCAATGATCGCCAGCGCGAAGTACGCGTCGAGACGTGCCTTGCACTGCTCAACAGACACAGAAATGAAGGAATTTTGAACCGCATTGTTACCTGCGATGAAAAATGGATTCTGTTTGATAACCGTAAGCGCTCAGCAAGTTGGTTGGATCCTGGTTCAGCACCTAAACAATGCCCTAAACGAAAACTTACCCCTAGAAAAGTGATGGTCACTGTTTGGTGGTCTAGCGCCGGTGTGATTCATCACAGCTTCTTACCAAACGGGGTGAGCATTACTGCAGATGTGTACTGTGAAGAACTGAACACAATGATGGAGAAGCTGGCGCATCTCCAACCAGCATTGGTCAATCGCTCGTCTCCGCTGCTCCTGCACGACAACGCGCGACCTCATACTGCACAGCAGACGGTCTCTAAGTTGCAAGAACTGGGGTTGGAAGCTCTCCGTCATCCGCCCTACTCACCAGACCTTGCGCCTACAGACTACTACTTTTTCCAGAATTTGGATAACTTCTTGGCGGGAAAAAAATTTAATACCCGAGAGGCAGTACAAAATGCCTTTGAAGAATTTGTTGCCTCCCGTCCAGCTGATTTCTTTAAGAAGGGCATCAATAAACTGCCACTGCGATGGCAAAGATGCATTGATTGCATGGGTGATTACTTCGATTAATACAAATAAAAAATTCATGAAAAAAATTCGTTTAAATTTTTTCATACAAAACGGCAATTTCATAGGTAAAGACCTATTAATCAAGTCCTCAAAGGCAATCGGGAAACAAGGACTGCAAATAAAAAAGCAACTATTCCGAAGCCGTTAACATCAAACAATCCGACATCGAGTGCTCGTTACCAGAACCAGAGAAACTGGTCAGGGCCTCCTCGCTTCCTATCGTCGAGAAGGGGGGGGGGGGACATCCTCTTACCGGGCTCACCAACCTTACCGCCGACATCGACGCCAGCGCGAGCGGGTGTCGTCGCGAGCTCCAACAAGCGTGCCCTACGAGGCAATAACCCAGGTACACGCTGGTAAACTACAATTTTACTATGATTGTTGGCTTGGCATTACGAATAACACTGTTATTCTGAGCTGGATTTATCATGGTTACCATATACCCTTTTCGCGTAAAGTTCAGTACAGAGTACTGTTCCCCAAAATGTCTTTACCCAAACGTTTTTTTGACACCAAAGTCGAATTGTAGGTATAGATTTATACTTAATCTTAAACAATTCAATAAGTTCGTTTCAAATGAGCATTTTAAGATGGAAGACCATAGAACTGCATCAAAAATGATACCAAGGCAGGGCTTTATGGCAACCATAGATCTTAAAGAATCATACTTACTGGTCCTTGTAGCTAGGTCTCATCGCAAGTATTTAAGATTCCAATTTGAAGACGAGACATTACGTAATCACACGTATGAATGTAACGCTTTGCCTTACGGACTATCCTCCGCACCTCGAACTTTCACAAAAATAATGAAAGAAGTTGTAGGTTATTTAAGGCATCGTGGATTTAAATCTGTTATATATCTTGACGATTTGTTATGTCTAGGAGACACAGACACAAAAGTAACCGAAATTCTTAAATTAATGAAATGCTTAGGTTTTGTAGTTAACTTTGATAAAAGTTGTCTGAACCCACAACAATGTTGCAAATTTCTAGGATTTATACAACTTCATAAACATGTCAATAACATTACCGTTGGAAAGGCGACACAAAATATTACAATTTGCGCAAAAATATCTATAGTTATCGATTTGTACTATTAGGGAATTTTCTCGCTTGTTAGGGGTTCTGACCGCAGCCTGTCCAGCCGTAAGATATGGTTGGTTCTATACAAAAGAACTAGAGAGACAAAAATATTTAGCTCTTAAAAAATATCAAACATACGAAGCTAAATTTAGACCTTCTGCGATAATCTTACCAGACTTAGAGTGTTGGATTAAAAATATTAATTTCACATCAAATCCTCTCGAATCTCATAATGTTGCTATAGAAATCTTTGCTTCTAAAACAGGTTGGAGTGCATATTGTAACAACGAACGTGTCAACGGTGTTTGGAAAGACAGCGAGCGCAACTTTCATATAGAGTTGCTTGCTGTCTTTCTTGGTCTGAAATGCTTCGCTCGAGACCCAAAGTACAATGATTGCAATATTTTGCTACGCGTTGACAACGCCACTGCTATTAGTTACATAAATAAAATGGGAGGGATCCAATTCCCTCATTTAACCAACTTAACCAAAACAATCTGGCAATGGTGTGAGAAACGAAATATCTGGCTGTTCGCGCCGTATACACGGTGAAATTTAAATGGTTGTTTTCCCGCAGTGAAATGGTTTTGTCTTGGTAATACAATAGTTTTATAAACAAATAAAATATTAGAAACAAAAAATGGCAGATTAACCATTGTGAAAAACAAAACTCGAAAGCGACCACGAACCAATAGTTCCGATACCTACGCTCTGCGCAAGCCGGGCGCCGCCGCCGAGCGGCCGCGCGGTCGTTGACCCGCGTGCGTTTCAATCAGCTGATGGTATTCTTGATAATAAGCTGTACCCAACAAGCTATTCAAATTTTCCCTTCATACTTTTACGAGCTTAGGACCGTCATAAATACTTTTTAGCTGCAATTTACTGAACAAGAAATTAACATAAAAAATAATTAATAACAACAAGTTTATCATAATTTTCGGACTTAGATACCTAAAAAAGTTTGAGGCGTCTTTCAAAATTTGTATCAACTTATTTACAATAATTTTAATTAATTTGACTACCTACTTTTAAATGTTCACAATTTACAAAGTACGAGTAGGTACTTACACTTCACGGTAACGGAGTAATTGTTCGTAGTGCAAGCAGTGTGCAAGCAGTTGCAGCAACTGCAAGCCACTACGTTGAATACACAATGGAGCACGTTTTAATTGATTGCCTTTCAATTTTAATAAGGTGTCTCTGTCACTTCTTACGATATTGAAATGAGGTGGCCATTAATTAGCCGGCCCACACATTATCACTAAAACGCTCTTGATGCGCACACTCGCGAATAACATGTGGGTTATTTAACGCCCAAAAATGTTCGAGTCTAACTCGCGTAAAAGTTCCTTCATCTGTCCACAAAATGTTCGCATTTTGACTGTCGATTAACCACTGACAAAAAGTAATTCTGTTCTGCGCGTCGTTTTCATGGAGGGCATGAACTCTGCGATAATCATAAGGATGAAGTCCTTCAGAGTTGAGTAGTTTCCAGACGTAGTATTGGCTTACGCCAAACCTAGCCGCAGCCTTACGTGTACTTCGCCGAGGATCCCGTTCGAAGTACTCGATGATCTATTCGTCGAGCTCTGGCGAAATAACGGCCGATCGACCTCTGCCCTGTGCAACTGCTGATGTCCGGAACTGCTCATGATCATCAAGTAGCCGCTGTGTCGCTGCTACGATCGTCGGGGCCGATGGCGAAGACGAAGCGACTCCAAGTGTGGCAGCTCCGCGTAAAGTCGACGGGCATCAAGGGTGTCATAATCAGCCCTAGCGTACAGATGCACCATAGCGACGTACTCCAAATTGCAATAACTGTAATGGCGATCCATTCCACTGATAACGCGTGTTTCACGTACGACATTCGCGGGAAAACTAAGGGCACCGCCGCCGGCGCCGCGCGCCGTCCCGCTCAATGGGAAGCCGGCGCGCTGCTTGGTTTGTAATTGTTGTTAGTTTGTAGTTTATGCCGTATCATTACACGCGAGAGCTTATTTTACTTTGAAAATGTATAAATCGGTCTTTTCTTTGTCGGCGCCGCGGCTGTGTTTTGTGTTGTTGCGTGAAAACTAATTTATGACTTAGTACCACATGCGAGAGTTTATTTTGCTTTGAACATTTATGCATCATTGTTCCTTTGTCGGCGCGGCGGTGCGGCGGCGCGTGCGTTTCGAGTAATACCTACAAGTTACCTCCAGTGTTACTATTGATTCTCACGCTTTCGAGTTGATGAATATTTTTAATTATTTCAAAACAAAAAATATTTTAATTATTTTACTTTTACTCTATGGTTCGAAGGGACTCCTTATGGCAAGTTGTTCTGCCGCGGGAAAACAACCATTAAAATTTCAGCGGGTATAAATACAAACAAAGGAGAAAACATAGAAGCAGATCAAGAGTCGAGAAAAATTAATCCTGATATCGAATGGAACTTTTCTGATTCTGAATATCAGCAGGTATTGGCAGCTTTTGGCGAGCCAGCAATAGATCTCTTTGCCTCTCGCACTAATGCAAAATGCAAAAAATATATCTCATGGAAACCAGACCCCGACGCTATGACAGTATATGCATTTACAATAAATTGAAAACACACAGGGTACTTCTACAAATTTCCACCCTGTTCTTTAGTTTTAAAATGTGTACAGACGCCAGCAGGTCAACCTACCCCAAACTGTCAAATTTTCCCAATTGAACATGAACCTTATACTTACGGTTTAAAGTTGAAAATCTATCAAATAAATTTGACAGATTGGAGTAGCTTGATGTGCTGGCGTCTGTACATAAAATTATTAAAGATGAAGCAATAGGTATATTAGTTTTCCTTTATTGGCCGTCACAGCCTTGGTTTCCATTGATCAACAAAATACGTCAGTCTGATATTTTATACTTAACGCCTGATTCCAATATTTCCTTGTCCTCTTTCGGGACTCCTCAACTCCCTTTGCGACAGTTTACCCTGGCTGCAGCGGTGATCTCAGGCCTGCCTTGGAGTCCTGAGGAACACCATGCCTTGCGCTCGACTTAATGATGGATTCGCTATCCCAGAATACACTGTCCCAGTACAACGGTACCTATAAACTATAGTGGCAGTACTGTGAAGCAAACAGTCTTAACCCTTACACTGGTTGACCATCAGATATCATGTTATTTTTAACCAAACTATTTAATAATGGTGCCACTTACGAATCTCTGAATTCTTATCGCTCAGCTCTTTCCTTGCTGTTAGGCAGTATTGTAACTTCTAACGACCAAGTTAAAAGACTTCTAAAAGGGGCTTATAAATTAAGACCTGCCACTCCAAAGTACACTTGTACCTGGGATCCACAAGTAGTTCTAAAGATGATCCAAAATGGGCCAGGTCTATGTACAGTAACTCAAAAAAAAAAAGAGAAAAATCCGTAGAATTCGGGAAAAATACAGATAATTCAAATAAATGTATACTTTTGTGGTAGTGAATTGATATTTAACAATTATTTTTATCGACTTTCAACATGGCGTCTCACCGATTTAGTTACTCTGTGCTAAAAAATAATGACAGTAAACCATAGATCGACCATTGATCATAGAAAGAGAACTGTCTGCTGTCAACACAGTGTCACTTCAGTGTCAGACTATCAGTCACTTTCGTCTCGTCGTCGGCTGTGATTGTGTTCGTTTTGTTTTGAGTTTCTGGAGTTCTATTAACAACCTCGCTTTCATTTTTCGGATTACTGTTTCTTTCCCATCTGTTTACCTGGCTTTTGTTTTTGGACTGTTACTGTGCTCATCTGTTGACACGGCTTGTGTTGTAAGGACTTCGACTTTCTCGTGTGGTTTGGACTGCGTTGTTACGATATAAAATCAACTGATTCATCAACATCAGGTAAACTATTTACTTTTAAATTACTATTGTCCAGATTCCGTAATTACCACGTGCCAAAATGTTTTTGAAGTAAGTATTATTGCGTTCTTAAGTGCAGTCCTAATTAAGAGAATTAATTCAACTCTGTTGTAATAATACTGGCTTTATAATATCCTGTATTCAAAATTCTTCTTATTCTAGGTAACTACGTTACCTGTTACTTCAATAAATAACAAACCTGATGATACACGTCTTTTCTTTTACCAAATACAAAATTACAACAAATTGTTATCAGCACGAGTATAGCTTATTAAGTTTTTATTGTTTTATTCAAGAAAAGTAATGAGTGTTTTCATAATAATTTGTTGAAGTGATATTTGGGCAATTTTTTTTTTTTTTGGGTAAGAATCGAAATAGTTCTTCGTGTACTTTTCTGAGATGGCGAACCCAAATGGCGAAATCCAAATGGCAAATGGCGAATGGAGACACAAATGAGCGAGGTATGCGTAATTCCTCAATTCCAACATTCACCCTACATAATAGAGAAGGGTATAAGTACATGGAAGTTTAAAATGATAAATTACCTTATGCATGAGGAGTTGTGGGAAGCGATCAGTGGCTACCCAACAGGGATGAACGTTTCCAATGTCACAAAGATGAGGAGCGATCAGAAGGCACTAACAAAAATTTGTCTTACCCTTGAATCATCTGCAATTACGCATGTTCGAAGTGCAACCACAGCAGCTGAAGCATGGAAAGCTCTACAAAATGTTTATGAGGACAAAGGTTTGGGTCGGCGTTTACATCTAGAACGGAAGTTATACAGATTGAGACTTGAAGACTTTGATAATAATATTGAGTCGTATATCAATGCTGTTATTTCCTCTGCCCAAGATTTAGCCGATATAGGCAAGTAACAGATGATGCGTCCATTGCTTCTACTCTATTGGGAGGTCAAACGTCGAAATATGACCCATTGATTATGGCTCTCGAAAATAGTAATGTTAACGTTAGCACCGAACTGGTAAAATCCAAATTACTAAACGAAATGTCCAAGGAAAGCTCGATAAAACTGGAGACAGCTATGAAGTCAAAAGTTGATGCCTCTTCTGTTGAACCAAAAGCAAAGGCAATTGTGTGTTATGGTTGTGGAGAAGCTGGTCACAAGAGACTAAACTGTCCTCTAAAGAAAAAGAAGGTCATGAAAAGGAAGAATCCCACTAATAAGGACTCGACCTCTGTGTCTGCTTTAGGAGCAACGAAAAATTATGACATGGACAAATGGTATATTGATTCAGGCGCTACTAAACATATGACTTCAAGACGAGATTGGTTTGTAGACTTAAAGCCTATTGATAACAAGGTAACAGTTGCAAACGGGACTAAGATTGACGCTGAAGGCATCGGTAAAATATCTATAAATACCGAAAACAACGTCAATACAATTAATGATGTAATGTATGTCCCTAACTTGCAAACAAATCTTCTATCGGTGAAGACGGCAGTAGAAAAAGGGTTTACTGTAATGTTTGATAAGTCTGGTTGTAATTTATTTAATTCAAAAACCTTCTCCTTTATAGGTGATGCGGTTCTACATGGCTCGCCCTGTGGTGGTTTGTACACACTTGATTGTGCGGTGAATATTCCCCAATTTAGAGCCTATGATGTGCACTCTGATTCTATATCTAAGTATCAGGTATGGTATAAGCGTTTAGGTCATTTGTGTCGCATCGGTATGAATCTGCTGAAAAATAGTCATAAGGTTATTGATTATAAGGATGTGGATAAAAATCCATGTGTTGCTTGTGTTCAAGCAAAACAAGCTCGAAAACCGTTTAAGGCAATTACTTATAAAAGAGCAACTTCAATATTAGAACTGATCCACTCTGACCTTTGTGGACCAATGTCAGTTAGCTCCTTTCAGGGTAATAAATACTTTTTTAATTTTTGTAGACGATTTTTCGAGAACTATATTCGTATATTTTATTTCTTCTAAGACAGAGGTAAAGGATAGATTTTGTTACTTCCAGACTATGGTTGAAAGACAAACTGGGGCTCAAACTAAAACAATAAGGACAGATAATGGGAAGGAATTCGTCAATAGTGAATTCTCAAGTTATCTTAGATCGTATGGCATCAAACTACGGTACCAAATAGTCCTCAGCCTCTCCACCGCACTTAAATTTGTCGGATTGCATCCTGCATCGTGACGCTGTTCCAGCGCCTCCAATCTGGACTCAATCCCGTCCATCCGGGTGTGACTCGAGTCGTTAGACGCCTTCAACTCTGCTACGTCTTTCCTCAGCTCCATGACCTCAAATCGCAAGGTGCGTAGCTCCTCAACTACCATTTTGAAAGCGGAGCCGACGTCCTGTGGGAATTCGGGCATCCCCTTCAAAGCGGACACGATTGGAGAAGGCGTCAACACCTGCAAGAGCTTCTCCACCACCAGAGGCGACGCTGGGGCAGTAATTGACTGAGGCGTCAACGGTGCGGCAGTTGAAAGAGACATCGGCGATGCGGCATTTGACAGATGTGCCGGCGTTTCGACAGTTGGCAAAGGTGTCATCGGATGTACCCTTGACAGCGTGGGCGTCCCAGGCTCCAGCGTCGCCACAGCTGATGGTATTGGCATTGACGTGGACGCCAGCTCCACATCCTGTACTTCCGCCACACAGCCTCTTACCGGCGTCTCGGCCCTATTATCCCTACGGACGTTTTTCTTGCACTCAGGGCAATGCCAGGCGGAGACTAAAGGACCCTTCGTAGGGAGGCCGACGCACACTTTGTGATACGGTACGTTACATTTTGTGCATCTTGCTGTTTCAGATGCTGACAAAAATTTGCCGCATGCACCGCACTTTACTGGCATTCTTGCAGGGGGTGTATAAATATTCAATGAACCTCTTTGTTGGGAACACGAAGTTTTGTTTACCTTTTGATCTGGCGTCAATAAAAAACGTTGACACTGTTGGCAGTAGCAACACACTAACAAGTATATAATGTGGGTATATAAATATGTCTTGCAGATTTCGTATTTGATTACGCACCAATTATGCACTTAGGAGCCCTCACGAGATCTCACTACACTGTATGTTCCGTAACGTTTTTCTTTACACTTTATTAAATACTTTTTAAAACTATAACGTCGTTATTTTATTTTATTACCGTAAAAAAATCAGTCAACGAACCCACCAGTACAAACGGCAAAACGTCACTACAATAAAGGTGAACTTTAACAAGGACTCGGATTTTCGCAAAGATACCGAATACTTGAGGAAACGGTTAGAGACGTTAGACAACCTCTGGGGAGAGTTCGAGCAAAATCATCAAAAAATATCTGAGCATAAAAATGTCGCAGGTGATTATTTCCTTGACAACACGTATCAAAAGGGTAAAGATCTTTATCAATCTACTCGTAGTCTTATTTCATCTTACGGCAAATCATCAAAGTCTACTCAACCAGATGGAAAGGTAGACGATTTTTTATCATTGCAACGCACTCATTTTAGGGCATTTCATCGGTTAATTAAAGACATTAAAGTTGATCAAATAACAGATAAGTGGGAACTAGAAGATGAGCTCAAAAACGTTCAAGCTAAGTGGACAATCATTGATGCTCAACATTTGCAAATCGATCATATACTGGCTGGTGGAGATATATCATACGACAAGGAGTTTAATCATCATGAATTGGCCTACAAGACTATCAAACGTGAGTTAAATCTATATCTATATCTATATCTATACATATAATAAATCTGTAGACGAACTTTTTCTGTACATTTAAAATATTTCGAAAAAAAATTGTTGGGGTGGTAAGGGATAATCAACAGATGCCATTTTAATCCTTTTCGAAATTTTTGTCTGTTTGTCGGTTTTTCTGTTTGAATAGATCAAGTATCACGTCAAAAGAACGAAACTAATATGGTTAACTTCCATACTTAAATATTTTTTATAACTCGGAGTATTTATTAGTCTTTGTTTCATCGCAATCGCTTCGGTCAATCTAAAGTGTTCAAGAAGAATTTAATTACGTAATGTTGAAACACTTAGCGACATCTATTGGCGCGAAACGGTACTAACGAATACTTAATAATAACACGTCATTCTCCTATATGTTACTGTGTCTATGTTATTTCAAAGAGTAATGATACTGATTAAAATCGCTTACCGTTGGTGGTTGATTCCCACGAATCTAAAAAGCTAAAAGACTAACAAATAAAAAGTAGTGATAATCAATCAAAATCAAAATCAAAATATTTTTATTTCATATAAACCTGCATGGGCACTTATGAAACGTCAGAAGCTAGGTGCACGGTTCCAAATTGTTGTTTCCTATGGAGAAGAGCCGGCAAGAAACTCCACGGTTACTCTTTTAAAAATAATTGGCTTTAACAATATTTTCAAATTACAGATATTAAATGTATGGGAGGACAGCGCAGGCCTATCAATAAGTACCAGGTACTTAGACGAATACAGAATAGAAAATCGTCTACAAATCTACAGTCTGTAAGGCCTACAACGTTCTCTCATTCACAATATGTAAAATAATCTACATAAATAAAATGAACCTAAATAAAATTGATGTATAATGTCAATTAATGACGAGAATATGTCAGCATTGTAAAAATAAAAAGAATTAAAAAGAACTTTGTATTTGAGAGCAGTTAATAGACTTTCACATAGTTATGCTGTTAATGAGGTACCAGGGAAGCCACATGTGCAGAAGGAATTAATGCCAAACTTCCCTGTCTTCAACGTAGTCTTTTATCTTATAATATGCTTTTTTGATAAGGACACGTTTGATGTGCGTTTTAAACTTTCCATCGCTAAGTTCTGTAACCGACTTTGGCAACTTGTTATAGAAGCGGATACTGTTTATTAGAAATGACTTGCTAGTTTTAGTCAATCTAAATTTTGGAATCACAATTTCATCTTTACTACGTGTATTCAGATTATGGAAATCGCATCGTTTTTTGAAAAGGCCTAAGTTTTTGCGAACATACAAGATATTTTCTAGGATGTAAAGAGAAGGCAGAGTTAATATATCAATTTCGCTGAATTTGTTTCTAAGAGACTCGCGAGGCCCCATTTTATAGATTGCGCGGATTGCCCTCTTTTGTAAAATGAAAATTGAATCTACGTCAGCTGCCGATCCCCACAGCAGAACGCCATAAGACATAATACTGTGAAAATAAGCAAAGTAAACTAACCTAGCTGTGGCTACATCAGTCAACTGCCTTATTTTTCTTACTGCGTAAGCAGCTGAGCTTAATCTACTTGAAAGAGCTCTAATGTGAGCACCCCATTGCAATTTTGAATCTAAAGTAATTCCCAAAAATACAGTTTCCGAAATAGCATCCAGTTTCTTGCCATCAAGTTTTAAGTTTAGACCTACTTGGGGTACATTTGGTAACGAGAACTTAAGACATTTAGTTTTGTTCGCATTGAGTAAAAGATTATTAGCAGCAAACCATTTCGAAAGAACAGCTAGACTATCATTGACATGTAAGACATCCGTATCTTTCCTATCTATTCTAAAAATAAGAGAAGTGTCATCAGCGAATAAAATTATATCCGAGAATTTAGCCATCAGGTAAGGAAGGTCATTAATATAAACTAGAAATAAAAAAGGGCCAAGAATTGAACCTTGAGGCACGCCCATCTTAACTAGAGACCCTGAGGACGTCGCCCCATTAACGTTTACTTTTTGCTGCCTGTTTGATAAATAGGAAAGTACAAGATCAGCAGCTTGTCCACGAATTCCGTAGTGGTGTAATTTACAGATCAGTGTATTGTGGTCAACGCAGTCAAACGCTTTTGAGAGGTCACAGAAAATGCCAATGGCGTCCTGGGAATTCTCCCAGGATTCCAAAATGTGACTGATGAGTTTTACTCCTGCGTCAGTCGTCGACCTACCTTTCGTGAAACCAAACTGTCGACTATGTAAAATCCCATTCGAGTTAAAGTGTGATAACATCTGGTCCAGCATGATTTTTTCATAAATTTTGCTCAATGCTGGAAGCACAGATATAGGTCTATAATTAGAGGGATCACTCTTACTACCCGATTTGAAAATTGGTACTACTTTACTATGTTTCATTAAGTCAGGAAACGTACCGCTGTCTAAACATTGATTAAATATGCCTGTTGTTATAATATTAATTGACTTGGTGTTCTGAGTCATATAGAATGCAATGTTAGATAAATATTTATTTGTTTTAAAAATAACAACTTTACAAAATCAATACAAAAAGAGGGGACGAAATCTCTTAAAAAAATAAAATTGTGATAAAGGTCTCAATGGCGCCATCTAGCATAATATAGCAATAAATTAGAGTGGCCATGGGAACATCTCCTTAATAAATCTTAATCTCTAGCGTCCGTAACGTCATCTAGGTTTGAATAGCAAACATACAAAGACAACAACTTGATTTTGCCTGTTTTATTGATTTTCTATCGAATATACGTAGGTACCTATATCCGAGAGGCCAGCACCTTAATTGCGTAACTCACGATTCATCATAATCTGTATCGTTTTGAAACGGATTGTTAAACCATTGCTTCATATGTTCGAAAAATGTGTCTGTTCGACAACATAAATAACGCAATGAATATTGTTTAACTGTGAAGACGAAACCAATTATGATCAATCGTGAGTTAAGCAATTAGGGTGCAGGTCCAAAATCCGTAGATCTATGGATAAACCGGTAAATCCGAGGTCTGGCAATGCGGGGTGACGCTAGGTAGAAACTAGATGCCTGTGGTAGGAATGTTACCATTTGGATTTAAGGTAGGTATCGATAGTATTGTTAACTTTCTACGCACTCTGTTTTTTTTTATTGTTCGACCAGTGTTTCCGAAGTAGATGTCTGCTTTTATAAACTACTTCGAACAATATTTTGACGAAGCAGATGGAAGCCATTATGGTATTTTACTACCTACATAAAAATCTAAAAATTTATTATTATTAAATAGTATTATGGACAAACAATTCATCCTAAAGTAGGGTATAATTTATTGGGAGTTTTGGGAGTAAAAAGAGTTATATATATGTGCAAATTTTAGTGATGTTAGTTTTCGAGGTGGGGAGCCGCCCCCCCCCCCCCCCCGGGTTCGAGGGAGGTCGGGTGGTGAAAATCAGGAAAAAAAAAATCCTAAACTCCGGCCATAACTACTGGTGGATCTGAGTAAATAGATAGGTTTTCAGACGGGCAACTGTAGGTATATCGGTGCTTTTCCGAGCAACATCGCTTACAGAGAAGCATTTTGTTAGTTAAAACAACAGCGCTCTTAATGTGGATAATGACCGACGTTACGGGGCGTAATGTAACATTCGCATCGAGCATGTCTTTACGCCGTGTGCTAAAATCAGTGTTGCTCGCTCGCATGTTTTGCCGTAGGTACCTACTACTGACTGCACGAATGCTTGCTTGGTAACATGTTAGGTGCATTTTGACCCGTGACGCCGATCAGTATCCACCTTTACAGCGTGATCTTTCTTCATCGTGATAACGCCACGGTCCCACGGGCTGTTAACTGACAGGTGGCGCCAGGTGTTACTGCACTGCTACCTGTCGAGGCCTATCGCAGTCCGTGCAGAGCATTCCCACTGCTGTGGTTTTATTCAGTGGTCAACGTTTGATAAACAAAGCTAAAAGACAAGCGCCTGTACGGGCCGAGATAGGCGCCCGCCCCCGCTCTGCGCCACCCCGCGCTGGCGACGACTGGCAATCGGAGACCTCATCGGCATCGAATGTTCCCATGGCTTGTCGGCCTGGCTTGACGCAGTCTGGCCTGTGAGAAAGCGCGCCGTGGAAACGTGGAGTAATGCTTCAGCACACTCAACCAGACGCGCAGTCGATTTATTGAGTACAGTAAAAGCTCTTTATTCGCGCTACCTTCATTCGCGTTTTCATTATTCGGGGATTAAAAAAATGCGACCAAATTCCTATATTCGCGGCTAAAGACTTCTTTATCCGCGGATCTAATCGGTACATCGGTACATAACATATTCATAAAAAGGATTCCATTAAGTATCCAAACCAATATCCTTGCGTGTCGTCAAATGGACTAATAAAAAAGTAAAATAGACCTTATTACAACTGTGCCTAAAGTACATTGTTAAGTGATATCGCCACTGTGTTGGTTCGGCCTTTGACGTCTATAGCCGCCTTCGCCGCGGTCGGTGTTTTTGAGAATGTAAACAAACAAAATGAAAGCAACCTTATCACCATAAAGTATATTTATTAATGCTGCCACATATTAGATATTACATCCTTTGGTAAGAGCCGCTTTGCGTGTTTTACCTATTGTTTCATCTTTCCATGCGTTACAAAATGTTGTCAATTCAAGCTGTGGTAGGTTCCTACCAGGATAGATCGGAAGATTCTTCCTTTTTAAAGGAGGAGTAGTAACCTACACCATCTAAGCGACACATTATTGTTTTCCGACACGGCACGCGAACGAAGTCGCGGGCACAGCTAGTAACAAATAAGAAATTAATATCATACGCCGTAATGAAAACATTATGAATCAACAATTCTCATTCATCAAGCAACATCTTCAAAATCTATCGATTGAGGTGAATAAAATACGTTTAAATAATGAAGACGGCCTATATGTAACATCATCAGCTCTAGCGGCATCAATAATTATATCAAATATTCGTTGGATTCAGCAAACGTTAATTGGTACGGTAACAGATATTTCACACGGGCGCATTGACAGTCATTTGTTAACACCGGAACAGTTATCGTATCAGCTGAGCATCATCTCTAGCCATCTGAATGGTAAACTTACGATACCAGTGGATAAGAAAAATATCAAGGACTTGTATCGTTTAGTGTCAGCTAGAGTCTTTTCCAACTATTTAATCATCGAAATCAAGGTTCCACTCCTAAGCAACGAATTGTTTGAATTAAACAAAATCGTAACTATTTCGCAAAAGAGAGGCACACAATATTATCAGCTCATTCCATCAGTACCCTTCATAGCTTACAATCTACGCAAGGATACAGCATTTCTTCTATCAGAAGCAGACTTACAATCATGTAGGTACTCATGTTCCCCACGATATCTTGTTATGCTCATTAGACATGCCCATTTACGACCTAGACATAAAGCAGTCTATCTGTGAAATCAAAATCTTCAATCAAAAACAATTATGCCAATCCGTAAAATCGTCATGTGAAGAGCAATGGATCAAATTGCACAGGCCGAACACCTGGTTGTATTCATGTTGCTCAGAATGCCAAGTGAGCATAATTTGCGCCAACGGAGTCACAATGGTCTACCTGGTAGGCAACGCGATTATTACCCTAGGTCAAGGTTGCTCATTGAAAGGGGATACCTTTAGTATTTATGCTCATAACAATTTCATCAATCATGTAAATATTCATCATCATATCGAAGTCCCAGAGGTTTCTGTTCTAAACAAAAAAATAAAAACGTCTGCACCAGAGAACATCAGTATGACCGAAGATCATCATCTCATTTGGAATCAAATAAGGGCTCAGATTGACGAGGTTAAGGAACTGTCATCTACAGATCTGAGGATTCACGACATTCATCACTATACGGTGTTGTACATCAGTGTAGCTTCGGTTATCATCCTGGGTGGCGTCGTCGTGTACCTCATCAGAAGACAACGAAGTACGGGGACAGTACCAGCGTCGCCGGCCCCCCAGGGCCAGGAGGCTATCTGGGTGGGGCCAGTGACAGTCGTGCCGGCAGATACGGTGCCAGTGGCATCACGTTTACCGGAATCAGTGCAAAAGTGCAGTGAAGTGTTTACAATCAGTGGTGTAGATAAGGCTACCTCGCCAACGTTCTTACATTCAGTGCACTCACAAGACCGCGATGATTAAGGACATTTAAATATTAGAATAAGTCAGTAAAATTCGTGTATTATCTCATTTGTATCATAAGCTATCAGTCTATAATCATGTTACTATTTAATCACAATCTTTTTGTTTGTAACTTCATTTTATCTGCATATCTAGCAATCATTTCTGTTGTCCCTTTTGGGCGGGCAGGATGTACGGAACCGTACATTACTTCACAGACTTACGCGCCGTGAATTCTGCACCCGCAGCATTTGTACCTTGTACTCATTATTGCAAATAATATGTAAAAATAGCTATCAATAAATCTGTGTTTAACGAACATTCACGGCGGTCGGTTTTATTTCATCATCCCAATAGAATCACTCCGTTATCATATCACCAAGTGTAGGGATCCCCTACAATCTAAGTTCATTTAAGGCCATTGAATGACCATTTCATGAAAAGTCATTCAATGGGATTAAATGAACCTAGCTGTTGATATGATTTTAATTATTGTACTTCTGGAAATTCATACGTGTTACAGTCGCGACTCATATATTAAATTAACGTAGCTGTTGATATGATTTTAATTATTGTTCTTCTGTAAATTCATGTGTTACGGTCGCGACTCATATTAACCTAGCTGTTGGTATGATTTCAATTATTGTACTTCTGTAAATACATACATGTTACGGTCGGGACTCATAATAATGAACCTAGCTGTTGATATGATTTCAACTTTGTACTTCTGTAAATACATACATGTTACGGTCGGGACTCATATATTAAATGAACCTAGCTGTTGATATGATTTCAATTTTGTACTTCTGTAAATACATACATGTTACGGTCGGGACTCATATATTAAATGAACCTAGCTGTTGATATGATTTCAACTTTGTACTTCTGTAAATACATACGTGTTACGGCCGCGACTCTTATTTTATTCAACACAACCCAAACCCCTAAAAGTATTAAAATATAATTTGCACTCAGAATTTGCAGATAACGAGCTGCGTTCCTGTTTTTTTATGGTTTCCAAAGCCATCTGGCTTATATTGAACCCAAAACATATTATCGCATAGGTGCGTAGTATAGTCAACCGCAAGTCAAACGTAACTTGAGCTAGGAAAACCACCCTCACAGCTACGACATAAAGCCGTTATCAAAGTCAAATTGTTACCATGGACGGTAGGGTTGACTGTACAAGATTTACCAGTAAATTTAGTCAATTTGAAACAAATGTAAACCCTTGTAGATTCAACCAGTCAGCCGGATCGTTACGCCACTTTTAGCTATTATTATAAGTAAAATTCCACATACCTATAGCAAACACCTTGACAGCCTTCATGGACCCTGCCCAGGGCGTGGACAGCGAGATGAGTCTCCGGATGTATTGGTCTTTCCACTTCTGAGGCTGCAGCCGCAGGAAGTGCATGGCCATTAGCCCGCCCATGCTGTGCACCAGTAGCGTCACTGATGTCTTGTTGTTGGTGACGTATGTTGTCTCCACCAATGTCTTCAGGTCGGTGAAGAATTTGTCGTTCTCGTCTGTGGATAGTGAGGTATTGTTATTTATTAAGAACTTTGAATATTTAAATAAACGGTGGTGAAGGCGAAAAAAAAACTTTTGACAAATGCATCGAAATAATCTGCGTACTGTTGTTTATGAATACGTTTTTTTTTACTAACGAATCCGATGTAATATTTATAGCGAAAGAACTACCTTTCGCTATAAATATTACATCGGATTGGTTAGTAAAAAAAAAAACTATATTAGGACGGGGTGATTACCCCTTTGACGGGTGCAGTTGACTAAATCACCATCTTGTATAGGTAGGTAGGTTTAGGCAAGAAGGCCAATGGCCCAAGGCAAACTGGTAACTGAAACTTGGCCCAGAGTTGGTCAGCTCTTTGGTCAGCCGATACGGAGATAGTACAAACGCGGCATAGTCGAGAAGATATAGGTCTCTTCACTTCTATGCCACAATTGTAATTTCTCCGTTTCGTTAGCAGTGATTTGTGGAGAGAAAGCGCACAATGAACGTAGGTAGATTAACACCATGAATGTCAATGATACTTAATCATTGAAATTCATGGTGTCAGTCTACCTAATTTACAGGGAACACCGGGGCAATTGGCGCGTTAATTGCCGGAAGAATACAGTATAATATGTCACCAATACCTGCAGTCGTATAGGCAATGAGCTAACAAAGAGATCCTGATTTAGGTACATAATCTAAAGATTCGGCTAAAAATAATTCTCACCTAGTTAGGTGAGTATTATTTTTAGCCGAGTCATTAAATTGATAGACAATTGTCTATCATTGAATGATTACTTAACTTACTGTTAAATCAACAATGTAGACCCGTAAGGCCCTCTTGTAGTGCGGTGTGTAGGTGTGAAAACGCTTCCTCACTCCCCGCAGTAATAGGTATTAACGAGCGTATAGACGCCGGGCGCGGCGCCGAGCTAGCCGATGGATGTTAGCGTTTGGACATGCCGCCACAATGCAGCATAAACGCAGTAGGTAAGGAAGGTATTTCGGGTTCGGGTCATTGACGGAAGAGAAAATTAAATTGCTTTTCTGCTTGGTTTGTATTATTGTTATGTTATCAAATATCAAATAAACATCCATATATATGTAAAGTGAACATAACCCTCCCCATTTCAAAATACATTAAGAATTTAACCACCTAACAATAACTAAATACAGTTCCCTGAAATATTCAACAAATGTGAAATAATTATTATATGTATTTTATTAACTAATTTGTAATATGAATGCTCGATCTTGACATTCATGTAACTTTTTACCTCAAAGAGCAATGCCCACTTCCCATACATTTAAAAACCCGATAATTAATATGTACGAGTATGCATTGTTATAAGGTATATTTATAATAAAGACTACTTGTAGGTATAGAAAATAATGTCATATGGTAATTTTTACGATTTAAACGCTACGACATCCAAAAAATATTAAAATTACTCTTTGGTTAAGATTTGCCATTACGCCAGCACATCAAACTACCTCAATCTGTCAAATATCATGTTCAAATGGGAAAATTTGACAGTTTGGGGTAGCTTGATGTGCTGGCGTCTGTACCAAATAAAAAGAAATAAATGTGTTAGAACTAAATATTAACGTTTAAAAATTAGTTTCGAGATCCAGGGGCGGTAAATAGAACTCCGTAAAAAGAAGTAACACACATAAAATGGCAGAATACATAACAAGACGCAAACACAATAACGAAGCTGTGCGCCGATGCCAAAACTGCCAATATCAAAACTGTCAAATATAAAAAAAAATACTGTTTCAGGCGTGCAAACTCAATTACATACTACATGATTAATTTATTTTCTTTTGTACATATTAAGTATATTTTTAAATATTTTTACAAAAATAAAATAAAAACATTTAAAAATATAAAAAAATAGTGGCCCATCGGCACCAGGAGCAGGGTCCAGGATGCCGGTGGTCAGGGCTCTAGAGAAAGGAACCTCCTGACTATGCGTGCCGTGTCTAGGAGTACTGCTTTCTGAATCAAGCCCTTGATCCAGCCGCGCAATGAGAGCCTCCTGAGATGTTGGTCGAGGCTCTTCGCTATTAGGCCATTTACTGTAATGATTATCGGTACAATGATTGCTGAGTCCACGTCCCACATGTCGACAACCTCGTGACCTAAGTCAAGATACTTGATTTTCTTATCTTGCTCAGCTTTCACGAGATTCTCGTCATGAGGGACAGCGATATCAACAATCATTGCACAACGCTCTCGGCGATCTATCACCACAATGTCAGGCTTATTGGCTACATTAGTCCTGCCAGTGATGATAGATCGATCCCAATACAATGTGGCGTGACCATTCTCGAGAACTGGGTCGGGCACATACCTGTAGTATGGTACTTCAGACTCCACAAGGATGTACTGCAAAGCAAGTTGCTGGTGGATAATCCTAGCTACCATAGGCCGACCGTCTAACTGAGTCCTCGGCTGCGCGTTACAGGGGCGCGGGGTTATGACGACCAAGGGGACTGAGACAGGTGCGGGCGCTTAGTGAGATACATTCGAGATGAAATGCGCCACCATAGTTCCTAAGATGTGTGACGTCATAGGAAAGAAATAGTGATTTATTTAATGAAAAATAATGAATTAATGAAGATACAAAATTTTAATGAACTTAGGTACGTCAATAAAATATTTGGTAATAAACTATTGTACTATTTATTTTATAGAATAATCATGAAAATAAATCAATCAGACAGGTCCATATCAATGTCGGTGGAACTTGATTCTTCACTTTCGACGGAGTCATCATCGGATTCATCAGAGTCGCCCTGAGTGTTAATAATAAAATCAACAGCATCATCCCGAATTCCATCATGTTTGCAGTACTCATCCTCGAGATTAATAACATGATTAACACAATGCTCCCATTTCTGTACGGAATATTCAGCAAGTAATCCCTCTAACGTAGTCTTTTTTTTGGTCTAAATTAGACTCCACACTTTTTAGTGCTAATTGTCCCTTAATGTCACCCCAGACCAACTCAATAGGGTTCAGGTCTGGGTGGTATGGAGGCAAACGCAAAACTTCATGTCCGCTTCTTTTCAATAACTCGTCAATTTTATAAATATCTTCACTGTCTGTCCTTTTAATCAATTTAATAAAATAAATCGTCCTTTCTAAGCTTATCATCAAAAACCACGTCATGTCTTCGTAACCATGTTTGCATTACTGTCTTGGTAGAAGCCATAGTCTGCTTTTTTTCTTCTCGAACCGAATGGTAAGCTGCGTTATCCATCACGATGATGGAATTTGGTGGTATATTGGGCATTAGCTTTTCGTTAATCCATTTACTAAAATTCTCGAAATTCATAGAATCGTGATAATCACCCGTCTTACATTTGTATTTAAATATCACAAGTGCTCCGTCTACAAATCCAGTTTGACCTCCACAATGTACGATGATCAAACGGTTCCCTTTTCCGATGTGAGATAGCACGCCATGTAAATCCTTGGATTGCCAGCATTTTGAAACATTATGAGACTCATTTACATAACTTTCGTCAAGATATAAAATATGTCTCCCTTCTCTACGATATTTTTTTATAGTCCTTAAGTATTTCCACCTCCACGATGTTATATTTGGCTGTTCAATAAGGAGTTTCCTTTTAGAACCACATTTCTTAAATTTAAAACCTAGTTCATGTAGCAACAGCCTTAAATATTCCCTTCCACAGTGTAATATATATTCTCTTCTCTAAGTACAGCATTCAACGTTTTCAGAGTAGGTATTTTTTTATCAACTGTATAAAACTGAGTGACCTTTCATCTTACCACTCCTTTTGTGAAATCGTCTATTTCCACTCTTTTTTTGCGAACCAGTTTGAATTTTTTAGGTGATTTGAAGCTTTCGTTGTCTTTAAATAATTTCCCTTGATTTACGATTCTAGATACAGTCTTTTCCGATAGTCCAGTAACTTCTGCTACGGTTTTGTTTAAATGTATGTCTTGTTGATATTCCATAGAATTCGGGTCCACTTTCTTTTTTCTAAAATATTCGTATACGTTAAAAGCCATTTGCTTGCACTCACTATTCACTTTATGTCCGAATACCTTTCGATTCATCTTGAGATTGTTATTACATGTATACTTCTCACAAGGCGTCCGCAACAATTAACACGTGCGATCGCTACCCGTGTAGCGATCGAAATGAGCTATTACAAAAATTCACCCACCGCCGGCACCTGTCTCAGTCCCCTTGGTCGTCATACCCCCGCGCCCCTGTACCACGCAGGCGAGGACTCAGTTAGACGGTCGGCCTATATATTGTGTCTGTGCAAATACTCGCCGTTAGCAAGACGAGAACAACCGGAAACGATATGTCGGATTGATTCACCGGGACGGTGGCATGCCCGACAGATGTCAACCGTACCATACTTGACAATGTATTTCCGATAGTTATTCGTCATAACTTCATACATAATCGCACAAACAAAACCTTCGGTTTCCCCGAAGAGGTCGCTGAAACGCAGCCAGGATACAGACGCCAAAAAGTCTACATCAGGCCCATGAAGAGCCCGGAAAAAGCGTCCGTGTAGCTCTTTGCCTTGCCATACTTCCTTACGATTGTTAGTATCCAGTACTGCAGTTTTGCGCCAGTTCTCTTTCGCCAAGGAGAGCGGGGTGAGGCTCTTGTCCACTGCGACCACATCTTGATGCATCCCCACGTCAGTGTTAAGGAAATATTCCCTGAGACTGCAAATCTCGAGGTTGTGGAGGGTTTTAGCATTTAAAAAGCCTCGGCCCCACACTTCCGCGGGATGTACAGTCTCATCACTGATGACCGTGGGTGATGCATCCGTTGTGCCGTCAGCAATGTACGGACCTTCCTATCCAGGGCGTCAAGTTCCGTTTGAGTCCATTTGAGTATGCCGAAAGAATACATCAAAACCGGCATGAGCCAACCGTTGAAGGCACGCACCTTGTTTCCGCCTGATAAAAGACTATTTGACACTATATTCAGGCGGCCAAAGAAGCGCTCCTTCAACGATTGTTTCATGTCGGCAGTATTGATGCCTAATGCTTCCGACATACCCAAGTACTTGTAGGTTTCAGTTGAGGAGAGTGATCTAAGGTGTATAGAATCCGTAGGTTGGGTTCCAACGGATTCTATAATCCTTCCTCGCTTTACATGCATGACTGCACATTTGTCCACACCAAATTCCATCCTGATGGCGCTACTGAAGGTTTCTGTTACCTTCATTAGCTCCATCAGTTGCAAGTTGTTGGGGGCAAAGAGTTTCAAGTCATCCACGTAAAGGAGGTGTGATATCACCTGACCACCTCTTCTCAACCAATAGCCCAGACGTGAATCCTCCAGCAGTGTGCTTAAAGGATTCAAGGCTAAGCAAAACCAAAGCGGACTTAAACTGTCGCCCTGAAATATTCCACGCTCAATCCTAATCGGTTCATCGGTCCCCCGGATCTGTCGACATCCTGGATACAGAAGTACCGTCCTCCATTGCCTCACACACGACATCAAGAAGGTGCGTAGAGTCGCGTCTATTTTGCACAACTCCAGCACCCTCATGAGCCATGTATGTGGCACCGAATCATAGGCCTTCTTATAATCTATCCAACATGTCGACAGATCCTTCCGGGATCTACGAACCTGTTGGCTTATGGCCATGTCTATAAGGAGCAGCTCCTTAGTACCGCGGGACCCATTCATACATCCATTCTGCGACACCGACATAACAGCGTTGCTTTCAATATGACTTGTAATTTTTGCTCTAAGAATGGATGTAAGAACTTTATAGACCGTCGGTAAACATGTAATAGGTCTATAATTTTTAGGTTCCGCAGTACTACCCGATTTATGGAGCAGGTGGGTAATACCTGTCGTAAAGAACTGTGGTAGCGACCCATTCTCTAAAGATGACTGGAATTGTGAAGCTAAGCAGGCGTGTGACCTTTGTAGCCATTTAATCCAGAAATTGTGCAGTCCGTCCGGCCCTGGAGATTTCCAGTTAGGCAGCGGACGGACTGCACGCGCCACATCCAGAGGACTGATGGTGATAACCTCCATGTCTGGTATTGAATCACACGCCCGTTCAACAACACGCATCCAATCATCTTCAATGTGACTGACGGGCACCGACCAAATGCTCCGCCAAAAGGCAGACATGTCATCATTAACCGGTAGACGCGCGTCAGTCACACTTTGAGTGGTCTTTGAACATTCTGGAACATGCATTCTGAGTGTACCGATCCACTCTTCGCCTATACCGACGGATACGGTTTGCCCATGCTTAAACTTTCTGCTTCAGGAAGTCGATGCGCTCTGTGACACGAGATGCATATTCTCGAGGACTAATACTAGTTCCCGTGAACGCCCGCCTCACAAAGCGCATCACCCTTGGGCGTGTATTGCCCTCCCTGAAGCAGATAAGCTTCCCGATGAGTACCCTGGTCTCATTAATACGACGCTCAATCCTGCATTGCCAGGCTGGTGCGGCGGGTTTCGGTCGTGTAGCTCGATCAGTGTTTGGGAATTTGACACGAGCTATACGACATGCCGCAACAGCCGTGCAATACAAGATTGAGTGTGTATAGCAAAGGTCTGCACTGCTTTCAATATAATTTGGTAACAGCGCATCTAGGGCACACACCAGTGCTCTGTTTTTTTTATTCATGGGCAAACGTGGTAGCCGTGGTCTAACGTCAGGTGATGTGAACCGGTACTCACGGATGGCATCTTCCAGATTGCTCCCTATATCCACATTGCATAGGTTCTCTGCAGATATAGCCCTGGCTTCTTCCTCCGCATCGTGCTGGTTTGCCTGTAATGGAACGTCGGCAGGCGCATGCACGACATTCTGGGGTGGAGGAGGGTTACTAGCAGAACTATTCTGCATTTCCAAGCGCAGCCGATCAAGTGTAGCGTCATCCAATCTATGATTGTGCTGAATGACGCGCACCTGATCCGATAATCGTTGGGCCGAGACGTTGACGGCTGGTTCAAGCACCTGAAACAGAGAGCATCCGAACTCGGTACGCTGTAAGGTTAATTCCTCCCTCTGTATTTGCGTCGTGGGTGGTCCGCTCTCTTATCGAAAACTCGAAAAAAAACAATGGATCTTTGTTTGTGGGTTGGTTCGACTGTTTATTGTTTTGGAATGTTGAGTAAATGGACGGTTTAACTTGTCTTACTTTCGTTTGAATGGATGGTCGTAATAATTTACATAATTTGTTGAAATTTGAGCGCGAGAATGTTTATCTTAGAATGTTTATTTTATCAAAAAAATAACAATACAAAAAAAAAACATGCGATTACCTATATTTTTAATGGTTTAAAATGCATGGTGTGTATATTCTTAGCATAACAAATGAATAAAACCACCTACCTTTAGTACAAAACAAATTAATCACAAGCATCACAAAACAATAACAATTGACTGACGTAAGTTTCTTTTTTTTTTTTATTAATTAGTTTTATGGCCTGGTTTCAGAGACCTTTTAGCCAAGTCTTTATTCGTATTCTAGTCATAACAAAGTTATTGTAAAGCGGTAGTAACTTTACAATAACCTATTAGGAGTTTTTGGGGGAACACGAAAAGTCCACGTTAGTCACTTATTTTCACCTTCACTACACTTGTGCACTCCCACGTAACTAAATTGGATAACTCACTACCAAAATTATACAATTTAATTCGCTATTTCACAAAATTTAATGATAATGAAAATTCATGCGACATGTTCTAACGCGATCCCGCCAAAAACTCGACGTAAGTTTCATTGTGCAAAATCAACAGATAACAAAATATTTTATTTGAACGTTCCAGGGTTTCCATAGCTCAAAACGTAGTATATTGTGCATGGAATTAGAATGTACGGTTGCCACAGAGAACTAAATAGTCGATTTTTTGTAACAAATTAAAATAAATGCGTCACTCCGCAACTGTACCAGGTGGGACACGGTATGTCCCGTGGCCACTCAATTACAAAACAATTGCCATACGTTTAGGTACCTACTGCCTAGTTATTATTAATGAGCACAAACCACGCTGAACGCGCGGGTGGCGTTTGGGGCCTATGGTGACCATGTTACTGTAGACAACTAGGTAACATACCAAGGTTATAACTTTGTGATTTTTCGTGATACAGCTTTGAAATTTTGTACATGGATTCTTTACACATATGTCCCGCATGTGTCGCCGGGCGTAAAAGAATAGCACCATCCCATTTCTTCCAGTGGGTGTCGTAGAAGGCGACTAAGGGACTTACTAGAGAATGGGCAGCAGCGTTCTCTATGCATTTTACCAGCATACTGCGATCGCCAACCCGCCTGCCAAGCGTGGCGATTATGGCAAAACCCCCCAAATTGGGGGAGGCCTATGTCCAGCAGTGGACGTCTTTCGGCTGAAATGATGATGATGATGATTCTTTACATAAGAATACTAGATGTGTTTCGTGTTTCGCATACTTATACTAAAAATAAGGTTGTATATTTTTGATGATGTTAATATATGTTGCAGGTATACCTTGCCTTTCTAAGCTTTCCCATATTGCCTTATGACTAGTGCAATCGAATGCCTTTGCATAATCTATAAAAGCTACATACAGTGTTTTGTTGAATTCGTTATACTTCTCAATTATCTGTTTGAGTGTGTGGATGTGGTCTACCGTTGAAAAGTTCGTGTAATCCCGTTCGTCCCACCGACTTCGTCCCCGGCGTGGGACGAACGGAAATTTACAAAAATAATATTAAATTTGTTCCCGATCGTCCATTCGGGATTTTAGAGGGACGAATGGGAATATGTCCTAAGATTATTGCTATTCGTCCCACTGAATAATTTTGTGCGTGAAATGTTTAATCGTTGTTTAGTAGTTTACTGGGTGGAGCAGGACCGGGCGACCGGGCGTGTCAGACTTTTACTGACTAAAACTCACCCGTGTTCCCTCAGTAGCCCGTATGCCAGGGGCTGCGGTATCTCTTTCGAACTAACCCACACCCCTGGCAGGCATCGGCTCTTGCGGGCCCCATCAGTTTGTGCTGACATCTCTTTGAGGCGCGCGTGGAACACAACGCGCCCTCGACTTGGGCTTGGTCCTTACCGGACAGTGAGCTACCCATTACTCGCCGTTCGCAAGCTCATGCCTACGGTGGCCGGAAATCGGACTAAGATTCCCGACGCCCAGGGCGTCTCCTGCGGTGGCTAGGGCCGTGAGGGCGCATAGACTGCCTCTCCCTCACGTGCGCCGCCTCCCTCTTCGCGAGCATTACTGCTTCGCTGAAGGAGGTGACGGCTACCCATGCATTCTCGCTCCGTACCATGGCCAGGACCAGAGCCGGACGCGAGAGATCGCCGCCGCCGATCGCCTCCACGAGGACACGGCGGTGCTCCGCCCAAGCCGGGCAGACCGCCACCGTGTGCTCCACCGTGTCCTCAGGGCGATCTTTGCAGTGGAAACTCCCGGGCGTTTCCTCCCGCCTAATCCGAAACAGGAACCTCCCGAAACATAGTGTCCGGTGAGGACCTGCGTCAGGCGGAAGGTGAGGACGCCATGCCGCCTCTCAAGCCACTCCTCAAAGAGGGGACTTATCGCCGCAATCGTGGCGTGCCCAGCACTGGGTTGCGACAATCCCACTCTCACATGGCTCTAGGTGGGGATGCGCCGGCGATGCCGCTACTAAACAAAATAGTGCTCATAACATTGTATTATTTGCGTAAACCCTATTGGTTTACCTGGCATTCTCTCCCTTTAGTATCCTTAAATTAGACCGGTTGGGTTAGTGTTGACAAAACAATTAAAATGTACGGGTGTTAATGTAATAATATATATTCTACACAAATCCTGTGGAAAACTACTGATGTAAGTACCTACATTTTTGTTATGAATATTATTGGAAAGCCTACACAGTTAATACTATTTTGACTCATGTCTTATTTATTTATGTACGGTATCATGTTTGTATTCTATTTTATTTTACACATTACACATATTAAACATAATTATAAATTATATGACTAATATAATTATTAACTTCTGTTTTTTAGAGCTCAACAATGTCACAAGAAGCGCACCTTGGTCCCCCTAGTAGTGCATCTCTTTGGGCTTTGTGTGCAATAATTATTATGGCCTTCATTTAAGGTCTCAACTACTTTCTACACATGTGAATTTTTTATTATTGTTACTCTTTTATTATGTTTTATGTTCATGTGTTTTCGCCTTGACTTTGTGAGATTTTTAGTATTTTGATTTTGAAATTGTTATAGTTTATTGACGTTTTTTATGTGTAAAATTTATGAGTAAACTGTTCTGATCACTTATATTATGTTTAACGCAAAAATGTGCCACTTTATACCTACATATGGACGTGTGACTTTGTAATAATTAGGGCGGTTTTTTTATAAAAAAAGTTCGACAACGATTTTTTAATCATAATTTTTAGTTTTATGGAGAATTTTATTTTGTTTAATGTTTAAGTTTATGAGTATTCTGATACCTAGGTACGTAAAGTTGATTCGTAAAGGTGATTTTTGTTCCTTAATAAAAAAATATACCATCTTTTTTTTTACAACCAGTCTGAATCTTTTTGGTGGGACCAATAGGACTAAAAAAATAACTAAAAATGATTCCCGTTCGTCCCATCAACAAAATTAGTGGGACGATCGGGAAAAAAAAACGTGTATTCCCGTTCGTGCCCCGAGGGGGACGTAGTCGATGGGACGAACGGGAATACACGGAAAAGCGTGTTCCGTCTAAACCCGGCTTGTTCTTTTGGTTGGCTTTCATCTAATTTTGCGCTTATCCTGCCCAAAATGATCTTTTCGAATATTTTGTACACATTCGACATTAGGCTTATTGGCCGGTACTTCCCGATGTCGTCCTTTGCGCCTTTTTTGTGTACCTAGTAGGATTATATGTGAAGTTTCCCATTGTGTTGGTATATGTCTAATGGAATCAGAATGTACGGTTACCATAAAGAACTAAATAGTCGATTTTTGTCACAAGTTAAAATAAATGCGTCACTCCGAAACCATTCTCTAGCGGGAAAAGGGGTGTCCCGTGGCCGCTTTACGGATATTCTTTACTGGGACAACCAATTTCCCGTGGCCGCTCAAGGGGATATTAACCATTTATGCACACACAACAAACAAACAAGAATAAGGAATAGAATAAAATGTTGTGTTCTTATTAGGGAATTTTTACTTTCACTCTACTGCACCTTGGTAATTATTATGTGTACCTATCTATCCATTACTTCATCATTTCAATTGATAGACGTCCAATGCTGGACACAGGGCTCCTCCCAAAAAAAAAATGGTGGTAAAACGCATAGAGAACACTGCTGCCCATTCTCTAGTAAGTCCCTTAGTCGCCTTTCTACGACACCCACGGGAAGAAATGGGATGGTGCTATGCTTTACGTCTGGCACCACACGGCACGAATCTGTTACTTATCTAGCAGGAAAATGTAGGTATATAGATCAAATCAATCAAAATGTTTTTATTTTCATATAAACCTACATGGGCACTTATGAAACGTCAGAAGCTAGGTGCACGGTTACAAATTGTTGTTTCCTATGGAGAAGAGCCGGCAAGAAACTCTATGGTTACTCTTTTAAAAATAATTGGCTTTAACAATATTTTCAAATTACAGAGATAAATGTATGGGAGGACAGCGCAGGCCTGTCAATATATAAGATATTAAGAATGTTGTAAAATAGTAGTATCAACGAGTGATGTTCTGGTTGGTATGATAATAATATAATCCATTTAGGTATTTAGGAAAGAAAAAATAAATTAAGTAGTGACCAAAATTAAAAAAAAAAAGCAAACAACTGATTGTGAGACCCATTATTGTTTACGGTTTTTTCCGGCGTGTTTGCAGAGATAGAACCTCGCTATCTTTATTAGAAAGCTAAATTCTGTTCTAGTCCGAAACAAGTTGGCTCTTGTAGTAGAACCACCAAACAAGTGAGATAAACCTAGTAGATTGACCATCTACTAGGTCTATCTTTGCCTAACCCTTAGCAGAATACAGTCGTGATGTTAAGTTATGTATGTGTGCAAACACAATTGACCAAAAATTCACTTACTTGGAGCCTTCCTAAAATCATATGGCGCACCAAGAATGGACACATTTCTAGTGTACCCCAGTTTGACTAGCGAGTCTGCTATCGTGTTGAAGTAAGCTCCAGAACTCTGATGTGATGGGTCCAACCATTCCACAGGCTCCGGGTCGCCCCAACCCGGGATCCTGATATCCACACCAGCGGGACATTTTGTTGTCCGTGTAACATTGTCATACTCTAGCTTCAAGTTGTCGACCCAGCAGTCAATAACGAATGGCACCAGCAGTTCGAGGTTTAGCCATATGTTGAAGTAATCCGGTGACGATTTTGCACAGATGTAGTGAACCACATTTGTTTTGTTTAGTCTTGCCTCAAGCTGGCTTCCCCCGTCACCAGGAACTGTTGGATGAATAAGACTTTATTTTTCAAAAAGATATATTTACTACCATCTCACCAACAGTTCTACAACTGATTGACTGCCCAAGGAATACATTTGGAAGATGAGGATGTTTTTGTAACCATGTTGGACACTTGTTCATACATAATGTTCATAGTCAGTCATTCCTACTGCTGGGACACAGGCCTCCTCTCCATTGGAGGGAGTGGGCCGTAATCCACCACTCGGGCCCAGTGTGGGTTGCTAGAAGTCACATGTGTTTGAATTTTTGGTTCTAGGACATACTGGTTTCCTCAAGACGTTTTCCGTCACCGTTTTGAGAGCAGTGGTGATGAAATTATTTACATAAAGTAAAGCGCCTGGTTGAGTTCAAACGCACTACCTACACCTCGTAAGTTGCGGCCGTTACCACTGAGTTAGTAAGAATTTAGTTAAGTTGTCATGTGTTTGCCTTGGTTAGAGGTACTGATCCCGATACCAAAGACAAGTATGTATTTGGAAGCCAGGAATTTTGAAGATTGGAACAAAAATATGTTTAAATACTCTTAAATCTACTTATTTACATGTAAATTTTAGGCAAACAAACATTGTAGACTCAAATTTAAACTCAAAGCATTGATTTCAATTAAACCTTTTACAGGCACTGTTTTTTTTTTTTTTTTTTGGTTGGGCAATCATCAAATGACTTCTCCTGCTGAGTAGAGCAGGAGGGACTGTCAGACTGTCAGACTTTTACTGACTAAAACCCACCTGTGTTCCCTCAGTAGCCCGTATGCCAAGGGCTGTGGTATCTCTTTCGAACAAACCCGGACCCCTGGCAGGCATCAGCCCTTGCGGACCCCACCAGTGGTTCCTGACATCTTTGATGGCGCGCGTGCGGTAACTATGTCTAACCTTAGGTTACTATAATTGCTAGTACAGACCTGAGACGTTGTTTAAATAATAATCTAGCATTCAAATTATATATATTTGTGCAAGTCACAGTGTCTGATGTCAATAATGTTTCAATATCATAACTAATTAAAATTCACAAATCATTATATGCACAGTTACAACTGATAAAATATTTGTTTATCAAAAAAACAGTAAGTAATTAAAATAATTCCTAAACCTATCAGGAAATTAATAATCACAATTTAAGTGGTAGAATTTTTTTTGCTGTTAATCATGAAAATGATATGATTTTGTATCTACAATTTCCTATAAAATGTAAATGTAACAGTATAAATCTATAAGCTTTTGTTAGGAAAACAAGTTGTTGGCTTACTTCAGTGCAACTTAGGAAATCTAGAAGTTTATGAACTAAATTACATGAATATTCTAGAATAATAAGTGTAAAACGGTACTCACTGAGGATAACAGGCGATAAACCAAGAGAATTCCGTGCAAGCAGTCCGGAAGTAAACAGTATCAGAAAACTTAACTTAATCCTCGTCATTTCTTTAAACACTGTATCTCTAAATAGAATGCGTAGCGTAGTTTTTTTTTTAAATTATTTTTGCAATAAGCAATACGTCAGACCACTGTCAATGTTTTCAACTATTGCCGCTGTAATAGGGTTCAAAAGGTGTGCAATGACGTAGCAACTAGCAGGATCGCACGATAATAACTTGAAATTGGCGGGGCTACGCGTATGACTGATAACTACAGTTAAAAAGCCGCGTAAACAGTCAGCTAGCCAGCGTTCAATTCAACAACATTGTTTTGATATTGGATGCGAAATTAAAAACATGATGGTGAAGAACGGCGATAGGTCCTTATTCCTAAAATCATACAAGACAGTGACAACTGTGACAAGACAACCGCGCACGGTGACAATTTTTTTTTTTAAATTAGTTTTATGGCCTGGTTTTAGAGACCTTTTAGCCAAGTCTTTATTCGTATTCTAGTCATAACAAAGTTATTGTAAAGCAGTAGTAACTTTACAATAACCTATTAGGAGTTTTTGGGGGAACACGAAAAGTCCACGTTAGTCACTTATTTTCACCTTCACTACACTTGTGCACTCACACGTAACTAAATTGGATAACTCACTACCAAAATTATACAATTTAATTCGCTATTTCACAAAATTTAATGAAAATGAAAATTCATGCGACATGTTCTAAACTTCTAACGCAATCCCGCCAAAAACTCGCACGGTGACAATTATGACATGTCAATGATGGCGATGGGCGTTGAATCAACGAACTAGTTGAATCAACCGTTGATCTCCTGTCAACGTATTAACGTTAACAGATATTGAATCAACTAGTTAAATTCGCCAACGACGTTCATGAATGAACTAGTTATATTTTTCAACGACATTATTTTATGAATCAACTTGTTAAATTCGTCAACGACGTTTATGAATCAACTATTTAAATTTGTCAACGACATTTATGAATTTAACTCGTTTGTTATTCAAATAAATTTGAGAACGCAAACGCAACGAACTGAGCAAATTAAAAAACTTCCGTTGGAAATGACATCACACGTTGCGAGTGACGGTCATGTCATAGAATTTGAACTCTAAGTAACGCATTAAATAAACTATTTTTGAAAAAGTATGACGATATTGGTGGACTGGCGCGCGCCGCTCGTGCCGCCTGAGAGAAACCGGTTCATACTGGTTTTATGGTTTATTTGTTTACGTTTAGAAACGAAGTTCGCTTTCTTTATTTTTGTTTCACTCAATTTGTGACAAGGTCAGAGTTTTTTGTTGTTTATCGTAAATAATAGTAGGCTTTATAGTTAATGTAGAAACTACACTACCAACTACTAACACTTATTTAAAGAACCACAGTTGATTTTATTTTGTGAGATCCTTTATTTTGTTTTTTTTATCAGAAGAATTTTGAATCGAGCATTCTGGACTGCCGAGTGCCGAATATCACAGAGCATAATAATCTACTGTTTATACGTCTGTGATAATAATTTGGACTCCGAATCCGAATATTCAAATTCATGATCTTGACATTGCTCTATTCGTTCTGAAAAGTTTTGTAACAATGGCAGTTCTAGGGCGCATTCCGTATTAAACAAATAGTGATAATATCGCGAAGCCAACCAAAATAAAAATCAGTACTAATGATCTGATAGCTCTTTTGGTCGGGTTCGCGATATTATCACTTTTGTTGCATTTCGGAACACGGCACTAGTCTCTCATAATTCCTGTCTTGTTTATGTACCTACCTACGATTAAAAATAATATAAAATTATGATTAGCTATGAAATTTACAAATGTTCCGTTTTTTAAGAGATAGAGGAAAGCATAAAAGGGATGTTTTTGTTGACTTGATGTTTATCATTTCTGATCAAAATTTGTTGACACACAAAGCGCAGGCGCGAACTGTTAAAATTGGACATTTCTACTTGCTAATTTCATAGTATTTATCATATTGTTATTTTATTTAGGTACCTAGTGTTTGTATTAGATAAGCATTAAACATGTTGGGAAAACGTTACAGTAAGGGATCAAAAACAAGCGAGTTTCGCTTTCGTGTTAATAATTGAAATGTTTCTGCAGGTATGTTCAGTGCACATTCTAATCAATATTTTATTCAGGAATATGAATTCAAACCAAAATGATTATTTGCAGGGTCGCGTTATAATTGTTTGGTTATCTTGGCTTATAGGAGGTATTTGCGGAGTTGTTATTTTGTTAGTTATAATTTGTTACTGCCGCCTAATGCCGCGTCATCAGAAATCGTTTGGTAAATATAATTACGGATTGATTTTATTTCGTAATAGATTTAATCGAGATGATAATTAACTAACTTGCTTTCCAGACGAGCAATACCTTAAAGAAAATTATGCTATCAAAGAAAATCATGCATATTCTAGTCAGGAAAATTATAGAATGAAACGTGCGGAGGTAAGAATATTTTAAGAAATAGGTAGGAATTTACTTTATCTGACATCGATTTAAGGGGGCGAGGGGGGTTGGGGGAAGAGGGGTAGGGTGGAACCCACCCCCCAAAGGAAAAGTTGCGAAACAGAATTATCCAGAATTATGTTTTTTTTTTTAAATTTCCTAACCTAACTTTTGTCGACGTGTCAAGTAACTGCCACTAATTTGGAAGTAGCGCTCGCTCGGCTCGCGCGCGCTTTGGTCACAGTTCTAACCTAACCTATTACATACGTGGGGATCGTGCGGTCCATGGCCCTATACGGGGCGCCGGTGTGGGCGCCTACATTGAGGCGCCAACCAGCTCGCCGGTTGAGGGCGTCCCATAGGGTCATGGCCATCCGAATGATCCGGGGATATCGCACGATCTCCGGCGAGGCGGCGGGCCTCCTTGCTGGATTACCGCCATGGGATCTGGAGGCAAAGGTCCTCGCGCAAATGTGGGAGTGGCGCGAGGAGGCCAAACGCCGGGGCGTAACTCCGCTGCCGCAGGAAATCGCGGCACAGCGGACCAAGCTCCGACGGGATCTCATGGCGACATGGAGAGTGCGATTCGCAACCCAGTTCTGGACACGCCACGATTGCGGCGGTAAGTCCCCTCTTTGAGGAGTGGTTTGAGAGGCGGCATGGCGTCCTCACCTTCCGCCTGACGCAGGTCCTCACCGGACACGGTTTTTTTCGGGAGGTTCCTGTTTCGGATAGGGCGGGAGGAAACGCCCGACTGTTTCCACTGCGAAGATCGCCCTGAGGACACGGTGGAGCACACGGTGGCGGTCTGTCTGGCTTGGGTGGAGCACCGCCGTGTCCTCGTGGAGGCGATCAGCGGCGGCGATCTCTCGCGTCCGGCCCTGGTCCAGGCCATGGTACGGAGCGAGAGGGCATGGGGAGCCGTCACCTCCTTCAGCAAAGCAGTGATGCTCGCGAAGAGGGAGGCGGCGCACGTGAGGGAGAGGCAGTCTATGCGCCCTCGCGACCCTAGCCGCCGCAGGATACGGAGACGCCCGCCCAGGGAATCCCAGGCCGATTTCCGGCCACCGTAGGCATGAGCTTGCGGACGGCGAGTAATGGGTAGCTCGCTGTCCGGTAAGGACCAAGCCCAAGTCGACGGCGCGTTGTGTTCCACGCGCGCCTCAAAGAGATGTCAGCACAAAATGATGGGGCCCGCAAGGGCCAATGCCTGCCAAGGGTGCGGGTTTGTTCGAAAGAGATACCACAGCCCCTGGCATACGGGCTACTGAAGGAACACGGGTGGGTTTTAGTCAGTAAAAGTCTGACACGCCCTCCTGCTCCACCCAGAGCGGGAGAAGTTATTTGATGATTTCCAACCCAAAAAAAAAAAAAACCTATTACCTACCTGATGAGCCTTCGCTTCGCTTCACTCCCGCCTTAGCCTTCTAACCTAACCGGTCCAAGTCGGATTTGCCACACTCGTCTCTTGTCACTCATGTCGACCTACTTTACCCTATGTCGGTTCTGCCCCGGAAGTGGTTCCGGGAGGTTATAAAAAAAAGCTTAAAAACCTACTGCCTAACCATGTTGGTTCTGCCTCGGAAGGGATTTCAGATAGTTATAGAAAAATACTTGACAGCTGGTGCCAACTTAATCAAATTGGAGACGCTACGTTTCGTTCTTTAAAGCGATTGATGTGTAAAAAACATAATTGCGTTAATTTTAACCAAATTAAAGCAACAAAAAAATTGTAAACTGCTTTAAATATTGTTAATTTCGTTTGAAAAACAGTATTAATAGTAGTTAATTGTGGTTATTATCATAATTACTTAAAACAAAATACAAATAGTCGCAAGTTTTACAGAACGTAACACGGAACGTTTCAAGGCGTTATTCGATATACTTTCTGTCAAATACTGCAAAATATTTCAATTTTCAACAAAAAAAAAATTCTCGATAATTGTTGGTTTTCGCAACATAAAATTTTCAGTCCGGGGCAGTGGTCCAACTGCTCTGTCCAACTAGTTGGACCATGGGTCTTTACCAGGGGCAGTTGTCCAACTTTAAAAATAGTTGGATCACAGCACCTTTTGAGAATTCCGTGGTCCAATTCATTTAAAAAATAACTTGCCAACTCTGAAAACCCATGTACCCTAATAATAGGACCCTACTACTAGGAGGTCGAAAATTAACCCATAGGAACAAACTATCGAAATATAAAGTATCCCATGTATTAATCCAGGTTATAATATATCTGTGTCCCAATTTCACCCAAATCCGTTCAATCGTTGTTGCGTGCGTATATTCCCATTGTCCCCGTAATCTGTGTCCCCGTCACGGGGACAACGGGACTTCTAAAATGTCCTTACCGTTGTCCCCGTTAATATACGTACGGACAACGTATAGTTAAGATTTCACGTATCGTTGACCACTTTAAATTTAATTTCTTTTTTAAACGCGAGTAGCGGCAATCCTAGAACTAAAATGAAAGGTATTTTGTATATTATAGATTAAAAATTAAAATATCGAAACAAATAAGAAATGTTAACATGTTTCTAAGGAGATTTTTTTAGAAATTGGTATCGTGCATGAAGTACCAGGTTTTTATAACTTTGTAGGAGCTCACCTAACATAGGTAGGTTTGTCAGCTAGAAAACGCTTTATGCCTTCGAAGTACCAGGCTGTCATAACTTGTTGGGAGCTAACCAAACATAGGAGTAATCATATTAAAACTAGCTGTCCCGACAGACGTTGTCCTGTCCGTCCAAAAGTCATTCATACAAAATCTACATAAAGCGTTTTCTAGCTGACATACCTTTGTTATGTGTGCTCTTACCGAGTTGTGACAACCTGGTACTGGTACGTCGAAGGCATCAAGAGTTTTCTAGCAGACAAACCTGTTAGGTGTAGGTACTCTTACCAAGTTATGACAAAATGGTACTTCGAAAGCATACAGATTTTTCTAGCTAACACACCTATGTTAGGTGAGCTCCTACCGTTTCATGATAACCTGGTACTTCGAAGGCATAAAGCGTTTTCTAGCTGACATACCTATGTTAGGTATACTCTTACCTAGTTATGACAACCTGATACTTCAAACTGCGATGTAAATAATATTTTAGGTAATATAATTACACCTTGGGTTACATTATTGGAGTTTTAGTAAGGAGCACAATTTTTTTTTTAAATATAATATAGCCTATGTCACACGGGGATAGTGTAGCTTTCCAACAGTGAAAGAATTTTTAAAATCGGTTCAGTAGTTTCGGAGCCTATTCAATGCAAACATACAAACAATCAAATCTTTTCTCTTTATAATATTAGGTTAGATTACAATCCATTAACGGGGACAACGGGAAGTAATTTTAATTACTTATTTTATTAAATTCCCTTTGTCCCCTTTAACGGGGACATGGCCTACGGGGACAACGGGAATAAACCGTTGCGTGATTGACTAACAAACATCTAAACATACAAACTTTCACGTTTATAATATTAGTAGGGTAGGTAGTATGGGTTTTTAGAGTTGGCAAGTTATTTTTTAAATGAATTGGACAACGGAACTCTCAAAAGGTGCTGTGGTCCAACTATTTTTAAAGTTGGACAACTGCCCCTAATAAAGGCCCATGGTCCAACTAGTTGGACAGAGCAGTTGGACCACTGCCCCGCACTGAACATTTGTGTGCAGCCTTCTAATAGTACAACCTATCTGTAAAAAAATATGAACTCTCTACTCGATGTCAGGTAAGGTAAAACTTAGCCATTTTTTACCTATTACAAGATGTGGTAGAATAGAACGGTCGAGAAGCTCCTGGGTACAGGACTCTTCTTCTTACTCAATGATGTGAAAGTTCACTCTGAAATCAATTAATCTTTTGTGACGTTCAAAAAGAGCTGACCCACAGCCTGGTTTGAATGAATAACTTTTAATTTCGAATTCTAACAGTGTGGAGGCCTGTGTCCCAGCAGTGGAATCATTTAGGCTGACTATACTTATGCTATGTGCGATCATCGTAGGCTCTATACTTATTAAATGCTATGTGCAATCCATGTAGGGCTACAGTCATATAATTGATAATATAATGTTTTAGGTACAAATACAGCGTCATGCTCGTCCAGTCAGCTACGCCGGTGATGTGGAGTGTCGGGCTTCGCGGGAGGTCCGACACCCGCCGCAGTGCTACGTAAACCGCGTGCCCGATCCCAGGGAGCAATGCGTGCAATACGCCTCTAGCAGTAGTGAGTATAATTTATGTGGTAATTATAACTGTCGGTACACAAAAAGTTGGCGCAAGTCATTTTAAAATTTTAATACATAGGTACTTATCATAAAGGATATAATATAACTTATGCAGTAGGTATGTTACTGAAAATGTGAAAATAAATCTGGGGCTCATATTCTGATGATTCGTTTAATACATTTGAACCAGCCTCCGTCTTAAAAGTTGAATAAAACCATTGCTAATAGGTACGCACATCCTGACGTTAAATCTTTTCGAACACAATCATTGTTTCTAAACTTTTGAATGCGAAAGTGCTATTGATAAAAAAAAAAAATTTAAAATTTAAAATACCCCCGACCCAAACAAAAACTCAAAAAAGTAAAAAATAATATTTATAGGCCTTTTAATTTTAACGTAATATTTTGATCAGGGCATTGTCAAGTCGGGGGACGGCTAGGCCTCTGTTTGGCATTTTCATTGACCGTCCCCCGACTTGACAATGCCCTGATCAAAATATTACGTTAAAATTAAAAGGCCTATAAATATTATTTTTTACTTTTTTGAGTTTTTGTTTGGGTCGGGGGTATTTTAAATTTTAAATTTAATTTTTATTTCTTGCTTTTTAAACTTAATGTCTCCCTTAAATCACCATTTATCTATAATCTATTCATTGAGACCTTTTCAATGAGCCCAAACACGATACTTCTGCTGTTTGTTGGTGAATAACTTGGGTTTCCTGGAAATTCCAGGTGTTGCTCCAACATCAGTTCAAGGTTATTTTATTCGTCGAATATCATTGAAGTAATAGAATCCCAAATTTTGAGTTGATCAGAGGCTAAAATCCGTTTTTCAACCAGAAAAGAGCTGATAATCTTCAAACGGCTGAACCGATTTTGATGAAACATGTCTAAGAACACTCCCGACTAATACACCTTTCAAACAAAAAAAACTAAATCAAAATCGGTTCATCCGTTCGGGAGCTACGTTGCCTCAGACAGACACACACACACACACACACACACACAGACACGTCAAACTTATAACACCCCGTCGTTTTTACGTCGGGGGTTAAAAAGGAAATAGAACTAACGGGTTTCCCAGTCGGACGTTTTAGGACCAATCTTGTTTCTTACACCATTCACAGACTTTATTTATTGCTCCTGAATATTATTAAGTATATTGACGGACTATGTACCTAAGTGTGAATCTATTTAATTCCACATATGCCTTTTTCCAGTGTTAGACGAAATAGACAATGCGGCGAACATCGACGCACTTAAGACGAGGTCATTACCAGCTTTCCTTAGACCCAAACCACGACCACTCTCTACTGAAGACGACCTGCAACAACTGTATGCTAAGGTAAGGAGTATACCTGCCCACACACTTTGAGCAATCACAGCTGATCAAAGGTCCATCCCTAAGTTAAATACAAAACAAAGGATCAAATGAACTTATCATTGCTAAGCCCGTTCTCGCGTTCGCACGTTATCCTTAGGATCCCAGGTTCATAAAGTACCTATGACATGAAGATTATTGGCTGCAGGTCTCAGAATTCTACGTCGTCGTAATCCACATATTTGCCTGCTTCCTTTCTCTACTTATTGCGCTCTTACATCGTTGATAGAAACCTCGCAGAAATCTTTCAGTTCAGATTTTAATTTTCCAGGTCAATTTAAGCAAGAAATACAAGAATCGCATGCGCAACGAGCACGCGGCCATCATCGCGCTCAGTAAGTCTCACAGCCAGTTCTTTGATGCCGATGCCGTTATAGTTTATGATCAAAGGACAGCGCTCTAGGTAAAACGGAATAAGACAAGAAATGTATTCATAATCTGTTGCTTTAATGTTTTACATCAGCATAGTCAATCAGTAACAATGTAATTTATTTATTTATTTCTTATGAGAACCAACAGGTATAATAGATGGATACCAATTCTATGTAAAACATTAGATACGCCAATTACGGGTTCTCACGGATAAAAACAGTTTTTTTTTTAGAAATCTTATGATCACTAACAAGCACGATAGAAAAGAATAAGTATATATCAGGTACCTACAATAAGCACTATGCACTTTTGAATAAGTCAGCGTTCAGCCGAGTGCGTACAGAATAAGTTGTGGTGGTAAATGAGTCAAATGAGAACTCTTTACAAAGAATATTGGAGTCCTTACTCGCTTGCACCATATATGAGTTATGCCTATAGTTAGAAGAGGAAAAAGAAATGGAGATAGGAGGATTAAACCTAACTGATCTATGAGGGACGTTGAAACGCAGTTTTTGCAGGAAATCAGGACAGTCTATTTCATTAGATATAATTTTTAAAAGTGCAATCCGCTAATCGACGACGATTTATAAGTGGCTGTACCTAAATGAAATTTCTTGCAGAGATTTATGTAATTTTTTGAATGGTATAATACGCAACCGAAAACATAGGTAATCAATACATCTTTTTTTGTATGTTCGCAATACGATTAATGTACTTGCCATAACACGGGTTCCAAATTTGTGTCGCATGTTCAAGATGACTTCTTACAAAAGAGCAATAATCTTATGGGTTTTGGCTTTCTTGAAACACCCTGCGATTCTCATAACAAAACCCAGTGACTTCGAAGCTTTGACCACTATTTGCTCAATGTGCACGTTAAATAGAAGTTTGGAATCATGAAAGACGCCCAGGGCACGTACACCATCGCATCTGTGTAATAACTGCCCTTTAAGTTTATAAGTTGTAGGGAGAGAGACGCGTTTTCTGCTAAAGCAGATTACTGAAAACTTCACAGGGTTCAAATCAAGTTTGTTAACTAAGTAATAATCACCCAAGCAGAAAATATCTTCATATCATCAGCAAAGCAAAGTAAATTTAAGTTATGGAAACACGAGTCGATGTCGCTCACATCAAAGAACGAAGCTGGGTTTCAGCGGTTTAGGTGTTCCTCAGGAACACCACTGGGACCTGAAACCCAGCTTGACATGTTATTATTTATAAAAACAGCTTGAGATCTGTTTTAAGGTAAGAAGTAATCCAACGAAGTAGTATCTCCTTTGATACCATTATTAAAGAGCTCTAGTCTTAAGCATATTGTAGTCAATTCTATCAAAAGCGTTACTGTAATCTATGAAAACCACGGCGACTTGTGCCCCCTTGTCCATTTTGTCCATTAAAAAGTCATTCAGCAAAGCCAGGTTAGATACAGTTGAACGACCCTTCAGAAATCCGTGCTGAGAGGAACTGAAAGACTGACTCAGCGCTGCGTAAACTCGGTCGTAGACAATCCTCTCAAAGACTTAATAGGTCTGCAAATAACTATTTCATTTTTGTGCCCTTTTTATGCACCGAAGTTATAAAGGCAGACTTCCAGATTTGCGGAATAGTACAAGAAGGGAGCGATTTTTTAAACAATAGAAATATTGGCAATGCTATGGTTTTAGCACACCCAATCAGCAATTTAGGTGATATATGGTCCAGACCAGCAGATTTAAATGGATCAATTTTACTAGTCAGGTGGGGTAAGTGAAACATACCTACTTTACTTTGAATTTTACATAAACAGCTTTAGCACAGTAATATTACTCGTATTTATAATAACGATTGATGTGAAGTATTCTTCCTTTAATCAGCCGTCTATGATACGAATTCCAAGCTCTATAGTCGAGCATTAATCGATAAAATAATCAAATTTAAGCAGACCATGGTTTTGTTCCACTTCCCCCGTATATGGGGTAACTGAAACTTTCGCTATAATATTCTTCTTCTTAGCGTATCGATGGCAAAAAAATAAATAAATCAAACATCTTTGGCCCAAAACTCGGCTACGCGAACTCCGCTCGCTGACGCAGTCACAAGATCGTCAAATGCACAAGTAACAGGGCATGCGGCGCAGGATGGAAGGTGAACCATTGTCTGTGGGGAGGTGCCGCACACGCACTTGAGATCTGAGCCATGCGTGAACCCCCATCTGTGCAGATTGTCTTTGCTCCGGCCGACTTGGGTTCGAAGTCCATTCAGAGATTTCCAGGTCGGCCACGGTAACGCGTGCCCAGGAGGAAGGCTATAATATTTATAATTCTATAGTATTGAGTCTACGGAACTATTAAAAAGACTAAAATGACATGTCAAAATGATTTTCATAATAGGAATCGTACTTCGTCGGTATAAGGTTTAATTTTGGAAATCGATTAAAAATAATAATTTAGGGTAGGTAAGTGAAACATAGTCACGGTGGTCAGGGGTACTAAACAAGTGCAAAAATCGAACAAAAAAAAAAACCAGAATTGCGAAAATTTTATAAAAGAAATTAATGCCTTTATTTAGGTACTTAGTTTACAAAACAAATTCAAGTCTATTTACTTATGGGACTGTCATGTATTTTTATATAAAAGTCCTTAAATTAAATGAAGAGAAAATAAGGTCTGGTTACTTAATTCAAATATAATATGTAAATTAATTGTTGATTTAAATATAATAAATCAACAATTAATGTAAGCAATCAATCAATTAGTGTAAGCAGACATAGTTCCACTATTGACTGCTCGTATTGCATCTAGCAGTGTATCGTCTGAGTAAGCAGATTTACCTATTAGTTTTTCGGATGTAATTTCGAGGCATGGTTTATGATATTATGTTCGTGACAATGAAACACAGAGATTCAAAGCAGACTGGTTTATTGTATAGTATTTCGACATACCCTCACAACGTGTACTTATTATATGTGATACATAAATACCGTACATAACACTGTCCCCTCTTAAACACGCTCAAAGTTAGGTTAAATTAGCAAGAAAAACGAATCTTTGTTGGCTCATAACTTTTTAATGGCTTTTTATTTTAGTATTCTGTTTCCGTACAGACAATAATAATAACGAGATAAAACCATACCATGTTTTATTTTTGATGTACATAGTCAAACAGTGGAGTAAAACCCTCCCGAAGTTTGTATGGAAAAAATGTGGACAAGTGTCACCTTAACTGCGTAATATTCCAAGGTGGGGCAGCTACAATTGCTTTTATTTTTTTATCATCCGTATGTATACTCTAAAGGTTTAGGTAGTTAAAAAAGGGTAGGTAAACAAAAAAAACCACGTGACTCATAGATGCTAAACCTTTTATTTCAAATGTTAAAATCATATTAATTTTATAGTCACATATATATTTATAGTCTCTATTCTGAATCTGATTCTGATGAACTCTCTGTCACATTAATAATAAAGCGTTCAGTTACCAGCCTCGGGTTCACTCATTTTTCCACGATACGAATTTAAAACCCAATAACGATAAATAACAAAAACGAACAATAACTAAATAACAAAAACAAAACAAGGAAACAAGCTAATATTATCACAATTCAACAAAACCAAAACGCACGGATACAATCGCAATGTCGATAACGCTGTCAACAAAGGCGTCTGGTTAACCGACTAAACGTAATACCTGCCAATTCAGTTGCCAGACTACGTCACAGTTGTACTCTTCAATTTAGCAATGTTATCTAATTAGTTGTATTTTCTAAAAGGTTTGGGGAACCTGTCTTTTTGGGTTCTTTATAATAGACAGATTACAAAATGTTATATTATTATTATAAATCTAACAAAAAAATTGTACTAAAGCAGTTACATCTACGAAAAGTTGTTTAAGAATAAATGATAAAGTTTAACATACTATAATAAAAGGGGAAACTATCATGTGATCGAAAATAAATTTAATTTTGTTCTAATGTATTTTTTAACAAGAAAGTGTCAACTATAAAAAACCCTTTTTACGATTTGTTTACCCTTTTTCAACTACCTAAACCTTTAAGAGTATAGGCCTTGTTTATCAATTCTATAACCTAAATAGGTCACTGATTCTTTAAAAAAATTAGCATTTACCATAATTAATCCGAAGGCCATTTTCGTTCAATCTCTGCAATACGGCCTTTAAATTTGACATATTATGTGATGACCTACATTTACCACTAATACAAATATCGTCCGCAAATACAGCCGTAAACGGCAAGCCACTCAAAGTCTCTTCCATTATTTTCTGAAAATTTTCGGGTATGCAATTAATACCAAACGGCACACGATTATAAACAAAAGTACCAACGTGAGTGGTGATTGCCGTCATCGGCCTTGAAGCTTTATCGAGTAAACATTGTTGAAAATCATTCGACAAATCAAGCTTAGTGAACAGTTCACCTCCACCTAATGTTGCGAACAGGTCCCCGATCCGTGGCAGCGGGTAGTGAAAGTCTTTCAATCGCGGATTTATTGTCACTTTGTAGTCTCCGCAAATTCGGATATCCCCATTTGATTTGACTACAGCTACTATCGGCGTACCATAATCTGATCTATCAACTTTGTATATAACTCCTTCCCCCTGTAACCGATCGAGTTCTCGTTCAACGCGCGCACGCAGAGCCAGAGGCAATGACCGCGCCTTCACAAACACTGGAGTCGTATCATTTAGGTGAAGTCGTATCTGCGACTTGAATGTACCCAGTCCCTCTGCGAACACTTCTGGATATTCATCCTTGAGTGTTTTCGCCAACGAATTTTCATCGGATACATAATGGTGACTATTAAGTGCATCGAAACTTGATAATTTTAACTGTTTAATCCAAGTGCGCCCCATTAACGGAGGCCCCCCATTAGTAATAACGTACAGTTTTAATAAAAGTTGCTTATTGTTATATGTAGTTGTCACCGGTATATATCCGAGTGTTTGAATAACATCTCCAGTATAAGATTTAAAAGTAAATATTTTACTAATTATCGGTAGCTTATGAAACATCGTATCGTACAACTTTTTTGATATAGCCGATATCTTACTTCCCGTATCTACTTCAAACTTCAAAAATGTACCTTCGACATTCAACTTAATGTAATAGGGACCGTCATCCTCACACTTATTTAAACTACGACTATGATTGTTATGACCCATGTTATAAAAATTGCAATCAGTATCAGTATCGGAATCAGTAACAGAATCGTCAAAATAGAACTGACCTTTATTTCTCTTCTTAGCGGAATCACCCTCCTTCTGACTGCGGGTGCACACCGATTTTAAATGTCCCTTTTCACCACACATATCACACGAATAATGCTTGTCCCGACACCTGCCCTCCACGTGACCGGCCTTGCCGCACTGCCCGCACGCACCGCTCAGCTGTCGCCGCCGACGCCGCGCGGGCGCTGCGCGATCGCCCGCCGCCAACTCGGTGCAGGCCGTCGCTCACGCTGGCGCTGGAGCCTGCGCTCGCGGCCTGCGCAGGCGGTGCGCTCGCCACACTTGCGTGCCGCTCCGCTGCTTCGAGAGCCATCGCCAACTCCACACCGCGCTTGTAGTCCACATTCTTTTCGGCGAATAACCTGGATCGCATCTCCTCGCTGTACAGGCCCGATACGAACTGGTCGCGGAGGTTTACCTCCAGTGAGGCCCCGAAATTGCAGGTTTTAGCCAGATGTTTCAAACCTTGTAGGTAAGAACGAACGCTTTCACCCTGCTGCTGCTTCCTCTGCCTAAAATATGCCTTTCGGCTATTTCTGATCTCTCGGGTTCCAAATGATCTTTCACCAGTTTAACGAGTACATCGAAAGTCTTATCATCTGGCTGATCCGGTGAACATAAATCGCACATTAAGTCATAACACTCCGAACCGACCAACGTCACTAGCGTAGCCACGTGTAAATTACCTTCGATGTCGTTTAACATTATGAACTGTTTAATTCGACGAACATAAGTGTCCCAATTTTGTGTTCCAACTTGGAAACCTTCGACTTTTCCGATCGGCATGTTTAAACTTTAAACACACGCCTAAAAATGGATAATTATAATTTTTCTAGTCGCCAATGATATGTTCGTGACAATGAAACACAGAGATTCAAAGCAGACTGGTTTATTGTATAGTATTTCCACATACCCTCACAACGTGTACTTATTATATGTGATACATTAATACCGTACATAACAGTTTACATGACCAGGTAAAAAAAAAAAGGAAAAAAAAATCTCTACTTTCACTAAAAAAACCGTAAAATAGTTTGATTTGTTCAAAGATGACATCGTCGTCTGTTAATAAACGTACTCGTATATTTTATTATATTTATTGGAAAAATGATTGCTATCGACTAAGGTCTAGAGGTCCTCGAACGGTTTGTTGATTTTGTCTGTTTGTTTGGGGATTTTTGTATAAACTGCCTATCCAATTTTAAAGAAAAGAAAGTATGTACCTCATCGTTCGATTTAAAAACAATGTTTGATCAAAATCTGTTGCTAAGAACTGGATATACAGATCGATTTGTCGAAAAATTGCACCCTCAGCAAATTTACCATAGTCACCCGGTTATGGTAAATTTCAGAACTCTGCGCGAATGAAATGTCAAGACGTTAACCAATAAATCAAGTATCTAGTAAAACTTAACATGAGATTATTTTTCAAAAATATGTTTGCAAACTCTGGCACAGGGGAAGTGAGCCATATGTTTCTCTTACCCCGACCAACACTGTTTCACCTTCCCCAATCACAAAATTTTCCGGTTAGAATTTCTACCGTCTTAAAATTCAATTGCCTGCACGTTTTAGCTAGAAATAACTATTAGAACATGAAATCTATTCTTAGTTTGAATACGTTATTTATCTCATAAAATCTTCATAAACACTATTTGCTTGACACCAGCGAAAAGATTAAGCACGTCCAACTCGTGTTTTGAAATCGGAAAGATAACAGATTTCTTTTTTATAAAACCTTGTAGAATCATCGTAGCGACATCTGCGCTAGAATATTGAAACCTCTTCGTCGATCCTGTTTTATTGACCGATCACTAATAAAGCTGAACTGAATAGTTTATTATCTAAGGTTGTGTGTTTCACTTACCTCTTTGTTTCACTTACCCCACCTGACCTTAATTAGTTTAACTATGGCATTTAGGTCAATCTCAATTGAGTGAGTATCTGAGGGTATATTGGAATTTAAAGCAGTTTGGGCAGAACAATAATTAGTAGGCACGTCATTGGTAGGATTAAGAAAAGTAGAATAAAAGTGGGAACAAAATGCGTTACAAATATAATTAGGAGGAAACTGATAATTGCAATGGACTAGGATCGTTGCTTTACAAAGCTCCAAAAGCGTTTAGGATTCTTTTCGATGGAGGCTTCTGTATCAGCTAAGTAGTTGGTGTAACAATCCGCTTCAAGTTTACTAACCCGTTCACGTAAATGTTTAATGCTCGCCTCGTCTGAAAGTCTGCCATACCAGGCCACACAGAAAGTTTTGCGAAAAAAAGTTTTTATGTAGGTATGAGAGACTGGCCAGTTATAATATATTTTGAAAATATGATTGTTTGTAAGTAAAAATAGGTACGTTCCAATTTCAAAGTTTCCCTCCACATTGTTTGCGAGTTAATTTAAATTATCGTGTCTCAAATGGATCTGTGTCGGGAACATTTTCGCGCTAAGATTTTATACGATTTCAAGTGTCTCCGGCTGCAACCGGACGAATCGTACGATAGACTTCAAATGGCATTCATGGATGATGGTCCTTCCAAAGCAACCGAGTATCGTTGGTATAGCGAATTCAAGTGCGGTCGACTAACTTTGGAGGATGAAGAAAGAAGTGGTCGCTCTTTGACGACTGTTAAGGAAGAAAACGTGCGAACAGTGAAAAATGTAATCCATGACAATAGGCGAGTTACGTATCAAGAGATTCAGCACATACTGCAGGTTGGATCGGGAAGCCTTCACGAAATTCTACATGTGCATCTTCGCTTGAGGAGGATAGTTACACGCTGGGTGCCGCACAACCTCACCGATGCTCAGAAGCAGGCCAGGGTGGAATGGTGCCGTGATATGATAAACAAATTTGAAGCAGGCTCGTCTCGGTGTGTTTACGACATCATTACAGGTAATTAGTCCTGGATCTATCAATACGATCCAGAAACGAAGCGCCAGTCGACAGTTTGGGTGTTTCAAAACGAATCAACGCGTACCAAAGTGGAGCGATCTAGAAGCGGGGGGAAGATTTTGATCTCGAGCTTTTTCAATGTGACTGGCTACTTGGTGTCAATTCCTTTACGGAACCAAAGAAGCATCAACGCTGAATGATATACTACCAAATGCTTGGCAGAAGCTTTTTCAGTTGTGAGCAACATTGTGACATGGTTCCGCGGGCTACTGCTCCACCACGACAACGCGCCTTCGCACACCGCTCAAAACGAGGGACTTCCTGAACAGCACGCCAGTCAAACTCCTGGGTCACCCTCCTTACAGCCCTGACCTAGCACCGTGTGATTGCTTTTTATGCCCGAAAATAAAAAAATACAGCTCAAAGGGATACCTAAAATTTTCGTCGCCGGAAGATGCCAGCGTTGGAGCAGGCTGTAAACGAGGTGTCTGCAGCGGACTAGAAAAAGTGTTTCGAAAACTGGTTCAGACGCATGTAACTTTGTATAGAGGCTAGCGGAGAGTACTTTGAAAAGATTTATTAAAAATATATTAGAGAACAGAACATTTAATACACACATTAACATTTATTTTTACTTTCGCAAAACTTTCTGAGTGCACGTACGTCTTAAAACTACGGATATATTTAAACTTCTCTTAAATCAAGCTCCTCAAAATACGTTCGTCCAGTCTATAGCCGCTATTTCCCTGATAATCGCATCATAGTCAGCTTTATCGTAAAGGTAACGAGTTAAGTAGGTTTATTCTGCAAAGTTCACAACACTGTATCATTACATTATACTTATCTGTGACCAGAGCAGAGAACGAAATTATCGCATTGTCTGTTGCAGACCAATATTCAAAATGATTAGGACAATAATTATTATGATAAGATTTAAAATAAAATGGATTTAAAACGTAATTGTAACGACTGTTCAATTCGAATGCTGGGTTAATTTGCCATCAAGACCCACAGATATAATTACTTAAATACGGCCTAAACAAAGAAACTAACAAAAAGCATTGATTAGCTACTTCGATCAACAATAGCTAGATGAGGATGACCGTGTCACCACAGTATAAATATGATAAATATAGACTGTGGTGTCACGTACAAAATCAAAACTAAATGCTGTCCACTTGAATATATACACATAAACAGCTGCATTTGTTTAACTGCTAACAAACAGAGAGAAATGTTTTAAAACAGTTTTAAGTTCAACCTAATAACAACCATGGCACCTAGTTATAAAGTCACAAATCTTAAAAATATTATCTAATACTTACGATCATTCGTCACAAAAAACAGGCAAAGCAATGAATTACTCCTGTCACTTAGAAATGAAAAGACATAAGTTAAACAACATTTAGTGTGAAATCAACCTTAAGTGGTAACAGATACAAGTACTTTTCCCCGTTATATTGCCTTGCGAGCTACATCGTATTGTTTCGTTTCTTTTTGTTGGCGAGCCTTTGGCCAAGCCTCGCTAACGCACGCGTAAACATTTGTAGCAGTGCCGGTGGTTTAAAATCGGTAATTTTGATCAAAGTTTGATGTTATTTGTTAGTTTAAACCTTCAAATATAATTTATTCTTAATGTACAGACGCCAGCACATCAAGCTACCCCGATCTGTCAAATTTCTTTGATAGATTTTCATCTTTATTACATAAGTTTAAGGTTCATGTTCAATTTTATTGGGAAAATTTGACAGATTGGCGTAGCTTGATGTGCTGGCGTCTGTACTTACCGAAAGTAAGACTCCGGCCGATAAATTGCTTTTTCAGGCATTAATTTTGCAACTTTTGAAAACACTGCGGCATTGTGAGACGTGTTTACAAAATAAGAGCTCACTTCTCAAGTGCGCTGTTATTTACCGAGAAGTATTTTTTGCGCCGACCGGATATCTAGTTGCTATTGTTGATCGAAGATTCATCATCATCATCAGCCTATAATATTCCCACTGCTGGGACACAGGCGTCCTCTCGGTGAGAGGGAGTGGGCCGTAATCCACCATGCGGGTCCAGTAGGTACGGGTTGGTCGATCGAAGATTACCTATCACTATTGCGAATACTGACAGCTAATAAATAATAATATTTGAATAAGAATAAATAGAAATTGTACAATAATAAGAAGCCTTATTTAGAACACACAGGTTCTAAAACTAAAAGTGGTCAGTAGCGCTGAAACAGAATTAATTGAACAAGGTAGTTTCTTCAAGCCTGAAACAAGAATGTAGCGCTCAATTCCACGCAAGACTACGTAATGGGCTAGAAAATAAAATACAAAGGTGCCTAAAAGGTGTAAGTAAGACACGATCTAAGAACACGAATGGTGCTCAAATGATGTGAATCAGTGTCAGCTAAGAAATGTTTGTGAAACCGTATATTTCATCGCTTAAAACAGCACCCTAATTGCGTAACTCTCGATTAATCATAATCTGATTCGTTTTGAAACGGATTGTTAAACCATTGCTTCATATGTTCAAAAAATGTGTCTGCTCAGCAACGTAAATAACGCAATGAATATTGTTGAACTATCAAAACGAAACCGATTATGATTAATCGTGAGTTAAGCAAATAGGGTGCAGGGATGGCGAAACAATGGCACGCGTACCTTTGGTGGCACGTAACAAAATATTTTGAGACAGTCAAGTCACAGTATATAGTTATAGTTTATTTCTCTCATAAAGGTACATTGTAACAGTAATTTATTTATAAAATTTTGCCTTATTCTAGAACCTTTGTGAGAGCTGGAGTCTGAACTAGGTTCGGGACCTGTAAGACAGATCTCTCCAGGCTCACACCCCTTTAAACATGATCACATTGTGTGGCATTTTAATTTAGACTATAAAAAGCAAACAAGTATAGTAGGAACTGTATGATAAGAGTTTGGTAAGTTCACCTTCTTAAGCCTGAGTCGTTACTTTTCGAAGACATATTAATTGCCTTGCCCTCAAATGCTGTGCGACAAGCTACACATTTGAATGGAATGTTATAGGTAGATAATCTAATTCTCTAAAGTAATTTGTAATATCCCGACCCCGATCTTACATATATTTAGTAATAAAAATAGTACTGTTATAATGTACCTACGGTTTTAATGGCCTTTTCTACCGTTATAGTTTAATGCGCACAGCTGTACTTAGTTGTGACATGCATACAATGTTGCAAGAACAGTGCAGTCAACGTCAACCGCAGTGTATCAGTGGTAATATTTGCACTATAGGCTTATTCCATTTTGCCACCCAAAAGTACCTAGCTTAAATGGCCGCCCTACCCATGGGCGTAGCTAGGGATTTTGTCTAGGGGGGGCAACCGCCTAGATGAAGATGGAGATCATAAATGACGCCAAGTTAGAAATAATCCAATAAAAAAACATATGAAAAGAAGGCTGCCAAGACGTAAATAGGTAACGCACTGTTAAAAAGTTCATCACTTCAGCCGAAAGATGTCCACTGCTGGACATAACCCTGTCAAGATCTTACAACTATCTAGTCTGGTTCTCGCGTCCTTTAATAAACACATTTAAACAGAAACTGAGGGCCTGGATCAATTGGAAGAAGTATGGAAATATATCCGATTACGAAGTATTCAAAACACTTAGAGCCAGTTTTGGGAAAATGTGCGAAAAAACGTGCTTTTCTAAGTATATAAACTCAGTAGAAGATAGCCTGCACTCAAATGTCAAACACTTCTGGACATATGTCTCAAACCGAAAAGATAAACCGTGAATCCCAGGAAAAGTTCACTACGAAGACACTCAATCCAGTGAACCAAAAGTAATCTGCGATGTTTTCGAATTTCTTCCACTCCGTTTATGAACCTGCGTCGTCACTCTTGTCACAATGGCAACCGCCTGCGGAAACTTCCTCAAGTTGTGATATTATCTCTAGCTTATGCTTTGACGAAAACAAGATCATAAAAGAACTCAAGTCTCTGGATCCTGCCAAAGGACCTGACGGCATACCTGCTTATTTTCTACGCTACACTGCTACCTACATCTGCAAACCGTTAGTCATAATTTATAATAAGTGCGTCACTGATGCCCGGTTTCCGAGTTCGGCAGTTTATCTATTCATTAGCGCTATTGGTTGGATAACTTGCGAAAGTGCGTTTCCGAACACCGCAATGTAAGATAAACTCCGTTTAAACTCAGGTTAACTTAACTGACCAATGTTAGCCGTTTATCGGGTCCATAACTATTTGACGTTTAATTTCATAGCCAAAATATTAAAAAAAAAAATGTTTTTTATTTTTTTTATAGTTATACTAATAACGTGTATTAAATGGTAAAAGTAAAAGCTAAATGGTTGAAGTAAACAGCATTTCGGATCGCCTTGCTTATGTGGTACTAAGACTCAGCAAAATGTATAACATAAAAAATATCCAAGCATATGCCCCAACATCAGGCCATCAGGACGAAATTGCGAATGAGCTCTGAAAAATAAAATTAAGACCAAATACACCGTAATAACGGGCGATTTCAACGCGCGAGTTGGTAAAAAGGAGAACAACGGAGAAACTAGCATAGGGAACTACGGGTTTGGAGCAAGAAATGCTCGAGGACAAATGCTTCTCAATTTTCTACAAGCTAACTCACTATTTGCTATGAACACCTTCTTCAAAAAAAACCGGTCAAGTGCGAGTTGGACTCGCGCACCGAGGGTTCCGTACAAACCTGTGGGTATATAAGTAAAAGTTCAAAATTGTCAAAAATATTTTTTTTTAAATGACGAAACTAAAAATTTTCGGTTTTCGTAATTTTTCCTATATCTGTACTATAAGACGTGACTTCGTACAAAATTTCAAGATTCTAAGTTCACGGGAAGTACCCTGTAGGTTTTGATTCCCGTGCGAGTTTCGAAAATTTGCGGAATTTTGCGGCCTAAATGGCTGTATCTTTTGATTGCGTTGACTTAGAAGGTTGATTTTTCTACAGCTTCCAGGGACAGTAGAACTAAGTATCATATAGAAATTTCAGTTTGATACCTCCACGCGTTCCTGAGAAAAACGGTCTTGACAGACGGACGGACGGACGGACGGACGGACGGACAACAAAGTGATCTTATAATAATTCCGTTTTTTCCTTTAGAGGTACGGAACCCTAAAAACAAGAGCAGCGTAAGTGGACATGGAGGCATCCTGGTGGCTTACACAAGAATGAACATGACTATATCATCACAGACTATAAACCTATGGTCGAAGACGTCAATGTGCTAAATAGGTTCTCTACAGACAGCGATCATCGCTTGGTAAGAGCTGACATATATGTAAAGCTTCGAACATCGCGAAGGAATCTGGTTGTGAGGAAACATCTTCCAACCGATACCAAACTCCAGATACTGCAAGCTAACGAAGATCTATATAAGAATGCTGTCGAGGCAAAACTCAACTGTGAACGATTAACCACCATGACCATAGATGAGATTAACGATCAACTGACAAAAGCATTAACTCACAGCCTTGACGAAAACACCCCAAGTGTCCTACCTTATTAGGTAGGACACCAGGTACTATAAAGATGATGGACCAAAGAAGGTCGCTATGCAGTGGGGGAAACGTGGATAGTCAGGAATACAGAGACCTACAGAAGCGCATCCGTAAACAGACTCGGAACGACTTGACTGACTGTAACACCAACCTCATACAGGAAGCGTTAGAGATGAACAGCAGCCGAAGGGTTCTTAAATTGAAGCTGAGCTGAGCTAGGGAAGGAAACAAATCTTCAAGCTTCTCAATGGATACGGGGAAGAAGTGACAAATTCCTTATTTGCAGCTACTTGCAATAGCAAAGGGGTACTATGAAACTCTATATAAGAGCAGAGCAGCACTGAGCCAGACAATAGCAACTCTTGGGCAACCCCGATTACTAATCCAGAATGTAGGTTCCGAAGAAATTCCCGATATCATCCCAGATGAAGTAATGCTGGCTATACAACAACTTAAAAATAGGAGAGCACCAGGGGAAGACGGCGTGGTACCAGAGATGATTAAAATCAACGGAAGGGTCGTCAGCAATGTGCTAGCACTATTATTTACAAAATGCATCGTGGAAACTAAAGTACCTGCTTCATGGCACAACGCAATAATCACCCTGATCCACAAAAAAAAGAACATCAAGAAGCTGGAAAACTATAGACCCATTAGCCTGCTGTCACATATTTATAAGATCTTCTCGAGAATTCTAGTGAACAGACTCGACAGGAGACTAGAATTTTTCTAGATGAGAACAGGCAGGATTTCGCTCAGGCTTCAGTACCAATGACCACCTACAAACCCTCAAAATAGTCATAGACAAATGTAACGAGTACAGAAAACCACTTATCCTCGCCTTCATCGACTACGAGAAAGCATTTGACTCGATAGAGCGGTGGTTCAGAAAACGAGCCCTAGCCAGATGCCGCATCGATGAAAGGTATATACAAATCCTCAATCACGTCCATCAAAACGCTACTGCCTGTGTCTCCTTGCACGAGAAAACCGAGAAATTCCATCTACAGAGGGGTGTCAGGCAAGGACACACAATATCACCAAAATTATTTACCCTGGCACTAGAATGCATATTCCAACAGATGCAGTGGACTGAGAAAGGGCTGATGATTGATGGAGAGAGACTGACAAATCTGAGGTTTGCTGACGATCTGGTCCTAGTTTCGGAGAGCGTCGAGGACATGGTGACGATGCTAGAGGATTTAAAGGTGGAATCCGAGAAGACCGGTCTTAAAATGAATATTGGGAAAACCAAAATAATGACCAACATTCCTGAAGTCACAAACAGCCAGCTTCCAGTGGAGAGAGTGACTGAGTACATATATTTAAGGGCATAAGATTACACTCGGCTTTGAGAATCAAGTAGCGGAAGTGAAACGACGAATAGCGCAGGCGTGGGCTGCATTCGGTGCCAACAAACAACTACTGTGTGGAAAAAACCCCTACGTCTTAGGGTCAAAGTCTTCGAGCAGTGTGTCATGCCCGTACTAGCCTATGGTACGGAAACCATAACTTTTACGCAGGAGTCCGCCGAGAAGTTCCGAGTCGCGCAGAGGGGCATGGAAAGAGCCATGCTCGGGATCACCCTACGAGACCGGAAACGGAATGATTGGATGCGAAGTAAGACCAAAGTAAGAGACATTATGGCTGTGGTAGCGCAAAGAAAGTGGACATGGGCGGGGCACATTGCGAGAATGGACGAGAGCCGCTGGACAAGACGAGTCCTAGAATGGAGACCCAGAGCGGACACCCGAGGGCGCAGAAGACCACCACAGCGCTGGGTGGATGACATCCGACGACACGGAGGTCGAGACTGGATGAGTCGGGCACAAGATCGACAGGAGTGGAAGAAGAGGGAAGAGGCCTACATCCAAGATTGGATAACAAGGAGGCCACCATGATGATGATGATGATGATGAAAAGCTAAATATTAAAATCTAAAAACAATGAGTTTTAGTTTAATGAATACAAGCGGCTCCAAATCAGACTATAATTATAATGATTTTTAAAACATCATTAGATATCCAGAAACTTAATACGTAGGAGAAAGCCTTTCGAAATATTTATGGATGAGAAATTTTAATTGAGATAATATAGATTGAGATTTAAGAATATTATGATCAGACCTGCTCTAGCTCGCATCATAAGCAGCTTATGCATCGCAAATGTCCATTGTCAGTTTTTTTTTACAAAATAATGGATAAAACACAAACGATTGGAAAGACAAATAAACTTTCAACTTAAAATAATAAAAATAGAAACGTTTCTTCGAAAAAAAAAGGAGACAATGATGTCGACATCACATTGAAAAAAATTAAAATCTGCGTACAAAAACGAATTTTAATGCCGATATCCTCAAGAGACCCATCTAGCGGCAACTAAGGAACTATAGTTATGGGTTGCATAGTTATTGAATGGCTGGTTGTGGATTCAGAATCCCAGTGTCAATTAACCGACGGTTATCTTATACACAACTTTATTGAATCAATAGTTTATTTATATACGCTTTATTGTACAACACCAGAAAAAGCATGACAAAAATAAAACATTAAATACTAAAAAACATACAATGGGCGGCCTTATCGCTTTCTGCGATCTCTTCCAGGCAACCTTGAATGGACAGTGATTGCATGGACGTAAAAATGGGGTTGTTAAAATATAGATACAATAATTTACTATATAATACACGGTTAATTTTAGATCGTTCTGGAGCCGAAACACAGTAACTCCAAATGAGTAATAGTTACTATTGGCATTGTTATTATATTTTTAAGACGTCTAATAAAGAAGTTAGAAAATCACTTTTTTTCTGTCATACGAGTAAAATTTTAGTAGCACTTTCACTATTTCATTCATAAACGCAAGATCGTACGCGATCCGCTCGGTGATGACGTAGCGCGGCACAGCTGTGCGTGTGCGAATCAGTTGATTGCGTAGGTACCTACTCGCGGTGGGTCAATAGACGTCGGACGAAAAACCAGCTGCAAGTAAGTACCTACACTACCTACACAAACCTCAATCGTTGGTTGGTGTAAGTTCATTTACCTCCATCATCTCTCATTGTATCGGAAGCACGGGGTTTACAATCTCCTCGTAAACGAGAGAAATTAATTGACATTTAACTCACCCCTCTCGCATCACGATATCACCTAGTACACAAGGCTACACATCAAGCGATACATTTCCAGTTTACGCTGATCTCGTGCTGTACGAAAATCGTTTACAATGCGAGATCAGCTTATACTGGAAATGTATTGCTTGATGTGTAGCCGTGTGTACTAGGTGATATCGTGATGCGAGAGGGGTGAGTTAAATGTCAATTAATTTACCCGTCAACTAGACACGACGAGTACGCTTGGGAGTTGCATTTAAGGCCTTGAATCGAGTGTCGACCAATCGAGCTAATAGGTACTTAATAAACATACGAGTACCTACCTACCATAATACTGCCTAAAACATTTTTTTGCGACAATGCTTGCGGCGGCTTCTACAAAGGCAGGCAATTCAAACAGAAAAATGAATCGTTTAGTGAGTTGCATAGAGTTCATTATTAGTTGGAGGTGTCCCTTACTATGAAAACATTGAACCGAATTAAGACCTTATTTAAATAACTTTAACCGCGTAATTCGGTTGTGAACCTTGAACCCTTGTACAGCCCGGTCGGACACGAGACAATAGATTTCTCAGAATATTTTTAGTAAACTGCGGACCTACTAACCTAGTTTGGTGAAATTTCTATTTTTCCCCGTTAACGGTTATGAAATAAAGTCTAAATTCGCTTATCTTATTTTATTTGTGTACCTATTTAACGATTGCGTATTTATTTAAAAAAAAGTCGGCGCGTAGGCAAAGGTAGCGGCGATCAGCGAACTCTGTCATCTGTGAACTAGGTACCTACGCTTAAATAAATAGACATAGTAAAACGGCAGCCATAGGTTTAGAAACACGTACCTATGGATGTAATTTAATCCATTCGAATTCATTTTCCATATTTACTATCTGCTAATTGGTCCCGTGTGTGTTGCCGGGCGTATAAGAATAGCACCATCCCATTTCTTCCCGTGGGTGTCGTAGAAGGCGACTAAGGGATCTACTAGAGAATGGGCAGCAGCGTTCTCTATGCATTTGATCACCTCACTGCGATCGCCAACCCGCCTGCCAAGCGTGGCGATTATGGCAAAACCCCCCCTTTTGGGGGAGGCTTATGTCCAGCAGTGAACGTCTTTCGGCTGAAATGATGACTATTGGCTAACATTGAATCGCCTGGCCGCCATTGTGGTACTACGACGTGGGTACCTAGCGTTCGAAGTACCTACCTACTCCAGTATATCTTCCTCTAACGCGGTCCGCGTTGCACGTGTGCGGGCGCTCGAAACTGTCCATGATCGAGGAGGCGCTGAGTTGCGGCCAGAATGGTGGAGGTGAAGGGAACTTGAGGGTCGTTGATTCCACGTGCGCGCAGTGAGTTCAGGTATTCCGGCTGAGCTTACAATCCTCTAGCCTCTTCCAAGTTATGGTTCGCAATCCCATAAAAATCCACATTTCACACACAGATTGCACTCATTTTTGGCGCGTAATTAGGTTGCGCGTGCGGTGTACGTGACCTAATACAGCGAAACGCGACACAATACTGGGAAGGAATTCGGAACAAGGAAGGGCGGGCGGTCGGCTAGACGGGGGTCGGGGGCGTGGCTAACGGATCATGCTGTCTGATCGATGAATGGATTTTTCAATGGATATCGTTCGCATGTGTTGCCGTTTGTCGATACGTTTTATACGCACGTATACATTGATCGCAAGGAAGCGTTACTTCGAGTTCTCATTATTTCACTCAAGAAAACAATAAATTTAATGATTCGTGTTTTTTTTTTTTGTTGTTTATTTAAAATAATAGTCTCAATCGATTCTAGTTCGATGATCGAGTTCATGGCTTTCGGTTCCAGAACGACCTAAAATTAGCCGTGTATATTAGAAACAAAGATGTATTCATATATATGCTGTATAATAGATACATAAATACATACATACATACTAACTATGTATATAAGCAAAGAAAATAAATGACGACTACAGATTATAACAGCTACAACAAAATCACAACAACAATATTAATGCTCCTTCACGAGTCTCTCGGTAACGATTACGCGCGTTTTATTTGAACTGGCAATGCATTCCAAAAACGAGCGGCCTGAACAGAAAAGGATTTGTCAAAGAAAGTTGTGGAATGCATTGACATTTTAAGTTTTAATTTGTCTGACAACCTCAACAATTTCGTGTGGGAGTTGCAAAGATACTGGAAACGTTTTTTAAGATAGAGAGGGGTGTAAGGGGAAAAGAGCACATTATATAAAAGGAAAAGAATATGGGCATTCCGGCGAAGGCAAATTGGTAACCACTTGAGTTTCACACGAAATTCGGTAACATGGTCATATTTGCGCAAACCGAATATGAACCTTATACAGACATTTTGAATGTTTTGAAGCCGCTCAAGTTTATCGAGTTGGTCTTGGGTAACGTCAAGATAGCTGGCTGGATTGTGCAAGCGCAATCTTGGTGGCAGTTGGCAGAAAATTACGCAGTCTTTTCAAAGATGCAGCGGATGCAAATAGCTTGCGGCTTGCAAATAACTTCCTGTAGCTGGGCGGTCCATGAGAAGTTCTTGTCAATGAAGATTCCCAAGTTTTTGACTTTTTTGCTGAAGGGGATAATAGAGTTGTCAAAAGAAACTTGGGGAAGAGTCGTCGAGTCCATTCTTGAGACCGTCCTAGAACTGCCAACCACAACAACCTGCGTCTTAATGGGGTTAACCATAAGTCCATACCTCTTGTTTCAGTCGCATATCCGGGCTAGATCGCGATTAATCACCAATATAGCCTCGGACAGATTTCCAAGAGGAGCTCGAGAGTAGATTTGCAAATCATCTGCATAAAGATAGTAGGTAGTTTATAAAAACTGCGAAAAGTAAAGGAGAAAGAATGCATGTGCAGATGGACTGAGGGCCCATTTTTTTTTTTTTTGGTTATTGATTGGTTTCGTAGTTACCTGTTCGGTCGTCGGCGACTTTGTCTTCCTGGTGTAATTCTTCTGCCGGTGTGCCACAGGGTGGCATTCTTTATGTGCATCTGGATTGAGGGCCCATTTTTTAAACCCTTGCAAAACTAAATAAGACTTATAGGGAAATTAGTTATAAATTAGTAAAAAAAAGCAAAGGGCCATAAATTTCTTAAACGTGAATTAAAACTGTTATGATTAAATAACTTGGGCCCTCAATCCAGACGCGTGCATAAAGTGGCATAGCCTAAATCTGAGAAAGCACTATATCTGGGTTAATAATATTTATTTAAGATTTTCTTAAATATTTTAAGAAATTCCCAAATCTGTAGAAAATGAGATTACAGATTTATGGCGGTATATCTAGGGCCCTCAAATTCATTCATGTCTGTACTGAGGAATCTGCAAAACATGAATTTATCTGAAGAAATACATACGACTTGAATATATTTTACTTAGATACCTACCTCTGCGAATTAGTTAAAAAGAAATAATGACCCAAAAGCTATTTTTTTAAAGTAATTGAACGTTGAATTTTACGAAAACGTCTGAACTGAGAGCCCAATATTTTCGTCTTTATTGGCTAGATTCAACCTCATAGCCTAACGCAAATTAGAATACCTTTTTTTACTGTTTTTTAACTAAAATTTAACACATCGTCCATTCTTCTAAATGCCATACTTTAAGAGAAAAATCATTTCCAATTTTCTATAGGAGAACTTTTGTAGGGTTGATATGATTTTCTTACTTTTTTGGACGGCAAGTCATATATTTGCGAGATACGTCGGAATCCGCAAGTCAATCAAATTCATTTCATAATAAATACGTATTATATAAAACACGGTTGATAAAATCAAAATCAAAATATTTTTATTTCATATAAACCTGCATGGGCACTTATGAAACGTCAGAAGCTAGGTGCACGGTTCCAAAATGTTGTTTCCTATGGAGAAGAGCCGGCAAGAAACTCCACGGTTACTCTAAATGATTGGCTTTAACAATGTTTTCAGAGATAAAATGTATGGGAGGACAGTGCAGGCCTATCAATAAGTACCAGGTACTTAGACGAATACAGAATAGAAAATCGTCTACAAATCTACAGTCTGTAAGGCCCACAACGTTCTCCCATTCACAATATGTAAAATAATCTACATAAATAAAATGAACCTAATTAAACATAGTGACATGATTAACATGACAATCACTAAAAAATAGTTGATATTAATGATGTACTCGTATAATGTCAAATAATGACGAGAATATGTCAGCATTGTAAAAATAAAAAGAATAAAAAAGAACATTGAGAGCAGTTAATAGACTTTCACATAGTTATGCTGTTAATGAGGTACCAGGGAAGCCACATGTGCAGAAGGAATTAATGCCAAACTTCCCTGTCTTCAACGTAGTCTTTTATCTTATGATATGCTTTTTTGATAAGGACACGTTTGATGTGCTTTTTAAACTTTCCATCGCTAAGTTCTGTAACTGACTTTGGCAACTTGTTATAGAAGCGGATACTGTTTATTAGAAATGATTTGCTAGTTTTAGTCAATCTAAATTTTGGAATCACAATTTCATCTTTACTACGTGTATTCAGGTAATGGAAATCGCATCGTTTTTTGAAAGGGCCTAAGTTTTTTTTATTTTTATTTTATTTTATTAAATAGGAACAACAAACAGCTACAATATAGAATATTACAAAAAGAAAACATAAGTTACATAAATAATAACGTAGCCCACAGCGCTGTTCACAGGTTACCAATAACATATAAACTTTAAATTTACTAGGAGGTGAACTGTACATGCATAACAGATTCAGTAAACATAAAAAAAAAAACAATAAGAAAAAGTATTTAAATAAAATAAAACCATTATTATATTAAAAGCAATCGAAAAACTAGTCCAGAAGTTCAAGTGTGTCATACAAAAGGCTACGAAACCTTTTCAAAGAACATGCAAATATATCGATGTGTTCAAATGCTTCATTGTAGGTTGCTGCCATTCGCCGAATCGGTGAACGTGCACCAGTGTTAGATCGGCAGGTGCCTACTGTAAAGAGTTTGCCTGCACGCACTTGCCGTCTATGAACAGTTCTGGGGACTGCATAGCATAATATATTATTTAAATCAATACAATCAAAATTGCCATTAACAATGTTATACAATGTAATTGCTTCTAATTGTTTACGTCTAGAGCTGAGCGTCAAAAGCCTGTATTTGCTGAGCAATTGGTTATACGGTAAATAAGTTTTGTGACACCTGTAGTGCATTGCACGAAGAAATCTACGTTGGACGTCTTCTATCTTGTCAATGTATTTACCATAGAATGGGTTCCAGATGGATACAGCATATTCGAGCTGGGAACGGACTAGGGTTTTATATAGGCATAAGTACGACGAGGTCCGTTTAAAGTCATGCGTGGATCTCATTATAAATCCGTACATCTTATACGCTTTATTAACAATTTGTTCGATATGCAAATCCAAGCAGAGTTTCGAGTCAAGCAATATGCCAAGATCGCGAACCGCGTTTACTTTATTTAATAAAACATTACATAATGTGTATGAAAACCTTATTATATTTTTATTTTTGGTAAAATTTAGGTAGTTGCACTTGGGAATGCTCAGATGGAGCTTACTAGTGCTACAATAGTCCGTCAGTCGATCCAGGTCCTCTTGGAGAAGATAACAATCTTGAATGTTCCGAATAGGTCGAAATACTTTAAGATCATCGGCATATAACAAAAATTTGGAATGATGAAAACATTTACTAATATTATTTATATAGATAATGAATAAAAGAGGACCGAGAATAGAGCCTTGTGGAACACTGGATGTAACCCGAGTAGCATGAGAGTGGTATCCGTTGATAACAACCCGTTGACAGCGGTTAGTGATATACGAAATGAACCATCGCAACAAGTTACCACGAATACCATTGAAAGCTATACGGTTCAGCAACAATTCATGATCCACCTTGTCAAAAGCTTTTTGAAAGTCCGTATACACTGCATCAACCTGTATACGATTGTCGATGTTATCAAATAGGTCACTAGAAAAAGCCAATAAATTTGTTGTTGTAGACCTCTTTTTCACAAAACCGTGCTGTTGCTGTATTATAGTGCTATGTAGGATAGGATACACTTCATTATGTACTAGTCTTTCAAAAAGTTTCGACAAGGTAGATAAAATAGAAATAGGTCGGTACTGCTCAACACTACGCTTAGATCCACTTTTGTGTAAGGCGTGATATTAGCCTGCTTCCACACTGTTGGCATGACACCTTCTGCTATACATTTATTGTAAATTATAGCTAGGGGTCTACAGATAAAGGAAGCAGTGTTTTTAAGAAAAAAAAGCAGACAGCCCGTCAGGACCTGGTCCCTTAGATGGATCAAGGGATTTCAGTTCAGCCAAAACCGATTCCTCTTTAAAGTGTAAGTTAGAAATAACAATGTCGTTAGACACTGTTTCAGAAGGTAACTGCCATTGAGATAGTGCAGGTGAAGCAGGTTCATACGCGGAAGAAAAGAAATCAGAGAACATGTTGCAAATAGATTGAGGGTCGTTGGATACATCATTATTATATGTAACTTTAGCAGGTATACCGGGTTTGTCTTTGCGGTTGGAAATGTAGATCCAGAAATCCTTCACGTTTTTATGTATGCTATCCTCGATTGATTGAATGTACTTAGAGAAGCATTTATCACAATTTTCCTCAAAGAAGGCTCTATGCTCCGAAAATTTCTCATAGTCTGCAATGTTGCCGTATTTCTTCCATTTAACCCATGCCTTTTGTTTTTTATTGAGTGTGTTAATTAATATTTTAGAAAACCAGACGGGATACCCAGCGGTCTTAGATGCCGATAGTGGTGTGTGTTGTTTAATAATATTGATGATATTATTAAACAACACACACCACTATCGGCATCTTATTGTAAAATGTGCTTAGTGCCTCTTCGGATCCCAAGGGGACAAGCAGGTCAGTCCAGTCAATATCCTGAATTTTGCGGTTAATGTGCCCATAATCAGATTTGTAAAAGTTGTATTTTTGTAGCGGTCGTTTTTTCATTGGTTGAACGTCTACATTTAGAGTTATGTCACAGATAAAAGGTGGGTGATACGTGTCGATTGGAAGCAGAGGAAACAACGCAGCCGATACCTTACATGGTTGGTTGGATATGAGTAGGTCAAGGATTTTGCCACTAGTATTTGCCACTACATTATATTGTAAAGCATCTAGTAACGACATTAAGTTATTTAACTGGCTACAAGTTGTGGAAGCGCCTGTACCCAGCCCACTGCCGATGTGGGAGCCAGTTGGGCCACTGGGCACTTGGATCACACTGGTGATCCAAGTTATTTCTGGGAGATTGTAGTCGCCTATTATGTAGAAACTGTCAACACTAGGGTCACCCAGTATCTGCTGAAAGACTTCAAAATGTTGCTCATATACAGAGGTAGCCGTTCTGGGAGGTATATAAGCGGCACTGATAACATGACGCTTGGAGGGTAGTACACTCGGCACTTCTATGAGGATGTGTTCAATAAGATTACATGATTGTGAGTTAGTAAGAGTAAGAGAAATATCAAGTTCGGATGATTTGAGTGTTCGCAAAAACGCCACCAACACTCCGCCACCATCTAGTTTTTTAGTGGCAATACGATCACGATCACACCTGTACACAACATAGCGCTGATCAATAAATTCATTATTGCCAATTTCCGGTATTAACCAAGTTTCCGTGAGTACGATGATATCGTGGTTACCATTCAGAATGTTCATGTAAAGCGTGTGTAATTTTGTACGAATGCCTCTACAGTTTTGGTAGTATATGGATAGATGCTTATTCCCCTTCACTGGATAAAAGGTGTACCAACATGAAAATTACCAGCAAAATTAGTTCAAGCGACAAGTACTTGTACGTGTAATAACCAATATATAATATAACAGTTAAGTAAGAATAATGTTTCTCAATAATTATCCACTTATTAATGACACCAGGCATACAGTAATGCTGAGTTCTGACGATGCAGCAATAGACGCATTTGAGATATAACCCAGTAATAAGGTTACTAACAATCAGCATTATATTCGCAAGTTGCGGTAGTAATAGTTTAAAAAATATTTGGATACACATACTAAGGCGATGCGTTAACCAGTATGAAGCACGCATAAAATCAAGTTTAAATAACACATTTATTTTAAATTCATGTAGATTTATAAAATCAGGCAGCTTACCACAAGTTAGACCCAGAAATGATGCAACCGAAATGCACAGAAAATTGTTATGTCTCTGCATTTCTAAGTTTAAATCATGACCAGCAAATACCGCAATTAATATTTTGCATGTTAACTTTACATTATTAAGGGTTTTTATTTTATCCAACCATTTCCTCAAATGTTTGTTATAGATATCACAACCAGAAATTACATTATCAGACAGTCGGGCGTACAGTCTAGGCAAACACAAGCAATTTGAAACACAGCCTTTACACACAACAGAGTAACTTAATAAGGCAAATACAAACCATATAAAAATATGAAAAGAAACAGAAGTATGCAGGTATAAAAATGGAATCGAATTACAGCTTGTTAGGGGTGGAACCACCATCAATAAATGTATTTGGTGGACTACTTTTAATCTTACGAATATCTTCGGCTGTATGTATTGCAAAAGCAGTATCGCCATCCCGTTCGCGCACGAGAATAGTGGCGTTTCGAATCCAGACGTACTTAAACTTGCGCAGTGTGGCAACTTCTTTAACTTTCCGAAATAAATGCTTCTTTTTGAGTGTCAGATGCTCATTCATGTAAATAGTCGCTGGTGTACATGTGAAACCCAACTGGTCAGACTTTATATTCTTGACCTTGCGAAAAGCAGCGAGTAAGTTATCCCGCAGGATACGCGAAGATAATTTTACAACTACGTTTTTTGGCCTATTTGTTTGTTGGTGAGCATGTGGAACTCTGTGAATCGATATGATATCTCTTTGAGTAACAGGGAAGTTAATAGCAGTACTAATCGACTCCATTATGTGAATCAGGTTTTCACTTCGCGTTTCAGGCATGTTTAAGATCTCCACATTGCACTGTCTTGCTTGCTGTTCGAGATTATCGAGTTTGGTCTCGAGGAGAGTAATAGAAATGTTTGATTGCTCAGAACTTTGTCGACTAATTTCATCTACACGTTTCTTGAGTTCAACCTGTTCCGCCGAATGAAATTCCACAGAAGCTTGCAAGTGTGTCACTTCAAGGGATAAATCGGAAACATTCTGTTTCAAAGTATTATGTTCAGTATGAAGATTACTCATCTCACATCTTATTTCTCCCAGGGCAGATTTAAATTCGCTATTCAATTTATTTAAATTTGTTTCCATTTCATCACGCCAGCCGTCTAATGTACTCTTTATATCGTCTTTGAAACTTGCAAGCGTACTATTTATGTCACTTCTCCATCCCTGCAACGTTATATGCAGCTCAGTTGTAAATGCTTGGAATGTGTCAGCTGTATCCTGAGCGACGGATTCATTAGCTAGAATCGTGGAGGTGCTAGAGTTGCACGGTGGGGCAGGACATTGTTCTATGATATCGCACGACATGTCCATGCTGTCTTCGTGTGTAGGAACTAGTGCGGCCTGTACGGGTGTAAGTAGGTTAGACCGCGTACGGCGCGTAACATTGTTGCAAGACGGGCATTTCCAGACTGCCTTATATTCATTTGTGAGGGCTTCAAATTGACGAGACGTTATATTTAAGCATTCGAAATGGTAACTGCCTTCGCAGGTTTTGCATTTATGAAGCCGATCCCCGGTTACGAAAAGTGTATTACAGCCAGCACATTTCATAATGACTCAGTTGTTATCGGTCAGCGTTAGTTTATAAACAACAGATTGGTCAGACCAGACGACAAGCAGCGCCACCTACCGCCGTGGGAAAGATTGAAGTAAGGCGTCAACTTTCGATCGATGTATAGTATGTACGTAGATTAGCAGTACGGAGCTAATGAGTGCGCTAATGAGGGATTTTAGCAGTTCTAATGATTAGACACAGATGGCGTTAGTTTGTATGAGTGGTGTAGTATGACATTGCAAAATCGAAGTTTTTCAAAGCACTGATTTAAGTCTCAAAACTTTTTGGAGATAATGAACTATAGTTTTAATATGACACACACTGGTTTCAAGATTTTTAAAGTATCTAATTATGGATTTACGGCACTTGACAGTTTCAATTATTTAATTATTGGCACAAACAGCGCTGTTTTTATCACGTACTCAAACGCAGTTCACACACTATGGAATTCGTTCACTTCAACTCTGGACTTGCTTCAAGACTTGATTCAACCAATTATGGTGAATAAACACAATAATAACAGCTTTTCTATTTTTATAAGTTAAAGTTTACACAGAGAAAAAAACTAAGATCAACACACATACAGCGCCACCTAGCGGTTTTTGAGTTTTTGCGAACATACAAGATATTTTCTAGGATATAAAGAGACGGCAGAGTTAGAATATCAATTTCGCTGAATTTGTTTCTAAGAGACTCGCGAGGCCCCATTTTATAGATTGCGCGGATTGCCCTCTTTTGTAAAATGAAAATTGAATCTACGTCAGCTGCCGATCCCCACAACAGAACGCCATAAGACATAATACTGTGAAAATAAGCAAAGTAAACTAACCTAGCTGTGGCTACATCCGTCAACTGCCTTATCTTTCTTACTGCGTAAGCAGCTGAGCTTAATCTACTTGAAAGAGCTCTAATGTGAGCACCCCATTGCAATTTTGAATCTAAAGTAATTCCCAAAAATACAGTTTCCGAAATAGCATCTATTTTCTTGCCATCAAGTTTTAAGTTTAGACCTACTTGGGGTACATTCGGTAACGAGAACTTAAGACATTTAGTTTTGTTCGCATTGAGTAAAAGATTATTAGCAGCAAACCATTTCGAAAGAACAGCTAGACTATCATTGACATGTAAGACATCTGTATCTTTTCTATCTATTCTAAAAATAAGAGAAGTGTCATCAGCGAATAAAATTATATCCGAGAAGTTAGCCATCAGGTAAGGAAGGTCGTTAATATAAACTAGAAATAAAAAAGGGCCAAGAATTGAACCTTGAGGCACGCCCATCTTAACTAAAGACCCCGAGGACGTCGCCCCATTAACGTTTACTTTTTGCTGCCTGTTTGATAATTAGGAAAGTACAAGATCAGCAGCCTGTCCACGAATTCCATAGTGGTGTAATTTACAGATCAGTGTATTGTGGTCAACGCAGTCAAACGCTTTTGAGAGGTCACAGAAAATGCCAATCGCATCCTGGGAATTCTCCCAGGATTCCAAAATGTGACTGATGAGTTTTACTCCTGCGTCAGTCGTCGACCTACCTTTCGAAAAACCAAACTGTCGACTATGTAAAATCCCATTTGAGTTAAAATGTGACAACATCTCGTCCAGCATGATTTTTTCATAAATTTTACTCAATGCTGGAAGCACAGATATAGGTCTATAATTAGAGAGATCACTCTTACTACCTGATTTGAAAATTGGTACTACTTTACTATGTTTCATTAAGTCAGGAAACGTACCGCTGTCTAAACATTGATTAAATATGCCTGTTAGGACAGGGGCAATTGTGTCAATGATATTTTGAAGAACCTTAACGGAAATCCCTCATAAGTCTTCACTGTTTTTATGTCACTTTTAAATGCTGTTTTAATTGTGGCAATAGAAATGGGTTTGAATTCAAAACTTGGAATGTCCTTGCTGAAGTTTTCTTTAAGAAGAGATTCAGCTAATACAGATGATGAGGGGATATAAATGAGCAGTGGTGGCCAAGTGGTAACGGCCGCGACTTACGAGTCGAGGTCGTGAGTTAGAACCCAGCCAGGCGCTTTAATTTGTGTATATCATTTAATCGCCACTGCTCACAAGGTTATTTTTTTTCTTTAGTTGGGTCATTGTTCTGTTTATTTCATTCGTCAAAAGTAGATTATTTTCGACAAATAGCTCATTAAAGTTTTTGTGTGCGCGGCACTCTTTGTACTAAGTGTGCTAGCACACTGTGCTACCACGAATAAGGTGAGGCCGCGAGACTGCGGTGGCCTGTGAGCACACTGAGCACGTACGTGCTGTGAGTCGCTGAGTCGCGTGACTGGCCATGAGAGTCGCGATTGTGGTGTGTAGTGATGATGACAACAACGCGACACAGCAAGGCGGCACACATACACAATAAACTAGGCACACGCGGTGACTAATCGGTTAAGCTCGTCACACAGTTCGCACGAGTGATGATGAGGGAAAGAGAAATGAGAATGTTTACGTGAAGGACATCTAAATAAAAAGAGTGAGTGACGAGTTTCGTTCAAAACTCACAACACGGACTTGATCGTACTAAAATGTTCTGCGGTGTAGCTTATCTGTGGTGTGTGCTAGCACTTCAAAATAAAAAGAGCGAGTGACTCCTTTTATCCAAGTGAGCAGCTACAATTGTAATGAACACCGAGACTTTTGTTGCTGAAATACTTGCAAGGCCACCAATTTGGAAGTCTGGTCGCCCACAGCACAAATATAAACTATAGTGAAGTGGTAGTGGGAAGAAATTAAAGTATAATTTCCAGATTTTCACGTACTTCTTGTGGAATTCTCCATATACGTCGATTCCTATTCAACTTATATACTCCACAATCTCTTCCAAATATTATGTCTTGAACCAAAAAACTATTACTCTCTATGCAATACCGAGATAACTTTGATAAAAGACATTTCGCTCTTGGACTTCCTTACTGGTCGCGGCGGCGAACGTGACTGCCCGTGCTCTGCAAACGATGCCGCGCGAACGGTCGCTTCGCCAAACGCCTCGTCGTTCGCACCGCCGCGCGCCGCGCCGATCCCCGTGGCCAGGCCGTTAGTTAAATAGTTGTTACAAAAAGTTTGTGAGTAAATTGTATTTTTACGATATAAGAATATTTTTTAGGTTAGGTGGATTTATGTGCAGTAAATAGTTTCCTTATATTTATACCATCATCATCATCATCATCAGCCTATAATGTTCCCACTGCTGGGACACAGGCCTCCGCCCGGTGAGAGGAAGTGGCACGCGAGCCCAGTGCTTATTGGTAGATGTCACATGTCTGCGATTTTCCTCACGATGTTTTCCTTCACCGTTTTGAGAGCAGTGGTGATTAAATCATTTACACATAGAAAAGCGCCTGGCTGGGTTCGAACTCACGACCTACAACTCGTAAGTCGCGGCCGTTACCACTTAGCCACCACTGCTCATTTATACCAATCGTGTTTTATATAATACGTATTTATTATGAAATGAATTTGATTGACTTGCGGATTGCGACGTATCTCGCAAATATATGACTTTCCGTCCAAAAAAGTAACAAAATCATATCCACCCTACAAAAGTTTCTCCTATAGAAAATTGGAAATGATTTTTCTCTTAAAGTATGGCATTTAGAAGAATGGACGATGTGTTAAATTTTAGTTAAAAAATAGTAAAAAACGGTATCCTAATTTGCGTTAGGCTATGAGGCTGAATCTAGCCAATAAAGCCGAAAATATTGGGCTCTCAGTTCAGACGTTTTAATAAAATTCAACGTTCAATTACTTTGCTTTTGGGTCATTATTTCTTTTTAACTAATTCGCAGAGGTATCTAAGTAAAATATATTCAAGTCGTATGTAAGTATTTCTTCAGATAAATTCATGTTTTGCAGATTCCTCAGTAAAGACATGAATGAATTTGAGGGCCCTAGATATACCGCCATAAATCTGTAATCTCATATTCTACAGATTTGGGAATTTCTTAAAATATTTAAGAAAATCTTAACCAAATTCTTAAATAAAAATTATTAACCCAGATATAGTGCTTTCTCAGATGTAGGCTATGCCACTTTATGCACGCGTCTGGATTGAGGGCCCAAGTTATTTAATCATAACAGTTTTAATTCACGTTTAAGAAATTTATGGCCCTTGCTTTTTTTATGAATTTTCAACTAATTTCCCTATAAGTCTTATTTGGTTTTGCAAGGGTTTAAAAAAGAAATCATCAAATAACTTCTCCCGCTCTGGGTGGAGCAGGAGGGCGTGTCAGATTTTTACTGACTAAAACCCACCCGTGTTCCTTCAGTAGCCCGTATGCCAGGGGCTGTGGTGTCTCTTTCGAACAAACCCGCACCCCTGGCAGGCATTGGCCCTTGCGGGCCCATAATTTTTTGTGCTGACATCTCTTTGAGGCGCGCGTGGATCACAACGCGCCGTCGACTTGGGCTTGGTCCTTACCGGACAGCGAGCTACCCATTACTCGCCGTCCACAAGCCCATGCCTACGGTGGCCGGAAATCGGCCTGGGATTCCCGACGCCCAGGGCGTCTCCGTATCCTGCGGCGGCTAGGGTCGCGAGGGCGCATATGCTGCCGCTCCCTCACGTGCGCCGCCTCCCTCTTCGCGAGCATTACTGTTTCGCTGATGGAGGTGACGGCTACCCATGCCCTCTCGCTCCGTACCATGGCCTGGACCAGGGCCGGACGCGAGAGATCGCCGCCACCGATCGCCTCCACGAGGACACGGCGGTGCTCCACCCAAGCCGGGCAGACCGCCACCGTATGCTCCACCGTGTCCTCAGGGCGATCTTCGCAGTGGAAACACCCGGGCGTTTCCTCCCGCCTTATCCGAAACAGGAACCTCCCGAAACAACCGTGTCCGGTGAGGACCTGCGTCAGGCGGAAGGTGAGGATGCCATGCCGCCTCTCAAGCCACTCCTCAAAGAGGGGACTTACCGCCGCAATCGTGGCGTGCCCAGCACTGGGTTGCGACAATCGCATTCTTCATGTCGCCATGAGATATCGCCGGAGCTCTGTCCGCTGTGCCGCGATTTCCCGCGGCAGCGGAGTTACGCCCCGTCGTTTGGCCTCCTCGCGCCACTCCCACATTTGCGCGAGGACCTTTGCCCCCTAGTATAATTTTACACGCACTTCGATTCCCTGTTGTTTTGCGCTTGCCGTCCTGTTTTTTTTCGTTTACGTGAGCCGTCATTTATATTGGCCACTATTTCTTCGATTCCGTCCATAATTTTGTCGGTTTTCTAGGAAAATTCTTCTCAAAATTACGAAAGCAATGACCGTCACACAGCTGATTATCTTTTTTTTAATTTAGCAGTGTTGCCACAACTGATTTAGGGATATCATAACAAAAAAACAATGATTTTTTTTAGACTTGTCCGGTTTTGTTTGATATTTTTCGTACTAACGGCAATTCTCCTTACGGTTTTGTCCGGTTTTGATTGGAGAAAAAATCCCTTAGAATTTTAATAAATTTCTAACAGGACAAGTCCGCTTTTGAACGAAATCATCATTTTTAACAATTTTTTTCTCTAAGATCGGACCGCTTTTGATACACAATACTCCGGGGTTCGATAGATATGAGCTTAAAGAGTGCAAAAAAATAAAAATAAAAAATTCGAGTACAGTGGACAAGTCCGCTTTTGTTCCCCAGCTCCTCATGTTTTATTAGGTTCATTTTATTTATGTAGATTATTTTACATATTGTGAATGGGAGAACGTTGTAGGCCTTACAGACTGTAGATTTGTAGACGATTTTCTATTCTGGATTCATCTAAGTACCTGGTACTTATTTACAGGCCTGCACTGTCCTCCCATACATTTTATATCTGAAAACATTGTTAAAGCCAATCATTTTTAAAAGAGTAACCGTGGAGTTTCTTGCCGGCTCTTCTCCATAGGAAACAACATTTTGGAACCGTGCACCTAGCTTCTGACGTTTCATAAGTGCCCATGCAGGTTTATATGAAATAAAAATATTTTGATTTTGATTTGATAGAATCATGTTTCTTTATATTCTTTTTAGACTTAGACATCCGGTTAGTCTGGAAGCCAAACCCAATTTAGTTGTACAAGGCTAGGCAGATTGATTGGTTTTAATTGACAATTTCGCTTTACATGTTAATTGGAGGTCACGTAGTGACCACCTATATCCACGAAATGGTAAATGTTTTTCAAACGTTTTACTATTCACGAACTAACTAGATTCCAAATCTAAAAATATATTACTGTTACAACCTACAACGAGCTAACTACTAAGCGAACTAACTAGCTAACTATAAAACGAATAACCCAAACTAAAAAACTGTACTAATACATAAATTGAATATAAACACTAATACGCCGTAAACACTAATACACACTTTCGAAAAAAATGCAATTACTATTCACCAGTTCACCTTTCGTAATTTCTTACGAAAAGTGTTTTCTTTCGAACATAAATAAAAATTACAAAAATACGAAATTTATAAAATGTCAACAAACAAATCAGCCAAATTACTTTCAATTGAATATTATCTTTATTGCTATAAAGATAAGGTCGTACACACATGGAACATTTTGCGACCAATCCCGTCAAACGTCAAACCAAAGACAATGTTGATCAAAGGTGTCCGTAGACGATCACTGTAGTTTTTTATGGTTGCATATTTTTCCAAAATATTATTTTAAATTATTTTTTATTTCAAACCTGGCAAATTACTCTCAATAAAATTGATTTCATCTTTGTTGGGTTATCAAATGTATAAACCTGGAATATTTCGCGATGAATTCCGTCAAACCAAAGATAATATAGGCCTTCGGACAAATTGCCATAAAGAAAAATGTAATACATTTTAGGTTTATTTAAACAGATAAGATAAGTAACACGACCAAATATAGGAGTCACTTTTTACAAAATGTTGGTTCTTATCAGACCACCAACTGTATTTTACGGATTATAAATACTAAGTGCTTCTCTTTTTAGCGTAGTTTAACCGCTTTAGTAAGAGTGAGAAGTGAACATATTTCGAAGTAAATAAAAACTGCTAAAACGGTAAGAAAATTTCATACACTATCCATAAATATACGATGTTGTGTATGAAAATTCAGATAAAGCAGTCAAAATTGCAGTTTTAACATGTCATTCCTCCGTTGCTATGCAACAGTTCGACCTGTTGCTAGGCAACAGGTCGGACTGTTGCATAGCAATGGAGTAAGGTTATTTTCGTTACGGAATTTCTGGATTCGGTCTCCACGCTCAAGGCCCGCGATAGAAGCTTTGTAATAGCTTAAAATATCCCAGGGAAACTCTAGCATCTAGTTGGTAAATTGCACGTACAGCTCGTTTTTGCAGAACAAAAATATTTTGAATGTCAGCGGCTTTGCCCCACAGCAGAATGCCGTAGGACGTAACACTATGAAAATAACTAAAATAGACTAACCGAGCTGTATCAACGTCAGTGTATTGTCTTACTTTCCTGACGGCGTAGCACAGTGTGTTATAGGACCTGAGTTGCGTTCATGTCTCGTTTATGTGTCCATTCGATAGATCTAGCCATGATACAGCGTTGCTAAAAATACCGATGGTATTTTTTTGCTTAGTTATTTAGATATGATTTTTTTAGTGAAAGGGCAATGACCTTAAGAAAATCTTAATTTCAAGATTACTCAAAAAATATAAAACATATAGTTTTTTTTTTAATTGATTAAGATGTTGCAGGATTTTATATAACTACATGTTAAATTAGAGGGTTGTAGCATAAATTATTGAAGAGTAAGGATTTTTTTTCTGAATTTCACATATATTTATTTTTTTATAAAACTATGGCGATGTAGCATTTTTTTTATTACATAAAATAGTCACTACTGTTAGTAATCATATTCTAAAATTTCACAAACTGAACTCATGCGGCAAAGGAGATAAATCGTTTCTATGTATTTTAGGAATTTCTATGGAAATAGGGTTGTACGCACGGAGTTAATCACGGAGTTAATACAAAGAGGAGCTGTTGTAATCAGATTTCCCTAAGAAACAATGCGTGACAATTTGCGGGGTGAGGGGGGTGTTAGATCCCGCCCTTAAACTCGGTGATCCCGCCCACTTCTTTATTCCATCTACCGGTCAATAGCAAAACTACTCGCTCGTTCTGTTTATTTTACTTTGAAGTTACGTAACTATCTCACACTAGATGTCACTAAGTGCAGGATGCAACAGGGTCGTACTCAGAATAGGGTATTAGACACATTTTTGAAAAGTGTCTTTTATTTAGATTCTAACGGTAATAAACCACCAAAAAAAAAACACAACGTTTTTATTGAATCGATTAGTGCGATAAAAATGCATTTTCATTTTTCGCGCGTGATTTGACGAAAACGCTGAACGCAGTGGACGCCATATTGATCTGAGGGTATGACGTCAGCTTGCTGTGTAAACAAATGCGCTGATATTTTGTATGATAATTGTTTATAAATTTTAAAAAATGAGTTATTATTCTTCTTATCGCTGGTTTGCTGTTCCTGAATGTAAGATAATATTTCAATAAAAAATACTTAGGTTACGAAAATAGTAAAAGTACAAAGTTGTTCAGTTGATTAGTTTAAACAGCGTTATTAAGTAATAACACGGCGGGTACTATTTTATGGTGTTTAAAAACAGATCAATAAAAAATACTTTGGTTACGAAAATAGTAAAAGTACAAACTTGTTCAGTTGATTAGTTTAAACAGCGTTATTAAGTAATAACACGGCGGGTACTATTTTATGGTGTTCAAGAACAGATTAAAAAAACTGAAATCTTTGAATTGAATTTTAAAATTTATTTTGTTATTTCATGAATTAAAACCGAGTGGCGACCGCGTACGGGAAGATGTAGAGTGGGAAGGCCTCCCACAAGGTGGACCGACGACCTTTGAAGGCCGTGGGTATCCGCTGGATGTGGGAAGCACAAGATCGGTCGAAGTGGAGGAGCCTGGGGGAGGCCTAAGTCCAGCAGTGGTCGTATTTCGGCTGAAATGATGATGATGATGATGATGATGAACTAAAACGAACATTTTCGGACTGCTTTTTGCCTAAGCTATCTAATAATATATTTATAGACTTTTTCTCATACAGGAAAAGTTTTTATCCAGTGCGCAAACTGTAACCATGAATTCAGCATATCATTCTAGACCCCAGAAATCTTTCGCCGGTTATACAAAAAAAAAAATTAGCTGTTCCATACATTTTGACCGCGTAGGTATTGCACTTTTCTATGAAACAGCAGATTTTTTTTTATAACGGCGAAAAATTGCTGCTGTAGGGGGTCTATAATGATATGCTGAATTCATGGTTACAGTTTGCGCACTGGATAAAAACTTACCCTGTATAGAGTAAAATACTCTATTGTCGTACCGGGAGTACTCCGGTATTTTTATAAATTTTACGAACCATTCATATTTATATTGAAATAGTGATATAAATTTTTGTAATCCATTGCTGTCTTAGATTATCTTCGGAAAGAAATCTGAACATACATCATTTAAAAACTAAATAAATTATGTAGGCTTTAAGATCTTTTAATTAAGTAAATAACAACTACCATACTTAGTTGTCTCACGGAGGGAAAGTACCACGGAGTTTAGAAAGAAGCGGAGATGCCACAAGGCAATTAGGTCGTGCGCCTTCAATTCGGCTATGACGTCACAATGGGCGGAGCCGAAAACCTTAGTTTCGAGTGAATCGTCATCGCGTCATGGTCTGTTGTATTTTGATAGATTTGAATTGTTTAATTGTTTTAATAATGAACTGCGCTGTTTTTGGATGCAAAAATTGTTCTGGATTAAAACGGAAACATATTGGTGGCATAACATTTCATGTGTAAGTCCCTAAAATTAATATTTTCACTTTAAATCACATTTTTTCGATTGTTCGCCAGATTGTAGCTAGTGACATCTGTCGTAGAAGGAATGCATTCTAACCATTTCTCAGCAATTTTGTGTTATTATCATTATCAATGCATATTAGGACCAATTTTTCGAAACAAATAACCTGCATAGGTTTATTTTGCTCGCTATACGTTATTTAATAGATAAATTACATACCTTGATACATGAAACAAGATGAATTTAAAATATGATAAATGCGCCATCTGTCGGTAAGTAGTTGGTTCTAAGTGATGAATAAAAATGGGTGCATAATGCCAGCAGGACCCTATTTTATCGAATTTATTATCTTTAGGTAATTTATTGTGTTTTTAATCCTTACTTATTTTTTGCCATCAAAAGATATACCATAAGAAAGTTTAAATGTTTATCATTTTAAACCTTATTTAATTGTTCATGCTACACTTTTGCAGATTTTAATAGGAGAAAATTACTTCATATCATTAAATGCACATGCATATGATCAAGATCCAATTTCCAACCATGTCACGTTGTTAACCAAGGCTATAAGCCATATCTATTGTAATACGAGACTTAATTATTACAGTAATTTCGAAAACGTAATATTGTCCAAAAGGCAGCATTTAAATAAAACTGTGTTGTTTAGTGGCCAATAATTAAAAATTGTCCGAATAAAGGTTTGCAGATTTTAATAAAGATTGATGATTTGAAAAACTTTTTGATTAAGCTACCTACCATACCTTAAATAGGAACTCATTATCCCACATGACACTATGAAAAAAAAAAAGATCGGTTGGGTAATAAATAATGTGGTCCCGCCATACTAAAGTACATAGAATGTTCTGGAACAAAGCGTCATGCTTTGTAACGCCATAGTGGCCAGTGGACGAACTAAAATGACAAACAGCTAGTTCAGTTACGTTGTCATAATTCCTTTCACCGCTAGATGGATTTACAAAAAATGGGCACGTACGCCGTACCTCGTCCCCCTCTCACCCGCATTTAGGCGACGCTTCCTTCTAAAGAGATTTTGCTTTGAGGCATCTCTGCTTCTTTCTAAACTCCGTGGAAAGTACTTTAAATTAATTTTTGTAGATAGAATATTTTTAATTTGTAGGAGATTGTATTTTTATGAGTAATTCCATATATGAGACAGCCGCGGGACATTTGTTACACCAATTACGGCCCTGTCTTTTTGTTATGTTTCCGTTTGTTGTTCATAGTTGACAACATAAATGGCGGCCTGTTTACAAAATGGTATAAGAACTACAAACATATAATTTTGGCGACTAAAAGGTATTTAAGAATGAATGTTGAACAAATCTCAATACATATTATTATTAAAATATGTTAACACTGTGCTCTACGTACCTAAATATTTTTATTTACCATGACACAAAGTGTCGCCATCTAGTGTCGGGTAGAATTATATATTAAAAAGACTGACGCTTAGAGATTTTTCTAGAACTATTTTGATAAATTACTCATAAAATTACTTAGAAATGAAATGTGATGCCATCCGTAGCATCAGAACGTCTATCTGAGTAGTTTTTACAAGATAAAACACAACATTTCATTATTATTTTTCTTCTAGCGCGAATATGCTATAAAATGGGAACGTGTTCAAAGTTGTGCACAGAACTTGACAGGACAAACGCCAACAATACACTGACAAAGGCCACGCCCACGTGATGACGTCAGGACCTGGTTGAGAATCACAGTGCACAGTTGCTTAGGCCGGCTCCTCTTTGTATTAACTTTGTTCAACATTCATTCTTAAATACCTTTTAGTCGCCAAAATTATATGTTTGTAGTTCTTATACCATTTTGTAAACAGGCCGCCATTTATGTTGTCAACTATGAACAACAAACGGAAACATAACAAAAAGACAGGGCCGTAATTGGTGTAACAAATGTCCCGCGGCTGTCTCATATATGGAATTACTCATAAAAATACAATCTCCTACAAATTAAAAATATTCTATCTACAAAAATTAATTTAAAGTACTTTCCACGGAGTTTAGAAAGAAGCAGAGATGCCTCAAAGCAAAATCTCTTTAGAAGGAAGCGTCGCCTAAATGCGGGTGAGAGGGGGACGAGGTACGGCGTACGTGCCCATTTTTTGTAAATCCATCTAGCGGTGAAAGGAATTATGACAACGTAACTGAACTAGCTGTTTGTCATTTTAGTTCGTCCACTGGCCACTATGGCGTTACAAAGCATGACGCTTTGTTCCAGAACATTCTATGTACTTTAGTATGGCGGGACCACATTATTTATTACCCAACCGATCTTTTTTTTTTTCATAGTGTCATGTGGGATAATGAGTTCCTATTTAAGGTATGGTAGGTAGCTTAATCAAAAAGTTTTTCAAATCATCAATCTTTATTAAAATCTGCAAACCTTTATTCGGACAATTTTTAATTATTGGCCACTAAACAACACAGTTTTATTTAAATGCTGCCTTTTGGACAATATTACGTTTTCGAAATTACTGTAATAATTAAGTCTCGTATTACAATAGATATGGCTTATAGCCTTGGTTAACAACGTGACATGGTTGGAAATTGGATCTTGATCATATGCATGTGCATTTAATGATATGAAGTAATTTTCTCCTATTAAAATCTGCAAAAGTGTAGCATGAACAATTAAATAAGGTTTAAAATGATAAACATTTAAACTTTCTTATGGTATATCTTTTGATGGCAAAAAATAAGTAAGGATTAAAAACACAATAAATTACCTAAAGATAATAAATTCGATAAAATAGGGTCCTGCTGGCATTATGCACCCATTTTTATTCATCACTTAGAACCAACTACTTACCGACAGATGGCGCATTTATCATATTTTAAATTCATCTTGTTTCATGTATCAAGGTATGTAATTTATCTATTAAATAACGTATAGCGAGCAAAATAAACCTATGCAGGTTATTTGTTTCGAAAAATTGGTCCTAATATGCATTGATAATGATAATAACACAAAATTGCTGAGAAATGGTTAGAATGCATTCCTTCTACGACAGATGTCACTAGCTACAATCTGGCGAACAATCGAAAAAATGTGATTTAAAGTGAAAATATTAATTTTAGGGACTTACACATGAAATGTTATGCCACCAATATGTTTCCGTTTTAATCCAGAACAATTTTTGCATCCAAAAACAGCGCAGTTCATTATTAAAACAATTAAACAATTCAAATCTATCAAAATACAACAGACCATGACGCGATGACGATTCACTCGAAACTAAGGTTTTCGGCTCCGCCCATTGTGACGTCATAGCCGAATTGAAGGCGCACGACCTAATTGCCTTGTGGCATCTCCGCTTCTTTCTAAACTCCGTGGTACTTTCCCTCCGTGAGACAACTATGTATGGTAGTTGTTATTTACTTAATTAAAAGATCTTAAAGCCTACATAATTTATTTAGTTTTTAAATGATGTATGTTCAGATTTCTTTCCGAAGATAATCTAAGACAGCAATGGATTACAAAAATTTATATCACTATTTCAATATAAATATGAATGGTTCGTAAAATTTATAAAAATACCGGAGTACTCCCGGTACGACAATAGAGTATTTTACTCTATACAGGGTAAGTTTTTATCCAGTGCGCAAACTGTAACCATGAATTCAGCATATCATTATAGACCCCCTACAGCAGCAATTTTTCGCCCGTTATAAAAAAAAATCTGCTGTTTCATAGAAAAGTGCAATACCTACGCGGTCAAAATGTATGGAACAGCTAATTTTTTTTTTGTATAACCGGCGAAAGATTTCTGGGGTCTAGAATGATATGCTGAATTCATGGTTACAGTTTGCGCACTGGATAAAAACTTTTCCTGTATGAGAAAAAGTCTATAAATATATTATTAGATAGCTTAGGCAAAAAGCAGTCCGAAAATGTTCGTTTTAGTTCATCATCATCATCATCATCATCATTTCAGCCGAAATACGACCACTGCTGGACTTAGGCCTCCCCCAGGCTCCTCCACTTCGACCGATCTTGTGCTTCCCACATCCAGCGGATACCCACGGCCTTCAAAGGTCGTCGGTCCACCTTGTGGGAGGCCTTCCCACTCTACATCTTCCCGTACGCGGTCGCCACTCGGTTTTAATTCATGAAATAACAAAATAAATTTTAAAATTCAATTCAAAGATTTCAGTTTTTTTAATCTGTTCTTGAACACCATAAAATAGTACCCGCCGTGTTATTACTTAATAACGCTGTTTAAACTAATCAACTGAACAAGTTTGTACTTTTACTATTTTCGTAACCAAAGTATTTTTTATTGATCTGTTTTTAAACACCATAAAATAGTACCCGCCGTGTTATTACTTAATAACGCTGTTTAAACTAATCAACTGAACAACTTTGTACTTTTACTATTTTCGTAACCTAAGTATTTTTTATTGAAATATTATCTTACATTCAGGAACAGCAAACCAGCGATAAGAAGAATAATAACTCATTTTTTAAAATTTATAAACAATTATCATACAAAATATCAGCGCATTTGTTTACACAGCAAGCTGACGTCATACCCTCAGATCAATATGGCGTCCACTGCGTTCAGCGTTTTCGTCAAATCACGCGCGAAAAATGAAAATGCATTTTTATCGCACTAATCGATTCAATAAAAACGTTGTGTTTTTTTTTTGGTGGTTTATTACCGTTAGAATCTAAATAAAAGACACTTTTCAAAAATGTGTCTAATACCCTATTCTGAGTACGACCCTGTTGCATCCTGCACTTAGTGACATCTAGTGTGAGATAGTTACGTAACTTCAAAGTAAAATAAACAGAACGAGCGAGTAGTTTTGCTATTGACCGGTAGATGGAATAAAGAAGTGGGCGGGATCACCGAGTTTAAGGGCGGGATCTAACACCCCCCTCACCCCGCAAATTGTCACGCATTGTTTCTTAGGGAAATCTGATTACAACAGCTCCTCTTTGTATTAACTCCGTGGTTGTACGTAATAAAAATTGTGACATTATTCAATACCTAGTACATTTATCGTATCGTTTGAGGCGAGATACTCGCCGAATCGTACAGCGACGAGGGTGATAAGGAGCCGAGAACACTTCCGAAAAAAATATAAATAATAGAATGAAAAATAGTTTTGCCATAATTATTAGCAAAATATGACATAAACTTTCTTTTTATCCCCGCTTTGCTTTCGCTAGGTTGAGAGAAGCAAAGGCCACTAACAGCCTAATATGTTTTTTTTTTTTTTTTTAATAATTTTGTATTTAGAACACTACTGTTAATCTTTTCAGTATTTCTAAACAAATTTAATAACGCAATTTAAATATTCAAAAACCATTAACGCCTCTTTGCCAAGGAATCCAAGTCTCTATTTATGGAATCAGGTGTGCCTTTTGGGTACAGGGCGTTTAAAATGTCTGTCCTCTCAACTGGAGAAAGGTCCATAGGCCGAACTTTCGAGCCTCGTTTATATGCTTCTGTTTCAAACAAATTAAATAAATCTAGCCGAGTCAATGCTACGGGTCGATCGTCTTTGCATAATTGGTCTCCTACCATGTTAACAGGTACACCCGGAGAGTGAAGAGTACCTATATCTGCCACTCGCTGACCAAAATGAGGGTTGACGCCCTCATGTCCCTCTTGTACTAAGTCACGCGGTCGAGGCCCGAGATGACATCCCCCAACAGGATGGGTCAGCTCCTGTTGAGGCGAAGCAGCGCCATGGGTCTTTGCCGGCTCCATGACGCCTCACCCTCGCTTCTCCGGACATCGTGTATGAGTATTGGGTTTTAGCATAGCTTAACGAGGGTGGACCCCTTCCCAATACCACACGATGCCCATCATAAGAAATTAAAAAAAAAACATAAAATGTTACAATCACTTTGTTGACAACCCTAAGAAAATCTTTAAAAATCGAAAACTCTGGTACCCAGCCTTTGTAGCGGATTGCGGCTGATTTTTTGTACGAATATACATAAACATGTTTACAATATAAATACACTGAAAGAAAATACGACCATGCAATGTTTGGCCAGAAAAAAAATGATTAAGAAATGATATAAAAAATAAAATAAACTGCTTACAAGAGTTTGATTAATCAGTTATTTATACGTTAATTTGTTCTTTTCGTCATGGTCTATTAGACCGCTAATCAGTTTATACTTAAATAATAGATAGAATGGAAGTAATCACTTTTTTGGTTTCTATGGAATTTTCTCGATTTTTTTAATTTCTCAAAAACTACTATAGGTAAAGTCACCGGGATTTTTTTAAACGTTATTTCCTAAGAATGTCTTTCTAATAAGCATTGAAAATGGTGATGACCGCAACTCGGCTCCCATAACACACTGTGCGTAGGCGGCCGAACTGAGCCTTCCCGCTAGGCTTGATATATGTGATCCCCACTGAAGTTTGGAATCTACTGTTATGCCCAGGAAAACTGCCGAGTCTACAGCTACAAGCACCTCATTATCTAAGACGATGTTGGGTCCCAGATTTCTTATATTCGGTAAAGCGAACTTTATACATTTAGTTTTTTTGGCATTGAGAACTAGATTATTTGTGGTAAAACAATCCGAAACCTTTGAGAGTGCACTGTTTACTCCTAACATACTAGGTAGCTGTGTCAGCTAGAAAACGCTTTATGCCTTCGAAGTACCAGTTTGTCATAACTCGGTAGGAGCACACCTTACATATTAAGTAGCTGTGTTAGTTAGAAAACGCTTTTTGCCTTCGAAGTACCAGGTTGTCATAACTCGGTAGGAACAAACCTAATATAGGTAATTGTGTCAGCTAGAAAACGCTTTATACAGTAGAAGTACTAGGCTGTAATAACTTGGTAGGAGCACACCTAACACACTAGGTAGCTGTGTCAGCTAGAAAACGCTTTATGCCTTCGAAGTACCAGGTTGTTATAACTCAGTAGGAACACACCTAACATAGTTGTGTCAGCTAGGAAGCGCTTTGATTTTAACATATTATTTAATATGTTATAACAAAATTAATAACGTAAAAAAAAACAATTAAAAATAGTATTAATAGTATTAATAGAACAATTTTCGACTTCTACGCGGACGAAGTCGCGGTCAAAAGCTAGTATTAATATAAAAATATAAAAGCATTTTTATTAATCTAAAATATTGTAGCCCACCGGTATCGAGAACAAGGTCCAAGCTACCCGCGGTCAGGGCTCCAGAGAGAGGAACCTTCTAACAATGCGAGCCTCGTCCAGGAGTACCGCTTTCTGGATCAAGCCTTTGACCCAGCTGCCCAACGAGAGCCTCCTCAGATGTTGGTCGAGGCTCTTGGCTATCAAGCTATTGGCTGAAACGACTATCGGTACAATAATCGCTGAGTCCACATCCCACATGTCGACAACCTCCCGAGCCAAGTCAAGATACTTGATTTGTTTATCTTCAAATCAAATCAAATTTCTTATTGCATTCATGTGTACATTGAGTTGTTTTACAATAAATATGAGTTCCAACATGAAACCCGGTTATGGCACGGCAACGTAATAATAATTTTTAACACTTAGGGAATTCATTTAAATAAACATATGGGTTTTTTTTTTGCATTATTGCATGACCATATTAAATCTGTAATAAAATTATTAGTTAATCTAGCTAACGTATTTACTAATTTGTTCCAGGTATTCTGTGACGGAGTAAAAGCATTTTTGTGTTAGATATTCTTTTAATTTTATGGTAAATCGATTGAAAATGGGTTCTTCTTTTATTTGTTCCGGTAATTTGTTAAAAAAAATTACTGCCATGTAATATGGGCTGTGGTAAAGCATTTTTATCCGAGAGGGTGGAAGATGTAATCTATTTTTAACCCCCGACGCAAAAACGACGGGGTGTTATAAGTTTGACGTGTCTGTGTGTGTGTGTGTGTGTGTGTGCGTGTGTGTGTCTGTCTGAGGCAACGTAGCTCCCGAACGGATGAACCGATTTTGATTTAGTTTTTTTGTTTGAAAGGTGTATTAGTCGGGAGTGTTCTTAGACATGTTTCATCAAAATCGGTTCAGCCGTTTGAAGATTATCAGCTCTTTTCTGGTTGAAAAACGGATTTTAGCCTCTGATCAACTCAAAATTTGGGATTCTATTACTTCAATGATATTAGACGAATAAAATAACCTTGAACTGATGCTGGAGCAACACCTGGAATTTCCAGGAAACCCAAGTTATTCACCAACAAACAGCAGAAGTATCGTGTTTGGGCTCATTGAAAAGGTCTCAATGAATAGATTATAGATAAATGGTGATTTAAGGGAGACATTAAGTTTAAAAAGCAAGAAATAAAAATTAAATTAAAAATTTAAAAAACCCCCGACCCACACAAAAACTCCAAAAAGTAAAAAATAATATTTATAGGCCTTTTAATTTTAACGTAATATTTTCATCAGGGCATTGTCAAGTCGGGGGACGGTCAATGAAAACGCCAAACAGAGGCCTAGCCGTCCCCCGACTTGACAATGCCCTGATCAAAATATTACGTTAAAATTAAAAGGCCTATAAATATTATTTTTTACTTTTTGGAGTTTTTGTGTGGGTCGGGGGTTTTTTAAATTTTTTTATGGCGTGTGTTCGCGAGGTTCCCGTCATGCGGGACGGTTATATCAACGATCTCTAGTCGATCCACCACCACTATATCAGGCTTATTGGCAACAATAGTCCTGACATGTCCATTTTCGAGAACTGGGTCGGGCACATACCTGGAGTACGGCACTTCTGATTCCACAAGGCTGTATTTCAGAGCAAGTTGCTGGTGGATAATCCTAGCTACAAGGTTGTGTGCATGCAAGTGCTCCTCGTTAGCTAGACGAGAACACCCGGAGATTATGTGTCTGATTGATTCTCCCGGAAGGTGGCATGCCCGACAGATGTCAACCTTACCATTTTTCACAATAAATCTCCGGTAGTTGTTTGTAATGATAGCTTCGTCCATAATTGCACAGAAAAAACCTTCGGTTTCCCCAAAGAGGTCACCGAAACGTAGCCAGGCTACGGACGCTAGCAGGTCGACATCGGGTCCATGTAGGGCCCGGAAAAAGCGTCCGTGAAGCTCCTTACTCTGCCATACCTCCATGCGATCTTTAGTGTCGAGCACTACAGGCTTGCGCTAGTTCTCTTTAGCAAAGGAGAGCGGGGTGAGACCCTTGTCTACCGCGACTACATCTCAATGCATCCCCACGTTGGCTTCTAGGAAATATTCCCTGAGACTGCATATCTCGCGATTGTGAAGGATCTTAGCGTTTAAGAACCCTCGACCTTCACATTTTCGCGGGATATACAGTCTCACTACCCATGGCCGTGGGTGATGCATTACAATTCAATTCAATTCAAATCTTTATTGCATATCACATGTGTGTACAAGATTTTAATATTATTTACAAAGTTCACATGGACCCTGTCGGGCACAACAATATGTAATTCTTAAGTAGCATGCTTTAAAATTAATAGCTGTATTCGATTATCATTAAAAAAACGAATCAATTTAAAATAAATAATATTAAATTTTAGGGTACTATTAAAATTCATTTAAGTAAATGCATGACATAACAATAATACAGTATATTTTTAAAATTACAAATCCATTGAGAGAAACTAAATACAAGGAATGAATATTGTAATTATGTCAGGGATTAAAATTATGTAAAATAAAATAAGTCAAATAATAAAACATACAAAAAAAAAAAACAAAATCAAATAAAAACAAAATCAAATAAAAACAAAAGTCAAATAAAGATAATTAAATTAATGTCTAAACATGAATGAAATAATGGTGAAAGTCGGATGACTTACGATTTTTTTAATGATGACATCAAAGTGGGATTTTTTTAATGATGACATCAAAGTAGGATCCATCCACTTTGATGTCATCATTAAAAAAATCGTTCAGTGTGTAATAGCATTTATCGACTAGTCGTTTTCTGAGCCGGCTAATAAATATTTTATCATTTTGATCCATTTTCAAATCGTTAGGTATTTTATTTTATTATTATTTATTCCATATGCAGTCAGCAGCGTACGGACCTTTCTATCCAGGGCGTTAAGTTCGGTGTGAGTCCAATTGAGTATGGCGAAAGAGTACATCAAAACCGGCATGACCCAACCGTTGAAGGCGCGCACCTTGTTTTCGCCTGATAAAAGACTATTAAATACTTTCTTCAGGCGACCAAAGACGCGCTCCTTCAACGAGTGCTTCATGTCAGGCATATCAGGAAGGTGCGCAGAGTTCTATCTACTTTATACAACTCCAGCACCCTATGAGCCATGTATGTGGCACCGAGTCATAGGCCTTCTTATAATCTATCCAACATGTCGAAAGATCCTTTCGGGAACGACGAACCTGTTGGCTAATGGCCAAAACAATGAGGAGTAGCTCCTTGGTACCACGGAACCCGTTTCGACATCCATTTTGAGAGACAGACATGATGGAGTTACTGTCTATATGATTGCAAATCTTAGCTCTCAAAATGGATGTTAGAACTCTAAGACCGTCGGTAAACACATGATAGGACAAACATTTTTGGGTTCCGCGGTACTACCTGATTTATGGAGTAGGTGGGTTATTCCTGTCGTTACAAACTGGGGTAGCGAACCAGACTCTAAAGCAACCTGATAGTGAGCCGCCAAGTAAGTGTGCGACCTTTGGAACCATTTGATCCAGAAGTTGTGCAGCCCGTCCGGCCCTAGAGACTTCCAGTTAGGCAGCGGACGGACTGCACGAGCTACATCTTGGGGGCAGACGGTAATAGCCCCCATTTCTGGTATTCGATCGCAGGCTCGCTCGACTTCTCGAGCCCAGTCACTTCGGTGTGACTGACAGGCACCGACCAGATACTGCGCCAAAATGAACACATAGCATCATCATCCGGCAGGTGCGGGTCAGCCACATCTTGGTCCGGTCGCTCCCAAGCTCTATATACCCACCTTTTATCACTTTGGAAAGTGCGGTTCTGGGTGTATCGGTCCACTCGCCGCTTGTACCTACGAATACGGTTCGCCCATGCATACACTTTCTGCTTTAGGAAGTCGATGCGCTCTCTGACACAGGACATAAAGTCTTGAGGACTGATATCAGTCCCCGAGAACGCCCGTTTCACAAATTGCATCACTCGAGGGGGAGTATTACTCCCTGAAGCAGATTTGTTTCCCGATGGGCGCCTAGCCCCACCAATACAGCGTTCAATTCTGTACTGCCAAGCTGGTGCGGCTGGTTTCAGTCATGTAGCTCTTGAATCATTCCCGAATTTGACGTGAACTACACGATATGCCGCTACAGCCACACAGTGCAGAATCGAATGAGCATCGGTGAGGTCTTCGCAGTCATCAAAATGGGTAAACTAATTAGAACCATGGCCCACATCTCACAGAGAGAAAGTTGCAGATAACATTTTATAAATTTAGACATACTCACAGTGCCAGGTCTTTATGTACTGATACTTTTAAGTAATATGGCCAAATACATACAAGATTATGAGACAGTAGAAGAACGGCAGATAAGGGAAGGCACGCGTAGACTGGACTTGAAGAATAAAAATTTTACTAATAAGAACCTAAAAATTGTTAAACACAGTCCACGATACCAGTCTTGAGCACGCCACGATTGCGGCGGTAAGTCCCCTCTTTGAGGAGTGGTTTGAGAGGCGGCATGGCGCAGCCTCCTCACCTTTCGCCTGACGCAGGTCCTCACCGGACACGGTTGTTTCGGGAGGTTCCTGTTTCGGATAGGGCAGGAGGAAACGCCCGGGTGTTTCCACTGCGAAGATCGCCCTGAGGACACGGTGGAGCACACGGTGGCGGTCTGCCCTGCTTGGGCGGAGCACCGCCGTGTCCTCGTGGAGGCGATCGGCGGCGGCAATCTCTCGCGTCCGGCCCTGGTCCAGGCCATGGTACGGAGCGAGAGGGCATGGGGAGCCGTCACCTCCTTCAGCGAAGCAGTAATGCTCGCGAAGAGGGAGGGGCGCACGTGAGGGAGAGGTAGCACATGCGCCCTCGCGACCCTAGCCGCCGCAGGATACGGAGACGCCCTGGGCGTCGGGAATTCCAGGCCGATTTCCGGCCACCGTAGGCATGGGCTTGCGGACGGCGAGTAATGGGTAGCTCGCTGTCCGGTAAGGACCAAGCCCAAGTCGACGGCACGTTGTGTTCCACGCGCACCTCAAAGAGATGTCAGCACAAAAAATGATGGGGCCCGCAATGGCCGATGCCTGCCAGGGGTGCGGGTTTGTTCGAAAGAGACACCACAGCCCCTGGCATACGGGCTACTGAAGGAACACTGGTGGGTTTTAGTCAGTAAAAGTCTGACACGCCCTCCTGCTCCACCCAGAGCGGGAGAAGTTATTTGATGATTTCCCACCCAAAAAAAAAACGCTACCAGTCTGTAAAATTAATCAACAGGCTGCCTTTAGACATCAAAAGTGCCGTATACAGTAGCGCTTTCAAAATAAGTGTCTATATGCTGTTCTTCTACAGCATATAGACACTTATTCAATAGGTAATTTTGTAAACCTTTGGTAAAACTGTAATTTTTAATGAATTGTAATTGTGTCGAGACAATCATGGGTTGAAAAATTTTGTTTCATTTTGTTAATTCTAATTTATCGTATACTTATTGTTTATTTTAAACCAAAATTTTCACTTACTTCGTCAAATTAACTACCTATTCTTAGGAAGATAGGTAAACAAAAACCAAAAAGTGCACCTTTTTCTAAATCATTGTTGGAAATAAAAATAAAAGTTTATAGATGAAGTCCAGGTTTTTTTTCAGGTTAGGTTCTTTTAAAGTACTTATTATGCAGTTTTCGTTGGCATAAAGAAATAAAGCATATTTCGTTATATTTGCTGAAAGTAATCCTCCCTAGCCGCGCCACATACTTTAAAGATTAATTAATCACAATGAATAGTTTCTTGAGAGAAAAAAGTTTCAACGAAGAGTAGAGAAATGGTACTAATATATAAATTGATTTATGGATAGTTAATATTAAATATTGCAACATTGACTTGCTGCAGAGTATACCTTCCAGCCGGACCACACCCTAAGACCAATAACTCCTTAACTACAGGCGTTTATTGGACCATATTTGTCGTATGCGAGGTACTCTTTAGGTAGTTTTTTTCGGGATATTGATTTATTAATAGTTAATTTTTGTTAAGATTGAAGAGAGGATCACTCAATCCACATGCACATGAAAAGTGTGCATTTCAATACTCTGCCAACTTGAGCGTGACGTAAGGAAATGGGAGAGCCACATAGTTGCAAAACAAAAACGTCACCTGGACATTCTCGAGCGCGGTTCATTTTAATTTTATTTTCTCTTAGCAAATCTTAGGAAATCAGTCATGAATCACGCAAACAACATAATCTGCTGATTTGCACAAGGCGAAGTAATAGTAAAATCATTAATAAAGTGTGGAGCGTGCAGCCGCTGAGAACTATGTATTTCCCACTTCGCGCCATTCTGCCCTTCTCAATCTTTCTGTATCTCTCACTCTCTCGCACAGTCCCCATAGTACACGGAGTAATGAAAAAAGCGGAGATGCCGCAAAGCAATTAGGCCGAGCGCTTTCAGTAAGGCCATGACGTCACAGTGAGCGGAGCCGAAAACCTTTGTTTTGAGTAATTTGTCACCGCGTTATGGTCTGTTGTATTTTGATAGTTTTTAATAATGAAGTGCGCTGTTTTATGATGGAAAAATTGTTCAGGATTAAAACTGAAACATATTGATGGTGTAACATTTCACGTGTAAATCTCTAAAATTAATTATTTTCATTTTAAATCAGATTTTCTCGTTTGATCGCCAGATTGTAGCAGTGACATGTGTCGTCGAAGAGATGCATTTTAACCATTTCTCAGCAATTTAGTGTTTTTATCCAAATCAATGCATGTTATGCATTGATTTAAATAGTAAAGAACGGTCGTCCGAACATTTGACGGACGCGGCCGCCCTACAAAGAACACTAACGCCATCTATTAGAACTACGATGTCAATCGGCGTGTCTGCTCCTAGACGTAACCTTGTAAGAATGGAGTGTGGTGTTTTTCGAGGTACCTACAAAGAAATAAAATAATAAAAATCAATTTTGTACAAAATTTAATCATAGAGTAATATTATTAAATCTTTTGATTTCATCGGCTACAACGAGCGCCGCTGCAAAGTTATGTCGCGCTTCTACGCGGCTTCGCGTCGTCTTTGCCAAAGGTTGAGACAAATAAGAAAGAAAATTGTTTAAATAATGTTAGAAGTCGATTTAATGACATATTTTTAACTTACCGGGGATATGAAATGTTAGCATTTTTTTAATGTGCTTTTTGTCGTAGTTCACGCAACCCTTCACGGCACAACTTGGCATTTTTGCTTGCAAAAATTTACGACCGCTCCAAAGACAGCCGATCGCGTTCTAGTTCACTTTGTTAACAATAGGGAAGACCATTTTGGGACCAAGTTCGAGGCGTATATGTCAATGATGTTATGACCAATTTTCGAATCAAATAACTTACATAGTAGGGTGGAGCGCGGTTGTATGGAAAATTTTTTTTTTCCTAGTTTTGAATTCTAATAGGGGGGGATTAGTGCCTTATGTTAAAGTAAAAATAACTGTTCTTTTTCAGTTCGATAAAATAATATCTTCTACCTCCGCTTGGACCTTGAAATTTTAAGATTTTCAGAAAAATCGTAGTATTTTTAGGGTTCTCTGTTAAGTATATAAGAGGTATATAGGGAGGATAAATGATACTAAATTATATATTTAAGATATGAATAATGTAATTAAACGCAAAAGTAGTACAATTTTTACTTATAGCTAATAAAAAAACAAGTTTTCAGTCGGCCTTAAAATCTCTTTTTGTCTCAAATTTTGGCATTTTCTTACGGGATTCCAATTTAGCTTTTATGGCTCCCAATCGTGATGAGTCCTTACACTGGGAAGTGCAAGCTTCTGTCGTCAACTTTACAGCTCTTTCAACTGCTTGGGTATGGCAGGGAAGACGTAGAAATAATAGTTCACCCTCGCCACCAGATTGGACTATTTGTTGAATTTCTTGATCAGTTAGCTGTTTCAAGATCGGAGGTTCGGTAATAGTTTGTTGCCAATTTATCATATCGATATAATTCGACGCATCAAAGTTAATATCTGTCACTTCAAACAGCCTTGGTGATGGAAGTTGTGACATACTACGTGCTTTTAATACACGCCGGGCTGCCAGTTCACGAATGTGTCTCTTGTCATCTGTAATCATTGCAAGTAAGATGTTTTCAGGATGTGCAAAATAGCTATTGCGTTGAATGACAGGATCGATGACCTTTTTTAGATTTTCTGGCAGGTACCTAGAGGTCGATATGATTTTAAAAAGATGCCGAGCTCCATCTTTACAGGACGGTTTATTTTTAATGGAGAACCAACATGGGGCGTAAACTTTTATGACAAATGTAGCCAGGGTTATCAAATTATCTGATGGTTTTTCTGTTGCTACATACAAACGTAGTATGCGATTAGCACGTGTGACCCAACGAGCATGAGATAGTCTACCTGGGGACCTATTCGCCAGATCTTCTGGAAAGTCGCCTGATTGTACCGCTGAGACAATATCGTGCAAGTACTTTTGATCTGTACTCAAATCTACAGCTGTTGTTGGAAGCGGTTCTCCTTCGATCGGATGGAATTTTTTAACTGGCAATTGTTCACAAGTTTCCAGTGATTTTCCCAACTGGCCTGTGTAAGTCTTGGGTCCCGAAGTGGCTCCGTCAATATGAAAAAACAAGTGTCTCAAAGGAAGTTCGTTCATATGAAGTAAACAAATTACCCACTGGAGAGGTCTTTGCAGATATTTTTCCAGGAGGCGTATAATTCCGCCATATTTTCCAGTATTAACATTTGTTCCATCACAGCCAATCGCCATAAGATGCTGTGGAGAAACGCTTTTGTTGGCCAAAAACCCTGTGATTGCGGTTTCTATTGCCTTTGCTGAACCTGTACTTGGTACTACGTACCCCATATAAATAGAACCCGGCTCCTGAATGAACGAGATATTATGCTCTTCAATACACGTAGTTCTATAGTATTTATTACCTTTTTTAACAATTTTTAAAGTTTTGTCTTTCTTTCCGTCAAAGTATAAAGCAGAAAGCTCTGTATTAATGACTTCTTTCACTAATTTCTGTCGGTTTTTAGATCTCTCCCTTCGTAATTTATGTCTATCAATAACCTCAAGATCAGATCCAATATCGTGCAAAACGGATGATGCGATCGCTGCCGCCGCTCTATCAGAGACACCATATCTGTCGCACGTCTTCGATAACGTAGGTAAGTTAATATGTGAGATCTTTCTTCTCTTTATTTCAGGAATGCCATCGTCTTTAGTGTTTAGGAATTCATCAGCTGTACTACTACTTCGCTTGGATGTCGGGGATGTCGGTGATATCATGGAAACGTTAATTTCTGTATCAACTGTCATAAAACTGTTACTCAAGGATTTACTTGTGGAGTTTTCGCGATCTAGTTTCCGTTTAAGGGTCTTTTGTAGTTTTTTTGTCGTAGTAATATCAATTTTACCGATAAACATATTTCGAGAAGTTCGTTGATCTATTAAAAACGGTTGTTCCTGTTTGGGAACCTTTTTATCAGTCGGGCAGATGCAATGTGGGAGTTCTTTACATTTGCAAGATGCAATATCAAAGAGCAGCTTACCATTTTCGCGAAAACTTTCCAATTTTTCTGGAGAAATCTTCTTAATAGACTTAAGTAAATTCTTGCATTTCAAGTGATATGCTTTTAACATCTGTATGATTCTCGTTCGTGTTACAGTCGGAATAGATGCTGTTTGCCATATACCTTCAATCCTAGGTACCACTACATCTGCTACTTGTGAAAATGTTGGCTCCTTTGCAGTTTCTAATTGTAATTTGTGCTGATGTCTCGTCCATTCATAATACTTCATTACATCTTCATAAGTAGGTAGATAATTGTCTTTAATATCTTCGATACCACCAAACAAGGGACACTTAAATGCACTACGAGTCTTTTCCATGCTTCAAAACAAACGTCCGACCTGCCACTTGGAGTAATAACTGTGCACTGATACGACAAGTTGCAAAAAGCGCGCGCTGCGCAACGAATGGCCTCCCCGCGCGCCCCCGCACTCTTCTTGTTTTAAGTACCTAAACCAACGTAAGAATAAGTTTATAATGATTAGAAAACAAAGTAGACTATTGTAACTATCGAATAATAAAATAAAAAGTAATGAATATTTATAAATGACAAATTTAAGTAGCGTCAAACATGGGTCTAAAAATCAATTTGTTCAAAAGTTCAGTGACCTTGCGGAGGCAGATAATCTAATCTTATTCAAATTATATTTTGTGTGTGTTATGTTAAACCCTAAACGCACCCTTTTCGCGCTATTACATAACTTTAATACGAAAAAAGTTTTTTCACTCCACCCTATTACATAGGCTTATTTTGCTCGCTATAAGTTATTTAATAGATAAATGTCATAGTTTTTGATACCTACATGATACAAGATGAATAAAAAAAGAGTTTTCAAACCGTCAGATTAAGAAAATTCCTCCACATAATTGTCAGGATGACAAGGGCATCAAGATGGAGCGTCTGTATAATAATATGACGCGCTCGAATATTTCAAGGCCACGATTTCTTTTTGCATTTTCAAAAATCGAGCACGACTTTTGGTTGCGTCCAAATCGTCAGTCTTTTGAATAGGAGCTTACTGGAAGGCTGACTTAACATCCCCTCAATATCTGACGCGCTCGAAGACTTTTTTTTCCCTTTTATATACCCCTTTGCACGGCCACCCCCACCATGCAAACCGGCAGATTAATATTTTTCGGTTATTAGAAACATGTGGGGCGCATACACTATTACCTAAGATCTGAAGCGCTCGAGTATTTCTTTGTGACTGTTTTTTTTTTTTACATTTTTGAAAACCTGTACCTACACGCTCCCTCCACCAGTGAAATGGTATACATCTTATAAACTTTTTTTTTTGCATCTAACCTTCACAATCCAATAGGTCCCCACGACGCTCGAGTAAATTACTATTAGCCTCTTGGCCTCTACTACTATAATATTTCTACTTTCCAACTCGCAATATTTTTTTGTTCCGTTTTTGCTTCGTTTTTAGTAACTTATATTTTATTTTGATGGTAAGATGAATTATAAACAGTGATAGGAATAGGTAGTGCCTATTTGCCTAAACTTCGAAGAACAGAGACAAGAAACGGAGACTTCCTTCGGACAATTTTTTTTTCCCGGGATGCGGGAAAAATCTTCAGTAAGTTGAAAATAAGCTTTATTTAAGATGTGTAAAAGCTATATTTAACTAAACTTGCAACTACCAAATTTTCAGGATTTTCACGTAAAATCCCGAATATAATCTAACTTTAATTAATGATTTGATACAACGGTTAGTTGGGTCTTCGTAAGTTGAAAATAAGCTTTATTTAAGATGTGTAAAAACTATATTTAACTAAACTTGCAACTACCAAATTTTCAGGATTTTCACGTAAAATCCCGAATATAATCTAACTTTAATTCATGATTTGATACAACGGTTAGTTGGATCGTAAATATAATTCGAATACATGAATTAAAGTAGATTATTTATATCGGGATTTTACTTGAAAATCCCGAAAATTTGGTTATTGTAAGTTTAGTTAAAATAGCTTTTACACATGTCATCTACAGGATAAGTTTTTATCCAGTGCGCAAATTTTAACTTACTGAAGATTTTTCCCAAATCCCGGGAAAAAAAATTTAGTCCTAAGGAAGTCTCCGTTTCTTGTCTCTGTTCTTCGAAGTTTAGGCAAATAGGCACTACCTATTCCTATCACTGATTATAAACCTATTACTTAACTCGTCCGTACATTTTGTTCATATTCAAGCAGAGCGCACAGTTGCCGCGAACCACTGGGCGAATACCGCTGACATTGCCGCTGAATGAGCCGCGCGGCGTCTCGAAAAATGAATCATTCATTTTTGTGTACCTACCTATTTGTTTTTCCCGCTAGTCGCCCCGCATTAAGCTGTCGATGATAACGGCAAGGTCGTGGCCAGGCCGTAAGGTAGGAAACCTTCCCTACCTTCCTTGTTTTACTAATTCACGAACGTAAGAAGTTATAATTACAAAAGGTCAAAACATTGACATATATAACTGCGGACTGGACTAACCGCATGTTACAATGACGCCTCGAACTTGGTCCCAAAATGGTCTTCCCTATAGCGAAGTGAACTAGAACGCAATTGGCTGTCTTCGGAGCGGTCGTAAATTTTTGCAAGCAAAAAATGCCAAGTTGTGCCGTGAAGGGTTGCGTGAACTACGACAAAAAGCACATAAAAAAAATGAAGACATTTAATTTCACCGGTAAATTAAAAATATGTCATTAAATCGACTTCTAACATTATTTAAAACAATTTTCTTTATTTGTCTCATCCTTTGGCAAAGACGACGCGAAGCCGCGTAAAAGTTCGACATAACTTTGCAGCGGGCGCTCGTTGTAGCCGATGAAATTAAAAGATTTAATAAAATTACTTTATGATTAAATTTTGTTTTATTCGAAGGCCAATGAAAACTTAATAACACAACAAACTGCAACGAATATAAATTTTGAAAAATATAAGGTTTTATTTTATTTCTTTGTACCTCGAAAAATACCACACCCCGCTCTTACAAGGTTACGCCTAGGAGGAGACACGCCGATTGACATCGTAGTTCATACTAGTTCTAATAGATGGCGTTAGTGTTTTTTGTAGGGAGACCGCGTCCGTCAAATGTTCGGACGACCGTATCTTTACTATTTAAATCAATGGGCCAAAAGGAATCTTGCAAAGACGGCCTACTTATATACTTTAGTACTTACCTACAAACCTACTAAAACAAAAATACGAAACAAATAAGTTGGCGACGAATAATAAAAACGCCACTAAAGGTGGTAGGTCTGTCAGGGGTGCGGGTTCGTTTGAAAGAGATACCACAGCCCCTGGCATACGGGCTAATGAAGGAACACGGGTGGGTTTTAGTCAGTAAAAGTCTGACACGCCCTCCTGCTCCACCCAGAGCGGGAGAAGTTATTTGATGATTTCCCACCCAAAAAAAAAAAAAAAAAAAAAAAAAAAAAAAAAAAAAAAAAAAGGTGGTAGGTAAACCATAAGAATAATAAATATTACTTCTTATGCGAAAACCGTAACGCCAACATTATTAATTTGGAAACCACATAGCTCGTTACTAAATACTTCTATAGTAAAAAGCGTTAAAAATGTGAAGGTATAGGTAGTTAAAGTCATTTATATGACAAGATTCTTTGGATACACAAAATACGAAATATCCTTGGTTTTCCTCGCATCGTTTGTGCACACAGTACAACAGTTTGGCATATTGAACAACAATAAAATTAAAAAAAGATACTATTATAAACGTCCGCGTCGTATCGCTGCCGTTATCAGCCCTTGTCTTCTTCTTCTGACTGAGCTAGACCAAACCGTTTTGTCTTCCAGCGGGCGCCGGTGCTCGGGGCCGCGCCTTGTCGGTGCCACGTCACTCACGATAGCTGTGCATGTAGTAGTGTAGGTACCTACTTACGCACGGCGGCGTTAGTATGAAACTTGGCTTCTGGTTATTCTGTGACCCTACGCTGGATATATTTTTAGGTACCTACAGATATTTTATAGGTATCTTGGGCCAGTTTCTATTATGTTTCTCTAAATGACAGCCGAGGGAGAAAATCCGATTATCCACCCTGTCGAGGATAGCATGGTGGACAGGTGAACAACCGTTTCCAAATATCCACCTTTTTTTTTTTTTTTTTTTTTTTTGGGTGGGAAATCATCAAATAACTTCTCCCGCTCTGGGTGGAGCAGGAGGGCGCGTGTCAGACTTTTACTGACTAAAACCCACCCGTGTTCCTTCAGTAGCCCTTAAGCCAGGGGCTGTGGTGTCTCTTTCGAACAAACCCGCACCCCTCGCAGGCATCGGCCCTTGCGGGCCCCATCATTTTTTGTGCTGACATCTCTTTGAGGCGCGCGTGGAACACAACGCGCCGTCGACTTGGGCTTGGTCCTTACCGGACAGCGAGCTACCCATTACTCGCCGTCCGCAAGCCCATGCCTACGGTGGCCGGAAATCGGCCTGGGATTCCCGACGCCCAGGGCGTCTCCGTATCCTGCGGCGGCTAGGGTCGCGAGGGCGCATATGCTGCCTCTCCCTCACGTGCGCCGCCTCCCTCTTCGCGAGCATCACTGCTTCGCTGAAGGAGGTGACGGCCCCCCATGCCCTCTCGCTTCGTACCATGGCCTGTACCAGGGCCGGACGCGAGAGATCGCCGCCGCCGATCGCCTCCACGAGGACACGGCGGTGCTCCGCCCAAGCAGGGCAGACCGCCACCGTGTGCTCCACCGTGTCCTCAGGGCGATCTTCGCAGTGGAAACACCCGGGCGTTTCCGCCCTATCCGAAACAGAAACCTCCCGAAACAACCGTGTCCGGTGAGGACCTGCGTCAGGCGGAAGGTGAGGACGCCATGCCGCCTCTCGAACCACTCCTCAAAGAGGGGACTTACCGCCGCAATCGTGGCGTGCCCAAAATATCCACCCTAGGGTGGCTGTTTGAACTGTTATAGGGGGGCCAAATGGAATAAGCCGCACTACGTAATCCGCACTGACAGTTTTCTCCAATTACCTCTGAGTTTGCACCCCTGTCCAGTGGCAGGTGACCTGCAATGATCTTTATATCCCTTAAAATAAAGTTGCTTATAAGTTGATGCATTGACAAGTCCGTGAAAATAAAAATAAAAAATAACCCCCGACCCAAACAAAACTCTAAAAAGTAATAAAAATATATTTAGACTTTTAAGTTGTAGGTAATACATTAAGGCATTGTTAAGTCGGGGGACGGCTAATGAAAATGCTAGGCCTCCCATAACGGACAGCCCCCTGTGCAGGGCCTACATGGAGGCTGAGGAAACCGTTGCACATGTGCTTTTAGAATGCACAGGCGTAGCCCAGATTAGAACATAAATCCTTGGGGCACCCAAATCTTACACGGATGTTCTAAACAGACCAGGAGATATCGCTAACTTCTGGAGAGAGGTGGGCTGGCTTGAATAACCACCGACGGCCGCCATGGCTCACGCACAATGGTCCACTTAAAGGACTAAGTGCGGAAACCATACCAAATAACATAGAACATGCTAGGCCTCCCCTGTTTGGCATTTTTCCTGCTTTTCAAACTTTTACCCCCTTATTTATTAGAAACGTTGCTTAAAGTTATAAGATATTTAAACGTCAAAAATGTATGTTTAAACAAACGCTAATCATTACTTAACTTTAAATGGCGTTTATTAATTCCATAATTAATAAACGCCAAACTTCCCCATGGAAGTTTCGCTTATATTTGCGCAGCATTGCGTATGCTTCCCACAGTGAAGTTTGTTACTAATGTATCCTCAATCCTCGTCCTGATCATCATTTATCCGTAACCTGGAGATTCCAGGTGTTGCTCCCCCATCAGTTCAAGGTTACTTTGTTCGTCTAATATCAATAAACTACGAAATTTCGACTTGATCAGACCCGAAGATACTCAAATCCCTTCATCAACCAGAAAAGAGCTGATAATCTTCAAATGGCTGAACCAGTTTTGATGAAACATGTCTTAGAAAACTCCCGACTAATTCAACTTTCAATAAAAAAAAAAGAAAAAAAATCAAAATCTGTTCATCCGTTCAGGACACACACACACACACACACACACACACACACACACACACACACACACACACACACACACACACACACACACACACACACACACACACACACACACACACACACACACACATACACACCCAGACGCACACACACGCACACGCGCACACGCGCACACACACGTCAAATTTATATCACCCCGTCGTTTTTACGTCAGGGTTACAAACAAATCACAATGATCTTTATTTTCGTTATCAACTGTCAACGTTACAATAACTTGTGAAAGGACTATACCTACTGGCTACTGATACGACATAAAAGCTCTGTCAATGCCCAATAGGGTATTTTCCAATTTAATAAAAACTATTTTAATTTGAAGATGGGAACGATATATTTAACAGAAAAATAAAAATAAATTTATTTAAATCCATTTTCTCAATTAAAAACGATTTAAAGCAAATTTTATTTTTCGATTTTTTGAATTTACCGCCAAAACGCTCCTTACGATGACTTTTTATCACGTGACGTCAACTTTGTGTAAACTAAAGTAGTTAGTAAGTAAATAAGTGAGTGTCGTGTTTATAATTAACAAGATTTTTATGGATAGAAAGTGAAATTACTGGTGAGCGGTGCCTCTGTGCACAAATACTCCTAAAATTGCACCAAATTAAGTATTTGCACTGGTGCTGTTTACACAAAGCTGACGTCACGATGTCACGTGATAAAAAGTCGTCGTAAGGAGCGTTTTGGCGGTAAATTCTAAACAACGAAAAATAAATTCGATTTTAATCGTTTTTAATAGAGAAAATGGATATAAATAATTTTATTTTTATTTTTGTGTTAAATGTATCGTCCCAATCTTCAAATTAAAATAGTTTTTATCAAATTGGAAAATAGCCTATTGTAATGTGCGGTTGACGGTACCTATTATTGTAACACACATGTAGTTTCTTCACAGCCAGTAGATTTTCAAGAGTTTTTCTTGGAGCATTTCAATATTCAAAAAAATAAAACAAAATATTATTGTGTAAGTAAATAAGTATTGGCAAAAATGAGATGGTAAATCGTGTGATAGATTATTTCTTAAAACGAAATTATGGCCTAATTCTATCTTTTTTATGAAAGTTTAATTCGGTACAGTCGTCGACAAACGGTTAGACATTAATTACATTTCCTACAACAGGATACCTTACTGTGTCGAGTCGAATCAGACAGCTAATCATATATTAAGATCCATAGAGTATGATGGTGCCGTTTGTTCACGACTGTAGATACATTATTTACTTCGTTATTGCGGATGCTCATAAAAGGCTTTTTTACAGGTTTTAAATATTCGTCATTTGATACATGGATACAGAATGTCCCCACCATGTTATTTAATTAAAATGGAAGGTTATCTAGGAATCACGACTAGACGAATTTCTTACGCTTTTCTATGAATGTTGAGCTGTATCGAACTGTTTATATTTGAATGTATTTTATCAGTAACTGTAGATTTGTTTATGGTAAATTAAAAGTTTTGTAAACAGCGTTTTTCTTTTGTCTTGTCAATTCGACAAACTTTGACCCATGAACTTTGCATTTTGAGTTTACTGACTATACATGTTAAAACAAAATCAGAGTAAATTTTTTCATTAGTTTATTAACAAAGTTAATACTACATAAAGTCACTAATTAAGGTCTTAAAATTAAATGTAAATCATAATAAATTCATAGTAACACACAGTGGTCCACAATAGGTACTTAATCAGTAATCATAAAAACCGTGTGGGATCAAAATGCAGATAGTGAGTGTGAACAGACAAAGTTTTTCTCATATTTCATGTTACTTCCCCTCGTGGCAGTCTTCATGATGCATTCAAAAACTTCTGCTCAAACAAAGCTGCTCACAATACCATCGGTGTTATGTCAATTCAGTATTAACCAACAGGCGAGCCAACAAAACCGTGGTAAAGCTGGATGTTGCTGGCCTTAAGCGAAGCAGAATCAAATAAAAAGGTATGTTCTAGTAAGTGCAGAAGCTGGCGAGGGTAGGGTAAGTCTTGAGCCGCAACAGCTCCAGCTCGGTCTGCAGCATCACGATGGTGGAGTGGTTGGCTTGCACCTCACGGATCAGCTTGCTGCGTAACACGATAGTCTCCATCCTGAGCGGAAAATATTTTCACTTTCAGGTTTATGTGGAGATCGCTGTGATCTACACGACTGACTTGATCCAAATACCCGGTCAGTTCTACTTTCAAATCTATTCTACTTTCTGATCTGACTTAATATTTTCTGTCAGCCCAAGTTCGCACAGGCGCTTTTTTTTTTAATCGATTTAGAAAAGGAGGAGGTTATCAAAATTCAAATTCAAATTCAAAGATTATATTTCAGACCATTGGATCCATATAGTGTTAGTATAAACTTAGCCTATGTTAGTAATCTCAATAAATTAAAAATAAGACACCTAAACATTAATTGGCTACATGTACATGTGCACGCACATGTCTGCCAGCCCAGAGCCTGATAAAAGGTCCATCAACCTTGTCCGCCAGTGTAACTAAAATATTATTAGGGCTACCCCTGAATCGCCGTAGCATCGAAGCACACCGTTTGCGCATGATGGCGTGAAAGTCATCTACTCGCGCTTCCGCAAACATACTCGATGCACTGCAAAACCGAGGCAGCCCCAACAACATCCTCAGCGCATTATTACATTGCACGCGCAGAGCGTTGTAAGCCTTCTGCGTATACCTAACCCACAGGCTACACGAGTAAAACGACTGGCAGTAGGCTCTGAAGAGCGTCAGTTTTACCTCGTCAGAGCACCGCGAAAACCTGCGGGCAAGCATATTGCATCGACACGTTTTTTTTTTGTTTAAGTTTGGGCATATCTCCGTCATATACATGGGCGTAGCTAGGGATATTGTCTAGAGGGGTAACCGTCTAGAGATGGAGATCTTATATGACGTAAGTGGCATAAAAAAAACATGTAAATTAGGCTACCAAGACTTGAATAGGTGACGTTTGCATTGTTAAAAAGTTATCAGATCGAGTGTAGATCGAAGCCCCCAACTCTACAAACCTTACATCTAAGTCAAAATGTACAGCTTTGCTGTTCGCGGCCAGTATCAGGACACTTGCGCGAAAGACACTTGCGCGCATGGCCTTTTGCGCGAACGGACTTTTGCGCGAAGGGACACTTGCGCGACAAGACATTTCCGCGAACAGACGTTTGCGCGACTGGACTTTTGCGCGACTGTACCTTTGCGCGAACGGATATATGCGCGAAAGACACTTGCGCGAACGACAGTTGCGCGAAGGAGATATGCGCCAAGCCGCTTGCGCGAAAGACACTTGCGCGAATCCACTTGTTCGAACGGATAGTTGCGCGAAAAAGTTGCGGAAATGAAATTTCTTCATAACATCACGCTGTATTCTATCAAAGGGATGGGCAGGGTTGTGGCAGACTGGAAATAACCGGACCTAAGGTACTACCTATATTTTCGAATTTTCCATCATGGGTGTCGTTTTTATGGTTTCAAGAGGTTCTAAAGCCGCGGGTTGGGTCAAAATGAAAATCCAAGATGGCGGCCAAGAAAATTTTCGAATTTTCCATCATGTGTGTCGTTTTCAGGGTATTTGGGTGATTTAAAGCCGATGGTGAGGTTAAAATGAAAATCCAAGATGGCGGCCGAGGAATTTTTCGAATTTTCCATCACGGGTGTCGTTTTCAAGGTATTTGGGGAATCTAAAGCCGATGGTGGAGTCAAAATGAAAACCCAAGATGGCGGCCGAGAAAATTTTCGAATTTTCCATCCTGGGTGTCGTATTCAGGGTATTTGGGGGATCTTAAGCCGATGGTGGGGTCAAAATGGAAACCCAAGACGGCGGTCGAGAAAATTTTCGAATTTTCTATCCTTGGTGTCCTTTTCAGGGTATTTGGGGGATCTAAAGCCGATGGTGGGGTCAAAATGAAAATCCAAGATGGCGGCCAAGAACATTTTCGAATTTTTCATCATGGGTGTCGTTTTCAGGGTATTTGGGGGGTCTTAAGCCGATGGTGGGGTTAAAATGAAAATCTAAGATGGCGGCCAAGAAAATTTTCGAATTTTCCATCATGGGTGTCGTATTCAGGGTATTTGGGGGATCTAAAGCCGATGGTGGGGTCAAAATTAAAATCCAAGATGGCGGCCTAGAACATTTTCGAATTTTTCATCATGGACACGCATCCAACGCAAGTTCGTGAACGGGCGCCGTCGGTTGAGGCTGGTCATCTCCTAACTGCCATGGCTTATTTTGAATCTTAAGTAGTTTTTTTTTTTCATTGTTCTCACATACAACAAGAATAATGTTCCCAAGATTTTGTAATACCCATGATTTAAAAGAGTGTCCTTGGAGTTTCTTGCCCGTTCTTCTCCATAGAGATCTACGTTTTGGAATGGGCACCTAGCTTCAACTTCGATTTTTTTGACAATTCAAAAGTGCCTGTAAAGGTTTAATTGAAATAAATGCTTTGAGTTTGAGCTGTTACCCAGTGCCCCAAGTATTTAAATTCGTTCACTCTCTCTAACGGTACACCATTCAATCGATTATGGGTGATTATAAGTATATTGTGGGCATTTGGTGCCTCCCTGAAATACCATGAATTGGCTTGTTGCGACATTATACATAAGACCATGGCTGCCCCCGTACTCCTCACAGATTTAAACTAGAAACGTCACTAGGTCAAATTTTAATTTTTAATAGAATCTAAGAGAGTTCACAATTCTCTATTTTTCTGACATTGTCAAACATTTTTACAATTCAAATTCCCAAGTTATGACAGTATTTAAGCCGTTAACTGGAAAGGATTCTTTAGGATAAACAGAAAGAAATATCAATTGATGTTTTTTTACAATCAGTAAGGTAAGTATCACAGTTTTAAAGAAATAACGATTCGCGCGATTTTTGCCATTTTCTCGGAAACAACTTTTAGGGCTTAACGCCTGTCTAGTTAAAGGACGGCAGCTTTACAACCCTTACATCTTGGTCAAAATGTACGGATTGGCCGTTCCGCGGCACAGTGCTTCATCTTCATAATTTCAGCCGAAAGACATTTGCTGTTGGTCAAGGGCCTCCCCCAAGCTCCGCCACTTCGACCGGTTCTGTGGTTCCCGGTTGATTTCTCCACCGAGATCCGGTGGGTTCCTGCGGCCTTCTCTAAGTCATTGGTTCACCTTCTGGGAGACATTCCCACTTGATGTCTTCCACTACGCGGTCGCCACTTCAAAACCCTTCAGCCCCATCAGCCATCTGTTCTGCGAGCTGTTTGTCCTGCTCACACTGCCACTGAAGTTCGGTAATTCTACGGGCTATGTCGGTTACATTGGTTCTCCTGCGATTTTTTTCATATCTGTTTCAATCACGTAAGGAAACTCCAAAACTCCAAGCATATCCCTCTCCATTATTACCCTTTGGGTGACTTTTGGCCTTGTAATAAAGCCTATTGTGAGCGACCACGTTTTAGTACCATATGTCATCACTTGCAACATGCACTGGTCAAAGACTCGGTCTTTAGGCACTGCGGTGTTTGGGACGAGAAGATATTACGTAGCTTCCCGAACGCTGCCCAGCTGAGTCGGATTTGACGATTAACCTCTTTCTCGAAGCTGGACCTACCTAATTGGACAGTTTAACCTAGGTAAACATACCGGTCCATAACGTTGAGTGTAGTGTCTCCGATTTTTATGAGAGTGGAAACCCACTCTCATGAAGATGAGTCGTTACAAGGGCTTTTGACATGACCTTTGTCTGGTCCATGTTCATTTTACGACCCACTCTTTCATAAGCTCCACTGACGTTATCGAGCGTTGGACCGAGGTCCTCCATAGTCTCAATCATGACAACTATATCATCGACAAACCGAAGGTGAGTGCTAGTCGCCATAAATGTTGATTACAACCCTTTTCCAGTCCAGAACCTTGAAGACATCCTTCAGTGCAGCGGTGAATGGTTTCGGAGAGATAATGTCTCCCTATTGCACATACTACATAGGTACACTCCGTATAGGTTTCGAAGTTTTTTTAGAGAGTAGGAAATCTTCAAATAACTTTTCCCGCTCTGGGTGGAGAAGGAAGGCGTATCAGACTTTTACTGACTAAAACCCACCCGTATTCCCTCAGTTGCCTGTGTGCCAGGGGCCACGGTATCTCTTTCGACCAACCCGCACCCCTGGCAGGCATCGGCCCTTGCGGACCCCACCAATTAGTGCTGACATATATTATCTTTGAGGCGCGCGTGGAATCCAACACGCCGTCGACCCGGGTTTGTTCCTTACCGAACAGCGAGCTACCCATTAATCGCAGTACCCACGCCCGCGCCTACGGAGGCCGGGAATCAGCCTGGGATTCCTGAGTCCCAAGGCGTCTCCTGCGGCGGCTAGGGCCGCACTATGCGGAGATTTAGTCATTTTCGGGTCATAAATCCATAACTTCCATGTTTTTATAGATATACTGCTCATTTTTTTTAGATAATCTAGAATATATGTACTTTAAAATAATATAGAGTCTATATATACAAATATATATTTAATAGACAAAAAATACAAAAAATTAAATATTGAAAAATGATCAGTAATTGCCGACTATCTTTAACGATTGTGACCTAAAATGTTATAATTAATACAAATAAACTCTTAAAATTACTGTTATTAATCAAATAATATCAGAAAAAAAAAAATACATGCAAGTTCCATAGACTTTTTATTGGAAGGTTTTCTTAAACTTATAACAAGTTTAAGAAAGTTAGTAAGTTTAAGTAAGTAAGGGTCTGAAGTGTACAAAAGTGTATGAAGAACATCTTCATTCGTGGCTACTCTGGAGCATTTTCTAGCATGATAAAGTCTGAATCGTTTGTAGTCTTTGTTCCTTGATTCCTGGGCATCTTCGGAGAGCTGTCCAAGAGGTAACACTGAATAATGCCGAATGACGCTATTCCCGTGAATTAGAACTTTATGGACAGATGATGGCATATAATACCACATATAATTAACATATCGCTGTGCTGTGTCGAAAGCATACTGTCCGAATTTAGTAGCATTAATTATTTTTCCGCTTGCCATAACTTGAAGTAAAACATAAAATCTTTTTATCAATGCCTCATCCACACCAGTAATTTCTGCACTGCACTGATAATTTTGAAAAAATCGTCTAGCTGTATTACCGTCATTGCTGTTACCAGTACCTTGCTTAGGTTTATCTATATTGAAACCAAGTTCTTCTCTGAAACTTCTTTGTAAGTACATATGTTTTCTTTTGTTTTTTGAAATCTTTATTTTCCGTTGTTTTAGCTGACCATTTTTCAAAGCCTAGATTATAAGATATATATAAAATTAGTTCCATAAATCGAATCCAGCAATGCAAAGTCGAAAGCCCATATTGATAAGAATTATCATCGACCGGTTTACTTCGTATTTTTTCTAAATTTTCCATCTCTGTAGGTCTTGCACCACATATAGTGCATAGATCACCTGATGAAGTTTCTGACAAAACTTGAGCCACTTTCCCGTCAACCATTGTCAAAAACAATGTATGCTTTATTTCAATATCTTCACCAGTTATATTGATTAAGCTTGGTGTAAGAACGTCTTTTTGAGCTTTAATTTCATTAACTGCACTTGTAGTGTTTTCAGGTGTCTCTTCTGAAAATTCTATTAAAATGAGCCTAGAAAATCGTAATGATGATGGAGCAGGGATTTTCCACATAGTTTCATTTGTATCAATATTTACCAGTTTCAGAGGCACTAATGACGATATAAATAAAGAAGATGGCCAAAAATTGTATGGGCTTGTAACCCCAGAATGTACAGATATCAAATCTATATCATTGAATACTATTAATCTTGTTGGGGTTATCTCGTCGTTGACGGATACCCCGGAAGTGGTTGTAGGTTGTTAATAAAGTTACACCAAATCACTGTAAAGTTCAAGAGTTTATTTAGGGAAACCGTTTGTCTAGTTATCCGAGCTGCACTTAAGAGCATTCATCCCACGTGGGTTGGCAACGGCGTATTTATAGCAGTTTTTCGCGATTATTTCATTAAATACAAACAAAAGTAAACTTGTTTTTCAGCCATGCACTAGATCATTGGTATTTTCTTGTTTATATGCTATTTTTTTTGCAGTGATTTTGCTATTTAATTACAAAAATCGACATACCGTCACTTATTTTCTGTTTGCATTATTTAGTATGATTTAATATTTTTAAAGAGTAAATGTTAAAAATAATCATAAATACAGAATATCTAGTGCTTGGCTGAAAAAAAATTGTACTTTTGTTTGTATTTAATGAAATAATCACGAAAAACTACTGTTGCCAGCCCGTGTGGAATGAATGCTCTTAATGTTACTGTTATTTCGTAATTATCGTCACGCATATTAGCGCATGACGAAGTTTTAGTGACGACTGAATTTAGTGATTCTTCAATATGTAAGCGTAAACGTACTTTTGCTGTATGAGCATTATTGGCTCGTACAAATCTTCTATAAGCAAAATTATAAAAGCGCATGTTGCTCAGCAGCAGTGGACAAAAACTATGAGCGTTTAAAAAAGTTGAACTTTTCTCTACGGCTAAGGTATTTTATATAGATTATTGGATTCTGAAATTGTTGATGAAGAAGACTCGGTTTTAGTGGAAAACAATCTGCCACAAATTACGCCTCCGGGTTTTCACCATTTCATCATCGTCAGACGAAGGAACTAACAGGGCAAGGAAAAAGAGTGTTGTGGCGCGACCTGGGAGAGGCCTATGTCCAGCTGTGGACTGCGATAGGCTGAGTTGATTGCTTGAGGTCCAGATAAAGATGATATTAAGATAAATTTAAAGATAAAGTATTGCGGTAAGAATCGCTTTCGCTGGTCATCATTCCCACCGTCTTATCGTAACAAGAACATAGCAACAGAACATACTGCAAAAAAAAAGAGAGGGGACACATTATAGGGACATACTCAATCCCTCGTCTTTTTCGCATTACATCTGGAGCCAGTATTTCACAGATGAAATGCTAGATAAAATATTAATGTTGGCTATTGCAACTCTACTAGGAACAGCTTCTTGTCACACAGTAGTATTTTCGATGCAAAAAATCCATTTGCCTATGTTGCTCAAATATGATGTGCCTTCAATAAGGGGTAGGTATTTAAGGGTTAACAACAAATTGTCACTATGTTGACAAATTGACATTTGTCGGCGGTGCTGCCAGAAGTTACGTAAAATTATCCTATTCGAGCACTGACATAAATAAATCAAATTACAGATGGTTTTTTTTTTTTTGGGTGGGAAATCATCAAATAACTTCTCCCGCTCTGGGTGGAGCAGGAGGGTGTGTCAGTCTTTTACTGACTAAAACCCACCCGTGTTCCTTCAGTAGCCCGTATGCCAGGGGCTGTGGTATCTCTTTCAAACAAACCCGCACCCCTGGCAGGCATCGGCCCTTACGGGCCCATCAATTTTTGTGCAGACATCTCTTTGAGGCGCGCGTGGAACACAACGCGCCGTCGACTTGGGCTTGGTCCTTACCGGACAGCGAGCTACCCATTACTCGCCGTCCGCAAGCTCATGTCGCAGGTCCTCACTGGACACGGCTGTTTCGGGAGGTTCCTGTTTCGGATAATGCGGGCGGAAACGCCCGGGTGTTTCCACTGCGAAGATCGCCCTGAGGACACGGTGGAGCACACGGTGGTGGTCTGTCCGGCTTGAGCGGAGCACCGCCGAGTCCTCGTGGAGGCGATCGGCGGCGATCTCTCGCGTCCGGCTCTAGTCCAGGCCATGGTACGGACGGCTACCCATGCACTCTTGGTGCATGGGTAGCCGTCACCTCCTTCAGTGAAGCAGTAATGCTCGCAAAGAGGAAGGCGGCGCACGTGAGGGAGAGGCAGTATATGCGCCGACACGGCCCTAGCCTCCGCAGGAGACGCCATGGGCGTCGGGAATCCCAGGCTGATTCCCGGCCACCGTAAGCGTGGGCTTGCGGATGGCGACTAAGGGGTAGTTCGCTGTCCGGTAAGGACCAAGTCCAGGTCGACGGCGCGTCGTGTTCCACGTGCGCCTCTAAGAGGTGCCAGTACAAACCGACGGGGCCCACAAGGGCCGATGGCCTCTGACACACAGGCTACTGAGGGAACACGGGTGGGTTTTAGTCAGTAAAAGTCTGACACGCCCTCCTGCTCCACCCAGAGCGGGAGAAGTTATTTGAGCTTTGAAAATACGAGGAAACGCTTCGAGAAAAGGTAGGTAATGCCCTTCCTTTTTGTTTTTGGGTCGTCTTGTCGGGGGCAGTACTGTAAAGGTTGTTTGCCTACCGAAGACAACCTCACACACATACCGGCAGCCAACGTTTGGGCTTTGTCTATGTTCGAACAGTCAGGATGTTCCCAGAAGATAAACGTCATCGATTTTACATATGCTTTGTGGCGGAAGCTTTGATTCTATTGACAGGCGCGGACTTGTAAACTTCAATTCGTTGAAATAAACGTGAAGTCTCACAATTTAACGCTCCTAAGTGTTTTATTGTAGTTATAATACACAGAGGGCTCGTCATAGTTGTCATAGTAGCATGCCCCAGTCACTCTCCTTTTGGTGAAATGAGGAGAGACTATTTATTTATTTACAACAATTGCTTGCTGCACGTACAGTAAGGACCAAAGCGCGCAGCAAGCCAACAACATTATATTTAACTAAAAAGCTTCACACAATCATTGAACATAGATTTACTGCTATACAAAAACATGGGGGCTCTCTCCGAAGATTACTCTGTGGCTATATGAAGCGGTGATCAGGCCAATGCTGGCTTATGGCGCTCTGGTTTGGTGGACGAGGACCGAACTCTCAACCACCATCACTAGACTACAGCGCTTCCAACGACTGGCCTGTTCAACTACCACTGGCTGCATGAGAACCACCCCAACAGCAGCCATGGAGATAGCCCTTCAATTAACTCCCCTTGACCTTTACATACAGCAGGAGGCCGCACTAGCTGCCATCAGGCTAATGCATCTGAGCATATGGGGCAAGAATTTAACCAGCCCACACGCTAAAATCCTGGACCGGGCGATTGAGTACTAGCCACTCATCGCTGCCCTGTGTGATAGAATACCAAACAAAACTTATGTTCAACAAAAACTATATCATACAAACAGTGGAGGAAGAAAGGGATCAGTCGGGAGCCAATGAAGTGCGCATCTACACAGACGGCTTTAAAACACATAACGGTTCAGGTGCTGGCGCACACTCCCTTGACCTCAACATTAACTTTCACATACCGCTAGGCACACACAGTTCAATCTTTCAATGTGAATGTGTTGCCTTAACACAAGCCGCACCAGCAGTAAAGCGTTTAGGCATCCGGGACTACGGCATTAAATTCGTATCCGACAGCCTATCTGTGCTCAAAGCCTTGGCAAACAAACAAACGAACAACAAACTAATCTTTGAGTGCCATCTAGCTCTGGAGAGTTTATCGACGTCCAATCGTATTACCCTCCAGTGGATCAAGGGGCATAGTGGATCCTTAGGTAATGATGCCGCAGATGAACTTGGAAGAGAGGCTCAGATATGAAAGTGCTAGCCTCGTACCCACTTCTCCCCCTGCCTTTCTCACAATTTCGTGCGTGGATTCGCCAAAGGTCAACCGAACTTCATAACAACGGATGGTCACGGGCTATAGACTGCAGACAGTCAAAATTGGCTTTACCAACTATACACCCGCGACTAACTAACAAAGTTCTAAGCCTAAGTAGGAATAACCTCAGAATAATCATAGGAACAATTACGGGCCATAACCCCCTTAACAAACATCTTTATAACATAGGCGCCACAGACAGCCCGCTTTGCAGGGGCTGCCTTGACGCCGTGGAATCAGCCGCCCACGTCATACTGGAATGCGAGGCCGTGTATTCACAACGTGAAGAAATCCTCGGAACAGTGAGGTCGCTCCGCGAAGCCTGTGAAGCTCCCAGGAAGCTTCTGTGCTTTTGGGCGGAGCTAGGCTGGCTTTGTTAGCCGGTATCCCCACGCACAACGGACTGAATGGGAGTCTACGTGCGGAAAAGGGAGTCCCATCATCATCATCATCATATATCAACATCTGGCCTCTGAGCAATCAGGGCGTTGTGGGAGCATATCGAGCAGTATGGGTGCGCACTGGCGGAGCTGCGAACAGGCACCGCGAGGCACAGGCGAGCGACCGCCGCAGCCGGTCCGGAGCAAACAATGAACAGTGAGCTAGGGTAGGTAGATCTTATTATTCAGTAATAGGTAGTAGTGCATCAGAAGCGCACACTTCCGTCTCAGTTCCAACGTGTTTATGCCTACCATTCCCGAAACAAACACCGTCTCTGTTTGTTTCGGGAATGGAATGAAATATACAAATAGAGGGATAAGGCAAACAGGCATTCAGAAATACGCCACATCAGCATGTGGCGTATTTCTGAATGCCTAAGTAAAGTTAAGTCTCATAGCTAATCTGTTAAATAAAAATAAATCTTTTGTTTTAAATAAATAAATTGACTTGGCAATCGCACTAAACAATCTAATTTAATATAATATGCACGAGTATTACTTGTGAGATACATTGTGTTTTCATGCGATGGCCAAGTCAATTTATTTATTTAAAACAAAAGATTTGTTTATATTGATATTGATATGGTCACTATAAGATGTTGTTAGGTTAGCTAATTACGTAATAACTTAAGACAGAAGGATCTTTAAGTAGGAACTGATTAAATTGACCGACATGGTATTAAATGGATCTCACAACTTTGCGGCAAAAATCTATTTCTCGGAGGGACAGTACCTTCCAAGGACTACCATTTTGATTCGGCAGCATTATATTTCTCGCCGGGACCACGGGTAAAAACAAATACCCGTGGTCCCATCCAGGGACCACGGCAGGGACCACGGGTAATAAACAATTCTTGTAATTGTCTGAATGGTAGATACCTTTCCACGCTTAAACGCATTGCGATAAAGCTTAGAAAGAAGATATAATAGTATTCTGGGAAAGATAATTTCTACCGCGGGAAGATATATTTTCTTGGGTAGGCAAAGTTTTTAAGGTGGGCAACGCCCACCCTTGCCCTCGCCCCCCTAGTTACGCCCATGTTTATTAGACAAATTTGCTAAATTCTTTTATTGTTCGAAAGGGGTTTATTCCGAAATGGTTCCATTAATATAGATCTGATGATGAGTTTCGGAGACAGACAACGGCACTCTTAAAAAAATTACAAAAAATCAACCGCGATTGCTGTCGCATAAATATGCATTGTTTTGATTTCTGACCCCAAGGATGATGAAATTTCGAATTGGTGTGGGGTAGGTACTATACCTAAAGAGTGAAAAATAAAAACTTTTAAAATACATATCCAAACTCACCGACTTCCGAAATTAAATTAATTTTTCACTTTGTAGTGTTTTTCCGGAAGACAGTTGTTTTTTTTTGGAAAATGTTTTTATCGTGTGATTTTCTTCGCGTACCGATTTTTCTCTGCTCAGCGCCGAGAGTTGAAAATCCTTCACTGTGCTTTCTTGACGCGCCGGGAGGCGCTCTATTGGATTCTCAATTTCAAAACCGAGGCCTTTTTAAAATATTTATTTTACAAAACGAGAGGCGCTTGTTGTTTTTTTTTTTTAAATGTTATGTTGTTTAATACATGTACAATGTTAATTGAATACACATCTTCGCGTAAAGAAGCGCCCGTGTGAACCTTGAGGTTGAATTACGTTTTCTACAGTTTTCCCTGTCATACCTCCTTTTGAACGCACGTCGGATCCTGATGGGCTCCAGCGCATCTGCGTGGAGTTTCTTATCAGATACCTTCACGTTAAGTGTCAGTATGAATTTCTCCATCTTGGTGCGAGCTGCTTCGACTGCTAACAGTTTTAACTGAAAAAAGTTCCTCACCTGTATTTATTCATATGTGCGCGGTATGCTTATCAACACCTGTCATTTCAGAAGTCATCCCTTTTCTAACCATAAATTATCTCTATCGTTTATTTGGTCATCTTATACCTACTTTTCATAGCCATTCACCTCTTTCAAGAAGCGCTTACACAGTAAACTAAACTGTGCAAGACTGAAGAATTGTTTTGAATTGACAAGATTTGTAAAAAATTGTTGGTCCGTGTGACCTTTAAAACTTTTAGGTTTTTGGGGTTCGTTCCGTAGTCAACGCGAAACCGCTAAAGTTGCGCCACGTCTGTCCATCTGCGTCAGTGTGTCTGTCCACGGCTTGGTTCAGACTCTTAGTAGGTACTAGAAAGCTGTAGGTAAAATGGAATGGGCATACATTTGAATGAAATCCTAGCAATTATTAAAAGCAAAAGTATCACAGATAAGTAGACTTTACAAGTTAACGAGTCATAGTCGACTAACCTACATTTACAATAGTAATGTATGGGACAAACAAGTTTTTTAAGTTTTAATGTCAAGTTTGTTCTTTGGATAAACTCATCCCGAACCCTTCATTGTGCGTGATCCGACACGCACTTGGCCGGTGTTCTAAAAATGATAAGCCATGCGTCTGATGGGATTTCCCATTGGCAGAAAATGCCTTTTACATTACTTTGGGAGATGAATTAAAAAAAAATCCTGCCTAAATGCTTACTTTCGCTATAGAATCCTTGTGTTGTGGTTCATGCTTCTAGACCCAGCGGATTAGGTGGTGTAGTGCGTCGTCTGTTATCGAATGAATTAACTAAGATGTTTATTAAAAAGACGATCTGAAGATATCTCCAGGTCTTACCTCAAGATCCCCGCACCTATTTATCTGGTCGTTCAGTATCTTGTTTGCGCCCGCCTTAGACGCTTCGTTCTCCTTCTCCACGAGGACGAAATCTTGCTCGTCTGTGTAGCCAAGTTCTTTGTTTTTCAGATACAGCTGCAGTTCTTTTGGTATCTGGTAAGAGTAAAGAACCGGTTATCACATCGAGCTTTAGAAAGGCACTCACTCAGGCATGTGTGAAACAGACGGTTTACACTATGACGCAATTTTTATAAAACTCGATGCGCATCGACGTAAGTAATCCATATAAAGGATCGTGGGAGGTGGCATTCTATAGATTCAGCCTGCCTCATAGGAAGAAGGCATGTCTGTCTATCTTTTGGGTTGTCTATTCGTGTGTGGAAAATGACAAAGTTACCACTAGGTAACTTTGTCATTTTCCACACACGAATCTTCATTGACTAGAATGTGAATATTCGTCATACCTAATGCAAATATATGTAAACTGCTATAAAGCCACCTTGAGCCTCCTGTAAGAGTAGAGCTCCTGTTTCATGTGCCGCAGCTTCATCTTCATCTGTGAGTGTTCCCACTCCTTGGACAGGATGCCTTTGCGGAACTCCATCTGTTTGCGCATCATACGCAGCTTCATGGCGCCCACTTTCTGTTTATTTTATAACATTATTATGAAACCGGTACAAAAGCACTATTTGATGGGCAAAAATTATAGAAAACAAATTGACTCGAAAAGCAATAATGGCTTCAGAAAAGCATGAAAGTCAAACTTGCTTTTGTCTCAATTTAAAAAGGTTGGAACCAGTGCACGATCGATCTTCAATTGCTTAGTAAGTGTCACGAAGCAAAGCACAT